>VZSV01000048.1:2790984-2817843 GCA_013398735.1 Nothocercus julius
GGCCGGGCCCCGGCGAGCCCGCGGCCACAGGTAGCGCCTGGCCCCGGGCCGCGCTGAACAACTTCACTTGTGCCCCGCGGAGCTCGGTCCCCTTCCCTCTCCCCCCGCACGAGCAGGGGCCCGAGCAGCGTCACCAGCTCTACCTGCCCCCCGCCGCTTGCTCCCCTGTCCCTGCAAATACACGGCCTGATCAGGAAATGGTTCGTGAAACCGAAGCTGCCTCTATGGTGTTTTACAGTTGCACTGTTTCTGGAAGATTTCTCCTCAACTTACTTTGACAACCACAAGCAGGGTGAGGCATTTCCTATATTAACTGTGATGCCAGCACACCAACAACGGCCACGTTCGGTCCCCACTTCTCTCTTCATACTCGAAATGCTCATTTTGCATCGGCCCCCGTTCGTCCCCTCGCGAAGGCGCGTGGCGGCTGCCGCCGCTCCAGCCTCTGCAGCGACTACCCCAGCTCCTCCGCACACAAAAGCTCCGCTGCAGGCTCGTCACCAGCTTTCACACTTGAAGTCAGAGTTCAGTAGTGAGTACATAATAAAACTGAAATACAGTAAGTCAACAGAACGCGTATAATTTTTTCCTAATCAAATTTTCATTTTGAGGTGCGATGCCACAATATGAACGGGAGTTTATGGAGCTAAGAGCCCTGCGACGCAGCAGCCTGTGATTTAGTTCAGCAAAGTTGTGTTTGGATGGTTTTGGCCTTCCACTGTTAACCACTGTTTGCCATTACTATACTGTAAAGCATAGTTAGCCAAGTTAACATTAGAAAATATTGAATTCTAAAAGACACTAAATAAAATATATGATAAAAAATACAGTGTAGGAAAATATTTACAATTTAAATATTTAGTAAAATAGAAAAAATAGGTAAAATACATTAATACATTCAATTATTCTTTTCTTTAGGGATGTGGAAAAAAGAGGCCTTAGACACAGTTTCCTAAAACTTTTACATTGTGAATTCTTGAACTTGCTCAAAAGCAAGCGTGAGAGCGGCCCTTGAATATGAACTACTGCATTACTAAATTTATGTACATGGATTTAAAACAAGCAACAGTTTGCTTTGTTTTCTAAGCATAGTTAAGTTTTTAGCAGAACAAACTGCCATGCAGTGAAGCTGATTCTGCATATGAGAATGACCAAATTCACATCATTTTGGCTTCACAGACTTCATTTGGCTTCATTAGGTTATAGAGTCTAGCATTGTGCCACAAAAATATCTTTTTGCCTTCTCATACACAATCGATTTTTGGTGACAAGGTGGGGAGGGAGGAAGGTTTACCTTTGAACCACCAGATTGCTCACAGCTACTAATGCAACAGCAGGCAGGGTTCAAAGCTGGGTAATCAAGAGGGTTTCAAGCATTTGTTTGCCTGGGTGCTTAGTATTAAAACCATGATCTGAGGCAGGGTTATGAACTGCAGGAACCTGAAACACTAGTGGTACCTTTAATCTGTCCTGTTTTTGTCTTAAGGCACAGAGTTTTCCTTCTCTGGGCTTTGGTCTTCTGCACTACATTAGTTCTAGTCAGATTTTTGCAGGGTGTTGAAGTAATGTTTTGTGGCTTGTGGTTCATTCCATAGGTTGGAATAGGGCAGGCATTATTTCACAGTTGCCTGTGATTGTGGGGAACCATAGTCAATGACCAAAGTAGCCCTGAACAGTCCTGTGTTTTATATAAACTTATAGCAATTCTGTGGCAGTAGTTACAAGGAATAAACATCACTTACATTTTGGTAACAGCTTAAAGAAGACCCATAATTTTAAACAACCCAACTTGGTTCTAAATCATCTGCTCTCCATGTACCATAAAGATCTTGCATCCTCAGAATTACTTTTGATCATCCAGTTATTTCACTGACATTGCACCATTTGTTAGACTTTCTCTGAACTCATGGAAGTCACACCTGTGTTGCCATAGCTATTACTGTAAAATCTCTAATACTTCTTATCTACTTATCTGTATTGCTGTTTGATTATGTATTTCTGCCAGTTCAGTTTCCTCTTACTCTGCTCTCTACGATGTTATCAGCTGCTTATTCTGTGGCATTTTCAGAAAAAAAGCTACTCAGGAGTTAATGTTATCTCAAGTCTCCTTGCTACTGTGCAAAGGGAAAAATCAATCAATGACTGTCAGAGCCACACTACCAGAAAAATTCAAGCAGGGTGACCTAAACGGGACAGCCTGAATACAGCTGCTGCCTGCATGGGCAAGACGGATCCTCCTCCACGAGTATCCAGGATCTGTGGGCAAACTCTTTGCCAACTCAGTGCATCCAACCTTCCAGAAAAAAAAGTAGCTCTCTATCAGTATAATCTTAAGTTCCACATTTTCTAATAAGTTCTGAAGAAAATTGATACTTTTCTGTAAGACATCCTAATGGCTGTTATAATTCAAAAATTTTTAAAAACTTCTTTAGCTTCTGCCTGCACCATATTCTGTTTCTTCCATTCTGTACTGCAATTTTTTTCTGGCTCTTTTTTGCCCCTGAAAATATCAAAGCTATTTACATTAACATATCATACAGCTCAGCTATACAATAATGTGAATTATTCAAATAGTTTTGCAAGACTGTCATTTTTTAGTCTCCAAGAGATGAAACACAAACCATAAAAAAGAACCTTCCACTGACTCCCTTTAAAACTGTTACTAACAGATTTTGTTTCTTACAGTTGAAAACTGTACAAGAAAACAAACTAAATTGTATTTCACATGTCAAAGAGCTTCACAATTATACTTATGCAATCAGCTTGTGCTACAAATTAAAAACAAGACTTGCTACTAGATCTTAAGTAAAAACAAATTTACAACTCCAGCAAGTTAATCAAAAACAATCATCAGGAAATCTACTCATGTCAGTTATGATGGCCCGACTAGCCAAAGAGGAGGCTCAAAATGAAGTACAAAAGTAGCAACCAAATTGCCTCATCTTTTACAAGACAAATTAATGATATTCAAAATGTACTTGAGTTGCTTTTCATCAGGAGTTGTGTTTCCAGCTCTCTCAAGAGTAAAACCTTTAACTTAATAAAACAATGTTGGATGGAGTCCATTTCATTTGAATTGTGTGGGAAGAGTCTCATTCCTGGGAACCATCACTTAGTCTGCCGATTAACACAGTAGACTTTGGAAGAAGAGAGAGAGACTTGTGAAGTTCTTTTATAACTCCCTAAAATAAATACAATGCTTTCTTTGGTTAAATTAAGAGAAAATAGAGGCAGACCAAGAAAGTCCAGCCTTAGCTTCACAAACACAAATGATCTTTCTAACAACAATCTGCGCAATCCCATGGTCCATATCATCTACTGCATCTGATTATATGACTGTAGTCACAGCTGAATTTGGCCTATTGACATAGATTAAAAAACAAAAAAAATCTACATATTTCCCTAAGATCAAGCAAGAATAGATGCTGATTATATATTTGGATGCTTGTAGCAGTTACCAAATGAGAGTCGCTCCAGATAACATTTTATCAAAACCATTATCTTGATATATTAACACCTTTTATCCAATATACTAATGGAGAAAGATGAAACAAAACCAATACTTTTAATTGATTACTCCTTTGAATAATATGGCAGTTGTAGGGAGAGAAAAGTTGAGGATTCTAGCCAGAAGCTATTCTTGAGCAAAGAAGCGCTCCTCAGCGCGTAACTTGGCACCATATGCTACTTCTGACATCAAATTAGCCTGGCAAGGTGACAGTGCTGGTTCTCCAACTCAATCCCCATGTCTGCAGTGTATCATAAAAGTCTCCATAAGCAGCACCTACATCTGACGTTATCATTGCCTTTGTGAGTTTTCTGAACCAAGAGCATTCTTCACTATTGCTTTGTGCTTCACTTATTTCTAATCTGTCCTATTTCAGTTCCAAATCCTCTAGCTACTGTCAAGCACTTTGGATTCTAAGAGATGAAGAAAGAATTACCTCAGATAAAATACCTCATCTTGAAGCTCCCAACTGCCTTTTTTTTTTTTTTTTTTAAACATATCCACTTTTTTTTTTAAAAAAAAAGGCAAAAACTCACTCTCAAGATTTTTTACAACTGATAATGAGTTGAGCTGACAGTTAAACACATTTCAAAAACATTTTTCTAAAGATAATGATAAATTGTGCTAATAGTAATAATGCAATATCTGACCTCCCTATACTCTTGCATCCTGTTTACACTTTGCTTAGTTTTTTAGACATGACTATTATTTCAATACTGCAATATGCTTATATTCTACAGTCTAAAGCTAGAAAGTTCCACTTAATTTAAACAGCAATCTCTCCATGCCCCAATCTAATAGTCTTCCTCAATAGACTTTTAAGAATAAAAGGCATAATACTCTTGAAATAGTTTCCCTTTATCACAAATACATGGACTGGAAAAGTAATTTTTGAAAAAGTATTGGGCTTATGCAAACTTGTTGATACATATAACATATAGCCTGCTCGTATCATCATCATGCTCTCTATTCAATAATTCACATCTAAATACAATACCTTAGTTGCCATAGCTCAGTAGGAATAAAATTAAGATTTACATTTTCCTGCTGAGAAATCTGGAATGCTGTCTACTGTTTTATCCTCGTGTCTTTTAAACTTGTTAGAAATGTTGATGCTGTCATAAGCCTTTATCAGTAGTGTGAAGAGAACTAAAATATGTATTTGGGAGTTATTTGTTTTCTACTAAGTAGCAACAAAAATAATGAGAAAAGCCATTGTTAAAAAATAATGTCAAAAACAAATACCTTTAAACAGAGACTGCCAATTTACACTTTTATCCAGTATGCTTTAAATTATTCTATGAATTCCTCCATGGCATCTATTGCACTAGGGAAGCAATTCCTGCTGCCCCTCTTTTTTAATATGTGGATAGTGTAAAAAAATGGCAAGAACAGTTGAAAATCTCAAGGTGACGTTCTTCAAACTGCTTTCTAAGAAACAGTTTTAAATTGATGTCCTTTACTCAACAAAGATGAACTAACAGAATTTAGTACAAAGACGGTCAATAAGTTTCCTGAAGACTACAATTTGTGCTACAGTTAATGTAATACTACAGACTCACATAACAAAGACTGCTATGAAGAAATGGAAAGTATATTGTTTCACTGTAGATAAACTATAAAGAGCAACTTATTTTGGTGAAGGAAAGCAGCAATCCTTTAGTTTGCAGTCTAAGATCACTTGTCCAAATGTTCAGAAATATGACTTTTACTTAGTAAAAAATGCAGTATTTTAAAAACTGACATCCTGAGAAAATCATCTTTCAATGAAGTTATTTCTCAAACCACTATGCTATGGAAAAAAGAGACAGTTTAAATGATACTCAGTGCCCAAAGAATAATAAGCTTTACAACTGCTTAAAAGAATATTATAATTTATTTAGCATAGACAAAAGATGATGAAGATCCCAAATGCCTTGATAATGGTCTTTTATTCAAAGCCACAAAATATGGTAATCTTACTCAGACAAGATGCAGATATTGACTATAAACAGTAAGGGGTAACTGCCACAAATCCTGAGGCTTACTCTGCTTCTGTGCACATCTGAAAAGTATACATTTTTTAAGGAAAATTTTCTAATACTTATTGAAGACAAATTTCTCAATATGTGAATATGATATACTCCCAATTTATCAAAAACAAAACCTGAAGGCATTATTGACTTACACAGTTAATTAACAGAACATCTAAGTCTAGACATAAGTGGCTCTGTGTCTTATACTGAGCTGTCAAGACATCATTTTATTAAGCAATTCATTTTGAAAATCTTCAACAATAAACTGCACATTTGCAGATTGCACAAGATAATTTTATTTCAGAACACCCTATACCTTGAAAACAGCCATCAGTGGCAAAGTAGGGTATCAGTATTCAACCTGTAAAATGTGGTTGTCTTGGAGTCTGTGTCCTGTTCATCTTGACAAACAGTTAAATCGATTTGATGATAAAAATTATATTAAAACACAGTTAAGGCTGAGAGTGCCAAATTTGCAATTTATGGTAAAGCGCTTTATAATGGATGCTGTAATCAAACATTCTAAACACAATAGAGTTTACCCTGCACTCTGACCTTAAAGAAATCTGTACATGTACTAAAGGCATCAATACTCTACCATTATATTTGTAAACAATTTTCAAGTACCAGTCAAGCAATTGCCTTGTGGGATCATTACAGGCTACTTAGTGTAACCCAGGATAACAGATACTTCAAAGCATTTTGGGGATGTTGGCTGATCCCTGTGAAGTAACATCAGAAAAAAAAGCAACTAAAAACATTTCCATTGCAGTTAGTGGGCCAACTGCAGTTCAGAATCCTCGACCTCTTTGAGTGCCTGCCAAGAGAAAAGGCAGAGAAAAGACTTTTTTTTTTTTTTTTTTCCATTTTGCAGTCCCCAATACTGGCAGATGGTGGGTATCTGCTACACCTGATCAGGAAGAAGAGATAGATGAAGTCTTTTTCAGACAACCGTAAGAAAATTCACGTTTACAGGCCATCGTCCTCCCAGGTGACTTCAACCAGCCTGATAGCTCCTGGAGGGGTAGCATGGCAAAGCACAAGCAATCCAGAGGGATTCTGGAATGTATTGGTGGTAACCTCCTGAGAGAGGTGATCAAGAACCAGCAAGGGGAGACTGTTCATTGGACCTGATTGTACGAACAAAGAACTGGTCAGAGATGTGCAGGCTAG
Source organism: Nothocercus julius (assembly GCA_013398735.1). NCBI lineage: Eukaryota > Metazoa > Chordata > Aves > Tinamiformes > Tinamidae > Nothocercus > Nothocercus julius. The sequence continues at coordinate 2,797,681 of VZSV01000048.1, forward strand.
GAGCAGCTTGAGCTGCATTGACGGTGAGATGATGGTGTTCATTAAGCAGGATCACAACCCTGTGCTTTAAGAGAACTGACTTTGGTTTCATTAGGGATCTGCTGGAAGAATCCCATAGGATATGACCCTGGAGAAAAGAGAATAGAGAAAAGAGAGAGGTGACTTTCAAGGATCACATCCTCCAAGCTCAAGAAGAGTCACATTCTAACAAACAGAAAATTGACCAAAGGTGTCAGGAAGTCGATATCAAGGCAGAAAGGGCACAAGGGACACCAATGCCCCTTTGGGGCAAAGAACAGCAAGAGAATCCCAGGTTGCGTTAGGAGGCTGAGGTAGGTGATCCTTCTGTTTTGGGATCCTTCCCAAAACTGCATGCAGTCCTGGGGTCCTCAGTACAAGAGCACCATGTACAAACTAGAGCAAGTCCAGCAAAGGACCACTGGGGAAATAGAGGAGCTGTCATATGAGGAGAGACATAGAGAGCTGGGACCGGTTTAGCCTGGACAGGGAAAAAAAAAAGGAAGGAATGCACTGAGATAGAGCTGAGATATGACAAAAACACATGTCCACGGTGATGAAACAGCCCTCAAAAAATTATAGTACTGTTCATCTAAAATGAAGGCAGAGAAACATCATAAAATATTCAACAAATGTGTAATTTAGACATACCTAACCATTCTTCATGGACGTATTTTGGTAAAGGTAGGGTTACCAAAGAAAAAGTTACTGAAGGAAGGCTAACAGCCTGATGTCACTGCTCTGTAGTTTCACTGCACCAAGTTCATCTTCTGACTGGGGAGAGCTAGGCCAGTGTCAAGCTCCCAACTGAATGGGTGCCCCAGAGGAATCCATACTTCAGACCAGGGGGACACCCAAGCACGCATGGGCTCCGTCATTCCCTTGTCCGCTTTGTTGGGGGACTTGATCCCTGGGATCCGTCATGCTGACCCCCACAGCGTAAACTAGACAACAGCCACTGGGTTTTCTTAAAATCATGACAGGTCAGTGTCACTGTATTACAGAGCACCACTGAGTCCACTCACATTTGTTCTGCAATTTGTCCGATAACTATATTATGAAGAAGCTGCCATATACGCTAAATAATCTAAGGGCAGATTTACCACTACCATAACCTCCTGGAATAGTGTAAAACGGAGAAAGTACACAGTCCTGCTAAACTGGGTTCATAGCTGCTTTGCATGTCCCAATTTCCCTCTTCTTTCCCACCATTCAAGCTTTTCCTTTCCTCTTGTTCCTCCGGCCTTTCACTGCTCCTATACATTGCTGCATTTCTTAGAGGCTCCCAATTTTAACACAGAATCTCAATACCAAATTTACCTGTAAGCTTCCAGAAAATTAATTTTGTATTTAAAATATTATGGCTTTGGGGTGGGGTGTTATTCCATCATATCTGTTCTATAAAACAGGAGATTAAATAATTCTTGAGGAAAACTCAACAACCCCAAGCTGCAGAGTATGTAACTCTATCAGTTACATTATATATTCAGTGTACTACTTGGCTTTTCAACACTTATTCTTAAAGAAGTTAGCAATATCAGAAGTGGGAAATTCATGCAAGAACCGGGACCTTGATAGAAGAGCCTCAGAAGAAGAAAGAGGGAAATTATATTTGGGATCCGGGCTAGGTAAGGATCTCTGTGCCAGTCTGTATTGTTCCAAACTTTAATATGTCTATATTTTGCTGTTTTCAAAGCATCAAGAGAATCATACTTCTTGGGAATCCTGGAGTGACTGTCTGCTGGTATGGCCCAGAAAACAGCTTTGTTAAGCAGAAGAGCCACAGAAGTGTGCCCTCTGTACAAGTGGTCTTTTGTTGGTAATGGAAGAACCTGCATTGGGAAGGCCAAGGGAAGATAGAGGCTAGAAAGGTTTGCTTCTACAGGGAAACAAATCAGAAGAAAATCTGCAAATTGACTGTAGAGTTTGGTAAAGTAAGAAAACAAAAGTTGAGCAAAATAAAACAAAATGGGAAACAGAAAAGCAAACCTACTCTTCAATCTAATTAGTCCCAGTAACAACAGAAGAGGACATGTGGAACATACACCAGCACAACGCAGTCACACAAGGGTCCAGGACAAACTGGGACCCATTTACTGAAATACCTAACCCTATTCTCATTGCTGTTTAACAAAACTGTCTAGAAAACAGTTAGTACAGATTTATCCACTCTGCAAATACCTTCAGCTCCAGGGTAGACACACCCTTTGAGAGTCCATCTGTTCTAAAGAGCCTCCAGCCTAAACTTCATGAAGAAAGCATATGTTATTGAGTCCTTTTTTTCAGAAAATGTTTCTAGCATGTAACCTAAAAAAATTCTAAAATGAGGAGCAGACATGAGTGCCTAGGAATTAACACTCCAATCTAATTTGCTAATCACAATACTATTCTTCATCTAAAAGTCTGACATGAATTTAAATCAGATACCTGATCTCTAAATTGAGATCAGTATCAGTGATATGGAACACTGTATATAGATACTGTCTCATTTTGCTATTAGCTCCTGAAAATAGATCAGATCTTTGTAGTTACTTTTAGAACAGGAGTAGTAAGAAATTAAAAAGGTGAACCACAAATTTTCATCATTCAGAGGCAAGGATAACACTTTACAAACTGAAATTATTGAAGACAAAAAGACAGATTATTCTGTATTCCATACCTTATATTGCATGTGTCTGCAAAATTTTATACACATGCAAAATGTGAGCGAAACAAAACTGTTTAGATTGCATTTTTGCATTGCTTAAGCAAGAGTAAATGACCACTTAAGATGACAAAGAATTAGACCCATCAGCTCATCTGTCTTTTTCTTATTAACATCTCATGAACAGGAATACGGTTGTTTACACGACCTAATCCCACATATTCCCTCTATGACTTCCTGAAACAAGTTATTTTTATGTCCCTCTGATGTAATTAAATCTACCACCGCTGTGAGGAAGAAGTTGCTGGGTATTACACATCTAATACTGATAGACTGCTTTCCAGCTACACATTCATTATTAAAAAGGAAATAAAAATGCGTAGCTCCACTCATTTCCGAGAAGCAGTTAAAATAAAAAATAGCTCAAACAGAAATATTGTCTCACTTTATATTTGTAACTAACGGAAAATATTTTTGGTACCAACAAAAGAATATTATCACAAATTCAAGGACACACATATTATACTCTGCGGTAGGTTTGAAGAGAGTATCTTTATCACTCCACTTTATGGAGTGCGGTTAGAAGTGCTCCTGTAAATGGGAACTGCCTAATCTTAGTCCACGCATGCAAACAGTTAGAAGGGAAGACATAGAATAAAGGATACCAGCAGTGCCCACAGGAGGTTGCCAGCTCTGAGGGGACAAAGTGTTAGTCCTAAGTCCTCCAAGAATTTCCCTGTGAGGAAATTCCAGCACTGTATTACCAAAAAATGTGCTGGAGGCAGGCAGACACTACCTTCAGAGAAGGCCTTTTTCTGCACTGATCTTCTGGTCTCTGCTCCATTACACCTCTTAATCCAGAAGCTACGAAGACTGCATTACCCTCCCATGGATGCCCTTTTATCTTTGACTGTACGGTCAGGTTGTGATGATCACTGCACATGCAGAAGGTTCTCATATGAAATGCCAAATTTCTGTTCCTGTGTATAGTTCATTCCTAAGATCTTCCAAGAAGGGAATCGTTAGACACTTTAAGTACCTCTTACTCTGTCTTCTAAAACATCTCAAAACTTTTTAAGTATCCAAATGAATGCTTTACTTTGCTGTACAATCTGACTCATTTCGCTAACAACATGTAAGCAGAAATGAGGAAAGAATAAAGTTTTCATGCAAGATTCAAATACTGTTATGGAAAGAAAACTATGCACATAAAGAATGCTACACAGCTTATATGTCCACAGACTCCATCTCAGTAACAGCCACCTTTTTGCTCTATTCCCAAAACAGCACCATCAGTAAACTTGCAAAACTCTTAAGAGATTTCAGCAAAAAAGATTATTTCAGTTTCACTACAGACAAATACCAAGTATAGTCTTTCACAGCTAATTTCTTATAAAGGAATACATTATTCTAGACAGGAATAGGCACAAGAAAATAAACAGTCCATTTTGAAAAAGTTGAACATTGAATAGTTTCCAGGTATTATGCAATGCAACAACTGTATAAGAAGTCTCTTTTCGATAGGAAAAGGAATGAAACAGAAGACTTAGTGCTGTAAGGATGAAACTGTGTTCATGACAAACCTAAATTCTTACCTTTTAATTCACGGAAGCCTTAAATATCTTTAGTGGAAGATACTGCATAAATACAGCCAATATTATTGGCTGCAGATTCACAATAAATGTAATGTTTGATATTATTTCATCATTATCCTTTTCATTTCAAATATTAATGGAAGATTTGGTGTTTAAATTCTTGTATCATAGTTTTGTTTTGTTTTTTGGAAACCAGCTCTTTTTATAGATTTTTTACCTAGAAATGACTGCTATTATTTAGCTCCAGTTCTGGTTTACAGAAAAAGAGTTCAACTTTTTTTTATTGGTTTTTTGTTTGCTAGAACTTGCTCCTTAATCAATGTCATGCCTGAAATTACATAGCAATACAAAATGAAGATCTGGCATATGGCATACATGGAATAATTAGCATTGCGGTATTAAAAAGGATGTATTCAGAAGGATGAACATTTACAAACACATATTTAAAACAAAACCCATGGCAGCATATGCCATTACACTACCTGAAGCAAGACTACATTATTCTTTATGGCCATACTGCAAACCTCAAAGCTCTTCGGGAGTCCTTTTTGCCCTTTGCAAAAGAAATGAATGAATAATTTCAAATATAAAATTTGAGATTAAGAAAATTATTGTTTTCCTTAGCATTCTCCTTTAGGCCATAGCTGTTAGTATTATTTTCACTTTGTAAACAGATATTAGAAAGAAAATCCATCATGAACTTTAATGTCATATCTCTTTAATCATGAGATATGCTTCCATTTTTCAATATGCTTATATATCTAATACTAAATCAAGATGTACCTCATAACTTTGATGTGGAAATTCCCTCCCTAAGTTGGGTATAGACACAACCTCCCTCATCATGAAAACTATGAAATGAATTTAAAAGCTGTAACGATAGTTATAAAAGGCTGTTGTCTTCCTTCAAGACAAATATTTTGCTATTCATATGCTTTCCAGTTTTTATAATTTTTAATTTGATGAAAACCCTCTTAAACATTTCATAGATCACCCTGCTAAATCAAGGAATTGACAGAACTAGTAATGTCCAGCCTTTCTGCCGCACTAAGTCCAGTGATATACGAGTATGCATTGAGAGCTTATACACACACCAGTGACGTGACGGAGCCTGCATTTGCCTTGCAAGCCCATCTACACTCTCCCATTTCTCCACGGCCACATTCAGATGTGTGTGGTACAACACGACCACCACTCATGTTCACCTCCAAAAGATGGACAGATGGTGGGAGTGGGATGATGACTGGTGAGCTACTTAGACTACATCCAGTTCTCAGACTGCAGATTGCCTGTGGGTCAGTCTAGTTATATGAGAATAATTTGTGTTACACTCTGCCTCCAGATCCATTGATGGGTTGACAACACATACACTTTTAATATGGTTCTCAAAATAATTACATGAACAAGACCCTAAACACGCACAAAAAGTCTACCAAAAGATAGCTGCTTATAGCACAAACTTCTCCATATTTGGAGAGGATGGATTAAAAGTATGTCATGGGTGTTAGTCATGTTGCTTATTAAACTGTTGGAAAGTCTTCATTTATACGACAGTGTAAGAACCTATACAGAATAAAGACATAATATGCAGCTTCAATGACAGGAACTCTGACGTCACAGGATTCACACGGCCCTTGGAGTTGTACTTGCACAGAATACACCTTTGCACTACTTGCACTTAGGAAATCTAGGGTACACACTGCTATGGGATTTTTATTTTCTCTAATGTTGTTTTCTGCAAAATAAATATGACAAGCTTACTGAGGCCTGGCTTTCTTCATTCAGAAAGGACTCTTCCGGAAAACTGTTTTTGGACCATTCTATATGCCAGCTAGTTTGCTTTTGCCAAATAATATATCTTTGAATCTGTTGTTAAAACAATTTTATATGTTTATTTTTATTTAAAAATACAAAGAGATGAGAATGAATACAAAACAGAAGAGATGAATACAAAACAAACTATTTCGTTTTCTACAAAAATGTTCTTCCTAGTCAAGCACGTATCTGATCTACACTGAGACCAACATGTTATGCAAATATAGTATATAGTTCTGCCTTGAATAAAAGCTATCTTTTGCTTTATAGTCTTTCTGGATGCTACCACCACAAAGAGAGATAAAAGGGTATTTTAAAATGGACCTTTCATGCCTTTATAAATTGCTGACAAATCACACTAGACACATGAAAATGTCTCAGCTGTCTAATAGCATCCTACAGCCTTCTCTATATGCGTGTCCCTGTGTTCTGCTTTTACCGGATTAGCAATCTGAATTGTGGAGAATTTCAGGTAATCGTATGCAGAACAGTCTGTTCCAGGGCTCTGTATAATTAAACATGCAAATGCCACAGTAAAGACTGACTGCACAACCTTTACTGTAACACACATTAAGTTAAAATAGGCCATTGTCATCATTTAGTCTGGCCAGAATAAACCAGGCCATAGTATTTCCCTGTATTAATTACCACCTGAAATTCAACAACCTGCTTGGACTAAATCATCTTATTTAATTTTCAAAATTGAAAGAATCCAACAGTATCGTTAGTAATTCCAATTAGTAAAAAAGATCAAATCCTTAACTGTAGTCTGAATTAGTCTGCTTTTATTACCTCATTTGCTAAGCTACAGCTATTTGATTTTCTTTTTGTCTGCAAGACTGAACAGTGCTCTGAGTATCAGTTACTTTATCTCAAATGTTTTCATTTAGTTTACCAAAGGAAATATTAAAGCTTGCCTTGCTTACTGGCTGGAAATACCACCTTAGCTTTACTTCAGCCAAGCTGAGGAGATGCTGTGCCTCCAGTACTTCATGATAAAGCATGTCTCCCAAGTCCTACATCATTCTTTCTGCTCTTCTATAAACCCTTTTCAATTTTTCAGCGTCCTCCTTGAAGCACAGCTGCCAGAACCAAGTTCAGTATTTGAGTAGTGATCACATCATTAACAAACACAGAAGTAACATAACCTGACAGCAGCTTGATATTCCCCTTGTCCATTCATCCAAGACTACCTTCATCCTTTCATCTCTCCGACACAGGCAGCTGATTACACTATCACCTCAAAACTCCCTGCATTATGCAGACAGTACGAGGCACTCTGTAAACAGAACCTACAAATACAAAAGTTTCTACATCATGATTTCTTCTTTACTATTCTAATCATCAATTTCATTATCTGAGATGGTCAAGAGGTCTGGAACACGCCAATGGAAGTATAGAGGAGACTTTTATTTAAACTCATCTAACATCAGGAGGCTTAATTATATTTATGTGGGAATACAATGATAGATTTCAAAATTATCCCCATGTTCTCTGTGCTGTCTCCCTCATGAACACCTAAACACTGCATACATGCCTCTACGGTTTCATGCAAGCGAAGAGTTGGTTAGATATGAACGCCCACCCTCACAGGCATCCTGTTACATCCATTTCCTTGATGATGCATTTTTTACTCACAGTTCAGCTGTACTCTAGTCTAACATTTGAATCAAATGTCTATCGTAGGGAAATCACCATTATATTACCTTAAGAACATTACCAGACTAGATTTCCATTTCATTCCTGCTGATGCTCCTGGTCCCTACTCAAGGTTTTGTATCATCTTGTTAAACTCCTTTTGTAATGAGTCTCTCCCCACTATGCTCCGCTCCCTTTTTTCCCTTCTGGCTGCCCTGCACATAGAATGAACAGACTTCTAGCTGCAGCCTTTTATACCAGCTGAAGTCGGTACTTAGCAACAGTGAGATCATAACTTGAATTTCAGTTCAGTGGGCACTAAACGGGTGTTTTTATAGAACAGTAGTAGTATACAGGTGTCGAAAGCGACCTTCCAGTAGTCTGTGCCACACTTGCAAAGAGCAAGCTTTTGAAGCCAAAACAGTAGGTCTATCTCAATAAGTCAAAAAATAATAAGATATTTCACTAGGACTAGGTACCTGATTCTAGCCAATCAATTTGTAATGCAAGTATACCTGGTTTTAGCCTGACGAGCTTTTACACAGTCAAATTCTGGAAACAATTATTAGTCAGAAAAAAAAATGCAAATTTAATGCTACAGAAGAAAAAAAGGAGCAATTCAAGTTTCATAAATTTAAATAAGCTTTCTTGTGTTTTAAGCATAATCTCTTTTCAAGGGAACAACCTCTTTTCTTGCCTCCTGCAGATTCACAGGTATAAATTCACAATTGCCATAGTAAATATAAAGGATTAAAATGTAGACCTTTAAATTAGCAGGAGTGCTCACCAGTGACTCCAGTGGAAATACCGACTTATTCATGGACCAAGGTACTCTTTACAGCATTACCAAAACGACTGGAGAATATCAACATCTGCAGTCTTAACTAAATGAACTATCTTTGACTTCAAATTGTGAAGACAGAAGACCCATTTCTTGTAAGGTAATGTTTGAAAACTAAAACCAAATTGTAACATATTTTAACTTATCAAAATTTCTGAAAGAAGTCTCGTATCAAAAATATTTACATACAGTTTTTCTTCTGATATCTTGGTGTGGAAGAGGGGGAAATATACTCAAAATATTTTAGCAGTAATATCAGAGGTAAGAAAATGAAGTACTAAGAAGTCCTGTCTCTGCGGCCAGTTTTTACCACATATGAGACACTGTAACTTACAGATAAAAGCATGAAAAACAGCTTGATGGATACCACATAAAACAATAGGAACTACACCTGAACCCATTTAAGCATAGTTTTTCTGGTAAGAAGTACTCCTTACTTAGCCAGCATAGACTGAGTGGAACTCTTTTCCATGCTGTGCTCCATACTAGATGAGGTTTGTCTTCCAGGGCAGGCAGTGACCCGAATTTAAAGAAAAATATTCAGGATTTCATACCAAAACTTGTACTCTATATTCTACTCCACAGTCCGTTCCCAATTTCTTTGTAGCATATGCAAGTTTCTTCTGATTTTTAAGTTTATCTTCTACCTGGAGTTTTGATCACTTCCTCGTCCTTGCTAGGTAAGCAGGAACAACAACAACAAAAAGGACACAACAAAAACAAAGCCCTTAATTTCTTAATTTGAAACTTTGGTAAGTCAGACACAGAGCACAGAGGTGTTCCACAGAAAAGCACAAGGATGAGACTTAAAGGCAAAATAGTTCAAATATGTTTATACAGACAGCAATTCCAGCCCCCAAACTGAAAATATTTATCATGATATTATGCTAAGCACTTGGTTACAGGACAATAATTTGGCCAAAAGCTATCTCAGTCTTTAAGCCCAGCAGTCTCTCGTACATGTAACTGAACAGGACTCACTGCAGTGTAGTTCACTACTGCTGGGACCTCGTAAGAGCAAAGGCACTTCTAACTGGGAGGACTGGAGTACCCACAAAGCTCTCATCTATTGCCTTTTCTCCAGAGTAGGAAAATAAACACCTCCTCTTGTATATGCACTTGGCCCAACAAAGAAATACAGGGGTTAAGGCAGTTGTTCTGTAGTAGAGTTTTCTATCTATGCTGGTATGAACCAAAACCTCTGAATTTTGAAATCCCTGCTCTGTACCTACTTCTGGGCATCCTGGACCAATTAACTTTGATCTGTGGCTGCAAAGGGGCAGCCACACATTCAGTAGCTGAATTCCCGTGCACTATTCAGCTACATAAGTTATAGGGAATCCTGCATTCCTGTGTCAGGTACAGGCCCAGTGGCTGACGCATGCAAAGTTGGCAATTTCCAAGTGAACATTGTTGTATACGGAGATAAAATGTCCAATGATGGAGCATCAGGTTTTTTTTTAACAACTACTTAAAACCTGTACAGATACACAGAAATTTAAAAGTTACTATAGTTTAGCAGCTAAGTCAATATACTGGAAACAAAATAACTCCAGTCTAATACACTCCATGTAACATTCCTGACAAATATTTGTCTAAATAGTCATGACCGTGTCAACATTTTATCACTCAGAGTCATCTGGGCTACTCTGAGCTACAAAGATCCCTGCACCACAGGTTCCTGAGCCATGTACCAGTACAGGATTCTCAGCAGCGCTTACACTTTTCTTCCTTGTGGGAAAACACAGCGATCAACATTTGGCAGCCAGTCCTCATTTTTTAAGAAATGATGGGTTTATTCTCCTGGACGAGGTACGCCCCACCAGCTCCAACAGGCAGGATCAGTAGCGTCCTGCTTACGGACGGCTACAAGAATAAATGGTTTTGCAGCGTCTAGCTTTAAGTACTGCGGGATGTTCCCTTTCACTGTACAGTTAAAGCAGTCTCTCCTACACTCTGTCTCCCTGGCTCTTCCCATGGATGCCATTCCCAAAGCTCATCCATAAGATCACTGCCATAGCTTCCTAAGTAATAGTTTGTTTTAAGAAAGCTTGTTTTAATTAATATTGCTTGTCTTAATGACAAGAAGGCTTCTGAGCTTGGTCTGCCAGCAGACAGATACGTCTGCGTTGTGAGCTGACTGAAAGCCAGATTCTAGTGCTACTGCGGCACTGAGCCACAGCTAACGTGCCCTGTCCTGAAGTCATGCTAACCATATGGAAATGGGTAAAAAAAAAAATAAAAAATTTGGTCCTTTCCACATATGAGTTATAACACTTTTTTTTTTTTTTAATGCTATAAAGCTATTTTCAACTGAACCATCTGATGCAGAAGCAAGGCAATTATTCTTTTTTTTAACATCCTTATTCCTCAGCATTTAGCATCATATACAACCATTCCTGTAGTATTTCAGCCCTCCTCAAAAAAAAAAAAAAAACCCAAAAAACAACCAAACAGCAACAACAAACCTTCTTCATGTCCTGCAGAATAAAACAACACTGCTAACCATAATTTACAGATATGAGGAAAAGATAGACATGTTTATAGGCTGAAACTGCCAAACGTGCCACCCACTGTGAGTCTCAAGGTTCAGTTTTTCAGGATACTCAGGACTGTAACAGTAAAGTTGAGTCTCACACGATTTTCTCTGCACTTGAGAGATCAGCCCATCATCAGCAAACTTGGCTACAGCTGCCTCACAAACATCAACAAATGAATGGCCCTCATCAAACAGCCACTTAGCACCCAAGAGGGGCAGAAATCGGTGCTGCCAGGTGGCACTGGAGTTCCATATGAGCGAGGCCATTCTTTGCCTTCCTGCCATCCTCTGCCTCAGTCACTGAGTTTGCTCTGCAGCAGAGGAGGGGCAAACCCCACAGATGAATCCCTGCTTCATTCCCAAAACTGTGCAGTGAATAACTGAGGAATAAGCCTTTCAAGAACGTAAAATCTGAAAGTCCTGTAATAGATAAATTATGGTCATACCAACAGCCTAAAATGTGAAATGTCCTAACATTTTAGCACTTTAGCCATAAAACAGCTATTTTAAAGCTTTAGTACTTAAAATCCTCCTATACTCAAAATACAGAAATTCTGCTGTAGAGTTAGTACGGCTCCATGCAATGTGAGTTGTCAGAAGCTTGACTTCTGCCCCCACTGAGTAGTATAATTACGAAACATGACAGAATCAATCGTAAATCAGCAAGCGCTGAAAGGTAAGAGATCTTCTTTGCCACTTGTGTGCTCTGCTGTTCGCTGAGAGCAAAGATAAGAAGAGTCTTAAGCATGTTTTCCCCTGGCTTTGGATCTCTGCCCCCACCCTTGCATGAGCAGAGGACCCACCCAGGTCACTCAACATCCTCCTCCACATTTCCTGGTGCTGGGACCTCCTGGCCATCCTTCTGCTCCTTGACAAATAGAAGCCACTCACGTTTTTCACCCCGCTGCAGAACAGTTAACTCTTCTTCCTCAGCTGTGTTGTGCCTCAAAAGTCAAAGCAGAGGCAATCTCGTTTTTAATATGTATATCAAAGGGCACACTAGGATTCAAAGAGAAAAAAAATCACAGGGCGAGTTCTACTCAGCTTGGCTACAGATGCTGTCTTTGGAAAATGTCACTGTGAAACTCACACCAGCTTCTTTGGAGAACATGCAAATTTTTTTCAGAGGCTTATACGTTGCTCAAACATGGGTCTATTTTTTGCATGGACATAAAAATACACTCATAGTACAAGGGCAGAGGTTAAGCCAAATTTGAAATACTGGCTGAATAAAAAGGTTACAGAAATTTGTTTAACTGGGCAGAACAACAGCTTTTCCCTAATCTTGTTCATGGAAACATTTTAAAATGGGCAAATTTAGAAGAAACTGAAGGCAAGCTCTTATACTAGGAAATGACAAAAAGCCTTAATTATGGCAAGTACAATTAATAGTAGTAGTTAGGATTTCCTCAGTCTATGAGTATATTCAAAACTGGCTTGAAGTCACATGAATCCACTTAAAATTAAGCTACACATTTTTTTATCAGCTAAGGCTAAAGCTCTGTACAATTCATATTTTTACAGATTCCACCCTGAATTCATGATACCACAGACACTTGCTTTTGAAGCATACAATAACATGGTTACCAGCTATGATCACTGGAAAAAATATAGGAAATTCCTTTACAGCACATTACTTGTTCAATACTTTCACATATTACCCTCCAAAGACGGCAATTGTAAATCCCCAAATGCAGTACTTGGCCAATCTTTGCAACCATTCTCCACGTAACAGAGCTGCCTGCGAAGCCTGGTACAGGACAGGGGGATGCCCCGAAAGAGGCGAGATGCTCAGTGTGCATCTTGTGCCTACAGAGCCCCTACCTCATGCCCATGAGGACCAAATCTGTCCCCAGGGCAGCAGTCTAGTTTCCTTTCCAAGACAGGAATCTCTGAGGGCACCTAACATACTACTGCAGAAAGTCTTCTTAAAGTACATTAATCTATTTGTGCAGTTCTTTTGTCCATTTCAATGCAATTACACATGCACTAGCAGATCTGCTAGGTGCCAGAATGAATTTAGTGAGATAACATTTTTTTTAATCAGAAAACACCACCTCTCACTTCTCAGTCCCCATCACCAAATCGAACTTTGGAACTCAGACTCTTAAATTTACTAAAGAGTAAACTACAGATTCAGTGGAGATGCAGCTCCTGTCACATGCTGACGCTTTCCCTGTATCTCACCCCCACCTAAAGCCTTCACTCTTACCTCTCTTCTCTGTCCGCCCATGACAGAGAAGCACCTCATCACTTCTCCCTCTGCTAATACCGCTCTTTTGTACAGGCAATAGCCACTCTTTTCCCTCAAATTGTCTATCCAATTGACATTAAGTATAATAAAGTCAAAGCAACTGTTCCCAGCTTGTCCTAGATCTGCAGTTTCCTGAACAGCTGAGCTGATCTAATGGCCCAATTGCTCCAAATAAGTTAAGTCCCACCCTGGAGCTTGCTGATCCTCCTAATCTGATTTAATAAAGTAGCCAAGCAGAAAACTTGTTTTATTAGTTTCTTGCTGGGTTGGTAAGTTAAAATTAAGTTATGACAGTATGTAACAAGTGACAGATTTTTGCACCTTAGTTCATGGTCTGCTGCTATTATCTCAGACCTAAATAAGACTTGTACAACAAATACATTTTCCCCCATTGCATCATTTGGTCTAATAAGAGCTATTTGACCTTCCTTTGAGGAGTTAGATGTTAGGGAAAAGCTCCACTATTACAAGTTTGTCACTGGTTTCATCCAAATTCACTCTGGATAAAAACTGGAAAAGTTTCACTTTGGAAAAGTTCCTCTGCAATTAATGGAAATTTTGAATCATAGGCTAATTGTAAATAAACATTATGGCCCAAATTCTCAACAGCAGACATACGAAAATTTACAGTTCAATAGGAGATTTTAAACACTTGCCCACATGAAGTACCAACTGTCACTATATACGTTATTTCAAACAAATCTGTTTGCATTCTGGTGAGCACCAAACAAATGCAGATTTTGTTATGTATGTGGGACAGAGGCTTGAAAATTTATCTATTATATATTAAAAGAGTTAAGAGGGAAAGATGAAAAATATTGGTCTGATTAAACAGCTCTTCAAAATCACTTTGCAAGCAGGGAAATTCTGCAGACAGAATCAACCAAGAGTATTTAGTCAAAATATCATTTATATGTTATAAAGCATCTTTTGTCTCTGCAGCTACCACTGATGCTTATTCAAAATAGTAAATAACAATTTCATAAAGTCATGAAAGAAAGAAACATCTTTAACATCATTCAATCCACATATTGGCTATTTAAGAGCCTAAAAACAGAACTGTGTTTTTATTATGAAATTAATCAAGAGCCTGATTTCTTACATACTCCATTCTTCCTACTGAGGCGGGACATAAGTATAATTGCACTTGCTTTAATTAGTGATGATTCTTCTGTAACAGCAACCCAAGATTCTCTCAAGATCAGCTACTTTTATGATGGCAGAGAGAATTTATCTGTCAAATCAGATCAGCAGCTAACTTGCACTGAAATCTATCTTCAGAATATTTAATTTTGTATTCTATTACTCCTTAATATGTTTTGTTATTACACAAGTATTTTAATAAATGTAACTGCAAAAAGTCATCTGAAAAATTAGATCTAAGATTTGAAATTTACATTTTTACACGCCGGAGAAGAGCAGTAACTTCTCTTTGAGGGCTTTGAATGCATATTGTAATCCCCTAACAGACAGACTTTCAAATCCAAATTAAAATAATAAGGAGATAATATTTACCATGCAGATTAAAAGAAGAACCAGAAATAGAAAACAAAACGAGAAATCTTCTGCTATTCAAAGGAACTCCACTGTCTTTTATTTCTTCTCTGTTAGAGCTTCAGATTCAAGAAATTAGTATGTTGCTATAGGTCATGTCATCAGTATTACATTGTATGTAACATATATATTGCATTACATCTTTTTGTCAAATGACTTTAATCTTCAGGTACTTGCTTTGAGTATCGCAAAATATCAGATTGTGAAAATGCAGTGATTAGAAGACGGTCCAGACTGTAAACCGAGGACTGGGATCCTGCTCCATAGCAGGATCTTTTGCATGGGATACGTTGCGCAGTGGAAGCTACGAAAGAGCTGGGACAGATTATACATTACAGCCTATCTTCTTATCTTACAATAAGATGTTTTAAAATTTCTTATTTATACGAATTATCCCAATTTAAAAAATGACAAAAATGAAATTTCCACATGCAGACAAAACAAAACAAAAGAATCTAAGTATGTTATATACATCCATACTATAAGTACATATTAAAATCATTGGGCCTTTTACAGGATAGTAGAAACTCCTTTAGAAGTAGTAAATTTTAAACATATATGAAAGAGTTCCATTTCAAAGTTTTAAAAATAAGTGTCTGATACCCTGTTTCCACAAAATAGTCTGTCAGCTGCAGCCACTAGATAATATATGTGACTCTCCATAAAAACTCATAAAGTCTTCCCTATGATCATGCAACTACTAGTCCACAGGTGTTGAAAATCAGTCTCTTGTTTTCTTCAATACCAGGGAATTCATTAGTACTGACTGAAACTGCTACGGAACAAATACACTATTCCTAAGAAAGGCCTGATCCATGAACATTAATATTTGTAATGTTCACTATAGAGAGAAAGAAATAAAAAAGCACCAAGTGATACTACACTGTAAATCCATATATTTCCTAAACTCTGATACCGTGCCAAGGTGAAATCACCCTTGTAATCAAAAAATGAAGATAAACTGCCTCCTTATCATCAGCTTATAACTACAGCACTTGGTTCCCCATAGAAGAAGTCACTTGTAGCAATTGCACTTGTCCACAATCAGTGTCAGGAGCCTCTAACCCCACATCTGCGCAGGGGAAGACAGGCCAGCCTGGGTACAAAAAGAATTGTATAACGCCCATCCAACTGATTTTCTACTCAGGGCACCGCAGGACGTTTTGTCTACACAGGAAAACCACAAATCTTTTTCTTTTTTCTTTCTTTCTTTCTCTCTCTCTCTCTCTTTTTTTTTTTTTTTTTTTTTCAGAAGCACTGGAAGAAACTATGAAAATATTGTATAAACACAAAACAACCAATCTGTCCCTTACAGAAGTTCATCACAAGAATTGTTTCCATTCCTGTCACATTTGAGAATTCCTGTGAGACTTTTCCTGATGAACTACGCTGAAATAAAACTGAAGTCTTATTTTTCTTACAGCTTAATTTTGTTCTTGATGACATTCATGCTCTCTCTCTGCAGAGCTTATGAGTCACCAAAGATGAGAGTTCAGCTTTGTTATTCCCTTTCAATCTTGTTGTTGTCTGTTTAAAGTTGTATTTTACTTATAGTGCTGGTCTTTGGATGAACATCCTAGTAGAACTGCAAAAAAAAGTTGTTGTTTTTTCCATTGCACTAGGAAAGAAATATGGTAAATACTCAGGCAACAATGTTTCAACTGGAAGCTATTATTTTTTATTTTAATTGAGGCTGGAAGTGAAAACAGCCAGGGTACTGAAGTGCTACAAGTTTTTCAAACATAAAATGAATGATGAAGTGTTCCCTAAGAGTTCATAGTTTATTAGTTTTTATAAACTAAGCTGTAACAGGTGAACTAAACAAACAGGCAGTGCAGAGTTGGGAAGATGGGATTAATAAACTGGAAAAAAAGCAATGCTATGCCGATTACAAACCATGACCTTTCCTACCAGTACCAGATTCTGCTCATTGATTCGACTGTCTGCTATGCATAAGCACAGAGCTATAGATCTTCCTTAGGGAGAGGATAATTATCATAAAGCTGCCAGAAATATTCTATCTTTGACAGAAAATTAAGCTGCCATCAATTATCTACATACTATAAATCATAACTTTGAATCAGAGGGAAAAAACAGCTTCACCTTTTAGGTCTCAATACTACTTATTGGTGCATTTACGTCAGCGAGTTAGTGTGTAGGAAGGTATTTTCCAGTAAGAATTTGCATAGAGTGGAAGGGCTATGAGTTCAAAGGGATTTCTCTCCCTGTGGAAGGCTCAAGTATCAAAGCTGTGCACAAGGTGCCAGGGAGGACACCCAGTGTGCCGGGTGGACACGGGGTTCATGGGCAGGCAGTGCTAAATGCCCACGTGGTACCCTGCTCAGAGCAGCAAATGCTGCCAACTTAACTGCTGGGCAAGACTCCGTGCGGCCAAGCAGCTCCCGAACCCAAACACTACACGGGAGCTTGGTGTCTGCCTCCGTGCTGCATCAGTCAGCAACACACAAGCACCTCTGGGCGAGAAAATCCTTCCAGTAACTTTTACTCTCATCTTAATCTCTTCTGAGAAAGCAAATCTTGTCTCATTTTCCTAACTAGACCTATTATGAAAACAGGATCGCTACTAAATTTATTGGAAACCAGCCAGCTATCTTGCTAATCTCAGCCAAACCTAAAAACACATACAAAAAATGATGAAGGAGGAAAATTATTCCATAACAGGAAATAAACGACGAACACATAGAAGGCAATCAACAGTCTGGCTATACAAACTGGAGAAGAACTGCTCTTGGATGGATTCAGCTATTAATAATGGGATACATGGTTTCAATTTTTGGTAAGCAGTCAAATTTATTCATGTTTCACATGAAAGAACAGATAGTGACAGCTGCTGAGAGGTCAAGTAATGCTATGTACCTTTCATTCCAGAAGTGGCCCACATTTGGCAGGGCAGACAATTTTTATTTTATAAGCAATAATTAAGAAATAACACTGATGTTGCCCTCATGCACACATACAGCCATTTGTCAAGTTTCCTGTGTGTGCTATACATGCTCTCCCAATTAAGGGCTCCAGCCTCAAAGTCCGTCAGTCTGGTACTTCTCATGACATTACATGGACTGGAAAAATGTAAAGAGAGAAACACAGGAATAAGTCTCAGGATTACTGAGACTCATTAGTCTCAGCATAGCAAATATATAAAGGCACTATCCATCTATAACCGATTAGATACAACTTTAACTGGAACAGTGGAACAAGAGACCAACAGGATACAATGGGATATATCTTGCTATGTTGTATGACCGAAACACTTGTTCTTAACAGAGAATCTGGGGGACAAACTCCCAGGCTAACACACATTTGCGGAAAAGTTTTCAATATTGAAGTTGAAGAAAGGATTCTGCAAAGAATCTGCAAAGCTGGTCATGACTTCTACTATTCTGTGGGCAAAGTATCTTTCATTTAATATAAATGACATTAATGTCATCACATTCATTTCTTTTTAATAAAAAGCTTATATATATACACACACACACACACACACACACACATATTTAAATTTATGTAGGTTAAACATTGCACATATACATATGTACTGTCATACCAGCGTAAGAAAAGACAAGATGCAAAGTTCAGGCATCCTACTTTTACCTGCACTGCTCCTCCCAAAGCTCTACTGTGCCTCCTAGAGTAATCTGCTTATCAGTCCTAAAAATGGTACTGCACAGAAGCAACCTTAAACCAATCCATTTTATCTCACTTTATTTTGCGCATTCTACAGCTTAAAAGTGAAACCTTGAATTTTTCATTTCAACTTTGAAGACCATGGTGCATACAGAGAAGGCAGAAAGCAGGAGCAGAGCAATGAGTCCACTCAAACTGCTCCTTGCTCAATGCTTTCACCTGAGGTCTGTTTCTGGGCACAAGGAAACGCAAAAGGTGTAGGACATTCTACCTTCTTTGTAAGGAAACTAATAAAAAGGGATAAATGTGGTTTGGACACTGATTTAAATGCATAAATAAAATACTATTTCCTCTTTGTTAACTTGACCACACAACACACCTAATTTAAGAGAAACTCTGTTATATCAAGGGTGTTCACAGTTGCACAGTCTTAACCTGGTTACTTCAGAATCTTCCCATTCGGAGGTGTCAAAAGCCTCAAAGCGAACATTGAAGTAACACTGTTCTTGTGCACTTAACTGCTCCAGTTCTGTAATTAATGCTATGAAATTGTTTTGAAGTGCCAGGGCACTCAGTTTTAAACAAACACAAACAACAACCCAGCAGCAGCAAGCACAGGAGCAATCTTCTAGGTGACTGATGCTTTCTCCATGCCTGCAGAAGCAGCACCTGACTTGAAGGTGAAGGGTACCTGTGGCCAGAAGGGACAGAATGCCCTACCAACAGCATGCATAGAGACCTTCACATACTTATAGACTGTGAAAGCAAATGTTTCTGTCCTTAAAGCATTACCTCCCTGCTGCAAACAGTGACAACTCCTGGATAGCTGCAGGTATGCCATGAAGAAAAAAAAAAAAAAAAAAAAAGAGGAATTAATCATGTCAAATTCATAGCACTGCCTCTGTGCAGGGAGAGAGACAGACATGTCAGCGAAAAGACAGCAATTCCACTTTGGGATCAAATGAGTGCTGAAAGTAAAACTATGCATAGGACCCAACTGTAATCCCATTTGTTTTTCAAATATATATTTATATATATTCATTCTAAAGAAGGGCAAATACTTTGCATAACAAAACAAAGCAAAACAAAACCCAGCTTAAAAGGACCTGGGATCTGTCTGTGGCTTTAGGGTATGCACATAGGAAGACACCATTTCAGCTTTCTGTTTGAATTTCACTTGGAATTAATGCACCTTAAATAAAACGGTTGCTTAGATCTCACCAGTAACATCTTTCTCCTCCTCCTCGTGAGCACTAGGCTAAAACACAGGCCAGCCGCTTCATGCAGAGTAAGGTCACCGTGCAACCCCCGTGCCACAACGCCAGAACTGGGGGCTGCAGAACTTCCACAGCTCGCGAACCTGCGCGCGGGAAGCGGCCGCGCCTCTGCGCGCGCTCTGCGCTCCCGAGCCCCCGCGGCGGCGCAGGGCTGACAGCCACCTCCCCGCGGCGGGCGCGCGCCGCGCTGATTCACTGGGGCTTCTCCCACGGAAGCGGTGATTCACTGCGCACTCCCCACAGCACGCTACGCGCTCGGCGCGCACATGCACCTAAAGGGAGCGAAAACCAAGTTCCTGAACTTTCCCGGGCTCAGCGCCGCTCGGCGACGCGGGGCCGGCGC
>VZSV01000048.1:2818723-2840682 GCA_013398735.1 Nothocercus julius
GCCGCGTTGGCGCCGCGGGGCCGCGCGCTCTTCCCTCCCGCCAAGGGGTCGCGCGGACGAGGGTGTCCGCCCGCCGTGTGCGCAGCGCGGCAGCGAGCGTGCGAGTTTGGGCTGACTCCCGCCGTCTCTCCGGGGTTTTGTGCGGAATTTAGGAAACGCACGCACATCCGCGCCGCTGTGTCTCGCAGGATCATCGCTGGGGGAGAAAGCGCTTCACAAACCGCGTTTGTGGGGAAGTTTCTGTGTAGCCAGGAGGCGGTGTGGATTTAGTCTCCCCCAGCGCCTATTTTCAGGCAAGGAGCTAACCGCTCTTGTGCCAAAACGCCGTGTTTCTGCCATCTGGGTCGCCAAAAGCCCGCTGCAGCCGTAGTTACTTTCTTCTTGGTTTGTTACTTCTGCTGTACTGGTTGTGACTCATCTTATCCTTGGTAGTTTCCAAGGGAAGAAATATTTTTAACCGAGGAGTTAATGAGATCATAACACAATTATATACCATTGCTCACGTATTCATTAGCTCTAATTAAGCAGCCCCTCACTGTTCCTTTTACTCCCACCCCACAGCCAACAGTGCCAATAAATGCAGCATCAGAATACCTGCCATGGGAGCGCTTTGCCGCAGGAATCCCCGGGCTGCGCTCTCAGGATGCACCACAGGAATTTCCCTGACTCATTTTTAAATGAGTAAGCGTCTCAATCAACTTTTCCTAAGATTCAAGAGTAAATCGCTCCGCTTCCTCATGCTGGTAGCAGAAGTGATATTCTCCGCATCCTGCTTTATGTTGCTTTGTGCCTGAAGTCTGGGGAAAGTGTCCTCACCGGAGCCATGTCCCTGCAAAGCCAGGGACCGGAGTCCTGACTGCCAAGCCTGGGAGGATGACGGATAGCCAAGCAACTGCCTGGGAGCTACCCCCCCTTCCAGGGCATCTTTGGCGAGTCAATGAAAATCTGGCTTTTAGCTCTTTAAGCAAATAGCAGAAAATCAGATCCGAAGGGTGCACTTCATCCATGATACAAGTTTGGGTTTGTGATGATCAGCCAGATGGGTGGTATCAGAGCATTGCATTCAGCTCTTTCAAGTTCATACTCGAGAGCAGGGGAGCAGCCCAATGCTGAGTAATGCCAAGTATTTTCAGGAATTGAAAGAGACTGCTGAAAAAAAAAAAAGGGCTGTTCATACTTTAAGCTGTGCATCAGGCTCCCAAAAAACTGAGATATCTCCGAGTTGTTTTACTTGATTCCTGTCCTCAAAAGATTGTTTTGGGGGAGTTGCATGTTTGTTTTGAAACTAAGACTTCTGCCTATAAGGCTTCATTTGCAGAAGACAAGGAATCTGGAATATGAAAAAAAAAAAAACAGTTACAGAATCTCGGTGGGTTTTTTTATCAGGAAAAAAAGAAGTCAGAAAGAGGACAAATTCCTTCTTAGTTCTTTACCGTACTAGAAGGCACGTGAAGACTCACCATTTCAATGGAAAACTAATGCTTCACTAAGAGTTCCCCTTGTTTCCGGGGAGCAAAAACTGTAAGATGGTAGTAAAAACTGTAACACCGTTGTCAACGAGGAACATCTGTTAACGAGGAACAACTGATGCCTGTGCTGGAGTCATGGAAGAAACGGTATCGCAGGTTAAAGATACGCCAGCCACAGTCAGAGTAGAAAAACGTAACTGCTGGACATAACCTAGACGTGGCAGGACGGAGCTCGGTGCAGACCAGCCCACGCACCAGGGGAGCCGTAAAATAACCCCAGGCAAAACACAGTTCGGCTCTGAGATTGTTAGCTCTCCAAAGTGTTTCTGCCTGTTTAAATGGTGGGTGTAGGTTTCCCCTTTCAAGGTTTTCCTCACAATCGAGGTCTACAGATTTAGAAGTAAATATCTAATTATATTTTTAGATAAAAGCCAATCTTCTCTCATGTTTGCTTGGCGCCTAGGATACACCAAATAGCAAGAGACTAATATTCAAATTGCAAGGGCTGGCACTGCTTCTTCCATTGCAATGTAAGACATAAGGGTCTAAATCCATTAAGCTGCTTTGGAAACCTCAGCTATAGATTCCAATTTTATGTTTTGGAAGACACAGAATTTTTAGTGTAATCGGCTTTTGCAGTTTCACAGTAAATTTTGCATACATCAGAAAAGAGTTAGGCTGGTTCAAGACTCAGTTTTCTAGTTCTGTTTCTTTCACTTCCTCTGCTGATCTTATTTCTAGTAGAGTGAGGAGCCTTTAAGGTGCTCCCTAGGGCTCCTTTCTTGATCCCAGGCTTTTTAACGTGTAGGTGTTTCCTCAACATGATGGCTTTTATAGGTTGTCAGCTAATTGTGATTAGAGCAAGTCACATCTGCACCACCTCTTTTGATAATTCAGTTTTCTAAAATTATTTGCCAACCAAAAATTTTACAGTTGGAAACCATGTTCTCTCCAGTTCTCCAAAGATAAACAGAAGTAAAATGAGAGTGTTCATCTTGGTCCTCAACAGTTGCTACTTTTGTTGTTGGATGTTCCCATACGAGTCATCAGTGGATTCTGCCTCTCAGACAAGCCTACGTAATTTCCACTGAAAAACAAGTCCTAACCTTTCGGTGTACATTAACCTTTCTGATCGCTGGCTGTCAGTTCCAGACTTTATGTACATAAATATCACTATATGCCCTCCCTACCTCCTCAGGAATATTGCCAGGGTACATTTTTCCATTTCCAAAGCTTACACAGAAATTGCTATTCATAGCTTTAAAATATCTAGCATTAATTACACAGCTTTCTTACGAGCTAGGTCTTCTTGCCAGAGTGAACGCTGAGCCGCTCTCTCCCTTTCATGCAGAATGTGACTATTAAGCTATCTTGTTCAGCAGAGTGCGAGGACACTCTGTGTCTAGCTTTATTCAAAACAAGATCACCACCCCTGACTCCCCATTTAGAGCCATTATGCTATTTTAAATTTACATTATGATTTTGCTTTTTTGCAAAATTATTCTTGATTGTTCAAGTTACTATTTATGTTTCTATCATGTGCACTAGGAGCTCCAAGCAAGTTTATGAAGTGTTTCACTGAAAACTAAAAGCACTTTTGGGGTTTAGTTCTTCTAAGCACAACTTGCATGTCCTCATTGTATACAGGATCTCAGAGCAGCACTGAGACTAAATTACAAATTCTGCTTTTGGTGTATATTTTTAACTTGAATATTGTTTATTTTTTTGTTTTATAAATGCTGAAACATATGAATCACACCGCAGAAAACAAGTGCCCTCTTGCTTTTGACTAGACTGAGAGAGCTTTCACTCAGCTGCAGCAGGGAAATAAGGGGTGTAAAAGCCTGATCACCTGCTCAGCCCCGGCCTCAGCTCCAGCAAGAGGAGCTGCCAGATAATCTGTTTATTTTCTGTCAGCTGGAATAGCTCCTCAAGTACAGCGTTGGTACAGGGCACACCACACAAAGTTTACTTTCTCCCTAGGACAAAGCACTTAAGGAAAGCGCATAACTGCCAGGTTTAATATTAATTATCACTGTGCTGAAAAATACGTAAATAAGTGACAAGCATCTTTTAGGCGCCAGCCAGCATCAGGTGCTGAAGACAACCAGCCCTCAGTACCGGAGGGGACCGTAAGCGCCCCCGCAGCGCACGGGGCCGGGCCCTTCCGCACGCCTGCGGAGGCGGACGCGGCGGCCAGCCCGCCCCGCGCCATTTGTCCTGCCTGGCCTCCAGGATGAGCACGGCCCTAGGAACTTTCTCTGCTTCCTTCCACTTCTTTTTTTTTTTTTTTTTTTTTTTTTTTTTTGCAGCACCACCTTCAATAGCTTGATATTATCATGAAGCATTTTAGTTTCAATGTCAGAGAAAGGTGTTTCCCAGCAGTAATTTGAATTTCATCGTTTCATGCAATATGAGCGGAGGTATAATTACCTTATATAAGAGACTGTTACAACATGTCATTTTGTAGGAAGGAAAAAATGCCTGTGAATGACTGTGGGCAATCTCCCTCCAAAACGGAGCGGAGGATAGACAGGTTGTCTCTAATAATAAGCTGTATCGTGTAGCACTGGGGAGCTCTGCTCATAGCAAATTGCTGGGGTAGGTTTTAATAGGCTGAACTATTAAAGTTATCTTTGAGTGGGTCGGCAGGACTTTGGCACAGAAACACAGAGGCGAAGCCCCGCGCTGGCCCTCGCTCCCTGCCGCTCGCTGATCGCAGTGCCGTGCCCGAGCGCGTCTCCTGGTCCGCGGCGCTTCCCGCGGCGGGAGAGCCGGGCCCAGCTCGCGCGGCCCCGGCCTGCAGCCCTTCAGAGCCCGCGCGAGGCGAGGCGGCGGGTCGCTCTGACGCTGCCGGAGGGCACGCAGGACGGCACGGGGGACAGCAGGTCCCCGCACGCTTCTGTTTGCGGACGGGGAGGTAACTGATCCCCTGCGTTTCCCTCACGCAGCCTGTGCGGTGCAGAACAGCTCACGCGTCAGCCAAGAGAAGGAGCAGCTCTGGAGGACGAGGTGGTTCAGAGCATCTAGATTAGATATCTGTGTTTGGATGATGCAGATACCCCATCGTACACATGTTTGCATATTGTCTAAAGAACAAGATTTCATGCGTTTAGACTCTTCTTTTGACGTTCAAGTCCTATTTTTATGTCAACAAAAATAAAGACTTAAAAGGTAAAGAGAAAAAAATTGTTCCGAGGGATTTTGCAGGAATGGTGTGTTCCCTTCCAACACAGGTCACAGTTTGACAAGATTTGAAAGCAAGCTCAAGAGTTGTTGTTATTGTTTGTATACATTTTACCGTGGGGAAGGGGCAGGGGGGAGTGGCAGAATATATGCATCCGATTATTCTATCCTGCAAAATTCCCATCCTTTTTAGGCAACTAAGACAAGTCACTTTTAACCCTTCATGCTCAGCATTCGCCACAAGTTTAACACCTACAGCTCACACAAAGCAAAATAAGCTACCACATCCTTTCTTTATTCCAGCTGGATTAAATGCTTCTTTTCTTTCATCTTTATAAGTCTAAAGAATGTGGGGTTTTTTTTGCATCTTATTATCCCTTCTGTCCACAGAGTCTGGAAAAGGATACTGGGAGAGGCAGAAATCTGTGGGAGTTTAGGATCTGAGTGCTTCAGGGTGCTCAGTTATCTCAAACAACACCTAAGCAACACATGACAAATCAAAGCCCACCAGTAAAATTTCTAAGGGTCTTAGGTCAGCCAGGACAAAAGCAGCAACTCAGGTGCAAGTGTTTCTCTGGGAAAGATTTCTCATTAACCAAATGGGCCTCTTTTGTAACAAATGCTTGTTTGGCTTGGGCCTGTATTTGAAGTCAATGGAGGTGGTGGCATGAAAGGTTGATATGTCTGAACTTCTAGGAGAACAGGATATAATCCTGTAACTGCTTGTTGTGTGAGCTGCCACTTCATGCCTCTCGAAGGATAACTTGCTGAACAGGTAGTCAGTCACTCTGCTTTACAAGGCTACCTCATGGATCCTATGGGCTCCATGCAGGGCATCCCAAAGCCATGGCAGGGCAAGAACACACTGAACAGGTCTAGAAACTGTGGACAGGCCATAGTCATGAGCACTACTACTGATTACCCATGGAAAGGCAAATACGGCCCTGCTCAAGTAATATTTATTTTCAGTCTACCCTGTGGACACTGTGGAAAGTGACTGAATCGTAAGAGGTTTGTGCATGTGCGATGGAGGAGCTGAGGTTTCCTTGTGGCTATCAAGAGCTCTAGGTATTACAAATTGCCTTAATGATAGGGCAAAACAGTGCAAATGGGAAAGGAAAAAAAAATGGGGTGGCAATTCCAACCAACAAATAGATCTTCCTTGAATATCTTATATAAGAAGCAGCTGCTCAGAAAGCTTCCCCCAGGACAGGGTACAGCTGGATTCAAAGTTCCTTTAAGAAAATGGGCTTTTCTCATCATTAAGGATCAATGCGTTTCCTAGAAAATACTTAGGATCATACAGCACAACCAGTCTTGCAGAATAAAAGCTGTTTCATAGCACATAAGCTAAAATGCACAAAAAAGTGAACATATTTTATGCAAATATGCCCTCTATGGATGTACCTGATGGTACTAATTTGGAGCACAGTAAAAAATCCTTACAAAGTCTGTCTCTGACAGCAGGGATCCAGTAGTTGTTAATCCTGGAGGATTTTTAAGACCATTATGAAAACATTATTGAGTAGTCCAAACAGTTACTTTTGAGAGCTGAGATCATTACTAAGCTATATATATATTTTTATATATATATATATTTTAAATGAGTTACTGAAAGATTTGCTTCTCAGTAGGTAGTGCTAGTATATTCTCTTGGCAAACAGAAAAGACTTTCATGCAAGAAATACAAAAGGAGAATTTGACAGACTGCTCTTTATAGTCTAATCAAAATGGTTATGGGAATGCTTTGGTTTATGAAATGCACGCAAATTCCCCCACTCTGCCAAGATTTTTCACTCTTTAAAGCACAAGGAATCTATAGCTGAAAATCAATGCAAATAAAATACAGTTTGCTCCTAATTCAACTTGTCATTTTCAAACCTAGGTACTGTAGAGTTCCCTACAGGTATATTCCACATTATTTATTTTAGGTTTAATGAGATGCCTGGTTTCTTTAATATCAAGTTTTGCTCTTTACAGATGAGCTTATAGCAAACTGCCCTATTGTTATTTCTCCTTAAGTCTGCTCAGGGTTTCCATCTTGGCAGTTGGGATAGAGCTTTATAGTAGGCAATGAGCACAATCACAGGTGGCTTTTATTTGTTCAGGACAGGCATGTCAACACCTTACATTGCTATTCTGAGTGTTTCACAGAAAAACCTGTCCTTTCAGCGAGTCAGAGGCTTTGCATGTGACAAACTGGAATAAGCATGGCTGCTGGGGAGCCCTCACACTGCTACATGCAGTTGCCTCCCAGCAAGGCAGAGACCACAGGAACGCTCTGCCCATCAGATTAATCGAGAGAAACTTCTTGCCAGGAGACCGTGCCTGAGACAACCTCTGGATAATTACAATGAGTAATTGTGAAGAGGAGGGGAAGGAGGCCACACCAAAGTACCTCTCTTCCCACTCAGCACACACCCCCTTCCTGCTGATTTTAAATATGAATTATGACTTTCTTCATAAGCCAACAAATTGTTTGCTGAACAGCAAAACTACAGCAGCTGGTTCCCCAAGTATTTTTGTCCTGCAGACCAACACTCTCCCTTTGCCCAGGGCTCCTGGCTGCCTCTTCTGCTCCCAACCACAGCAGAGTGTCTCCCAGTGCCCTCCTAGGCTCCTACAAGCACTCACCTCTCCGGGGACTACTGGATTAGCCGCCTTCCATTTGGAGGGGGCAGCCTTCATCTGGGCCATTCTCCTCTGCTGTTTTTCCACAAAACATCTGGAAGCTCCATGTTCTCAAAGTCTCCAACTCTATCAAATTTAGGTGAGCTAGTCAATAAATCCAAACATCATTAGGGAAGGGAAACTGGCAGATGGACAGACTGTGTGAGCATAGGCCATATTTCCTCCTCAAAAAACAGCTAGATCTAGCCTTCAGAAGTGCTCCTAATACCAACCTAAACCTTTGCTGAAATAAACGCTCAAACTACATTTGCAGTAGCCTTATGATAAACATTGTATTGTTGTATTGAAAACTGAAGCTTTGCAAAAGAGCAGTGAGGAACCAATTTTTCAGACATCCTTAGTGGCAAATGAATGGAAGTAGGTGGACATCCAAACTTAAAGACTCAACAGATTTTGAGTCTATTTTCACACAGAGCTGAAAATAGGAAGAATCTACACAATGATTTGAAGGAACTGCAAAATTTTACACCCCCAAAATTTATGCCATGAAAAATTCAAGATCCCATCTACATTCCTGCCAAATTCGAGGTCCATATGTGCAGTGTATTGCTGCTATGCAGTAATCTGAATTTTGAATTTAAGGTGTTAGTTTTCTGCTGTGATATAGCATGTTCAATGCACACAGATGCACAGTTGGAGGGAAAACAGAAAGAGCAGAGTGCAAGGAAACAAATACTGGAAAAAAAGAAGAGCAGTAGAAAAAAAAGGAGCACAAATGTCAGATGTCTGGACAATTTAAGTTCTCAGCTACACTGGCAAGCACCCCGCGCACCGCCGAGCTGGCTGCAGGTAGAGTGGTGCTGGCAGCCTTTTCAGCTCTGCTAGGAGATTTCATTCACAAACTCTGTAGGGGGAAGTCAGGAAAATCAATGCCGCTTTTTCCACCTGGGTACCCACAAGACCATGTGAATGAAATCTGCCAATATCGCTAAATGGCTCCCCAGGCAGGATGATGGTGTAATTACTGCAATTTCCTTCTCCCTTCTTCACATTCAGTTTGCACCTTCTCAGCTACATTCAGTCCAACCCAGCTTATCCTTAGCTACTGATAGAAGTCACTAATTTTAAGCAAACAAATTACAATCAGGCAGAATTGTGCATTATAGAGAAGTATGTGGATGAGCCCAAGAAAAAGAGAAGCCTTCATACTTACAGACACATGTAGAAGGGTAAATAGGAACATGGACACACAAACCATCTGGTGAACTGCATAGCAAGAAGCTGATAAAGTCTATCTACTTTCAATGATTTCCTCATTTACAGTCTTATACCCCTTTTGTGAAGCTGCAATTCAAAGAGACATTTTGGAGC
Organism: Nothocercus julius; assembly: GCA_013398735.1. Lineage (NCBI taxonomy): Eukaryota > Metazoa > Chordata > Aves > Tinamiformes > Tinamidae > Nothocercus > Nothocercus julius. The sequence continues at coordinate 2,827,381 of VZSV01000048.1, forward strand.
AGCAAGGAGAAAGGGCATCAGTTACATATAAGTCCAAATTTTCTCCTCTTCTGCAGAAGGCTTTGATCTTTTCAAGTACTGTTTTAGAAAAATACAGAGTCATAACATAGAAGGAAAGTTGTCAGCTAACTTCAAAACCTATCTAGAAAGCTCCCATACATTAAAATTGAAAGGATAAATGTCCAGTTCCTGACAACTTCTGTTCTCTGTTCATAAGTAATTTTCATAATGCTGTTATTCCCATTGCACAGAACAGTCAGGCCTGTTTTAACAATTAAGATACAGGTAGAGCCTCATCAGCTCTATCAATGTACACTCAAAATGAAAACAGAATTTTTGAACAAATATCCAAAGTGAAAGACTCCTGAGTTTTAATATTTTCAGTTTCAAATAATTGGCATTATTATTTTTAATATTTGCTTTAAGACAGTTGAGCAAATTTAATTTTGCTGCAACACTTTGGACTTTGAGTTTCAAGCACTTGGACATCCCTGGTTGGGCTGTCATTTGCAGTTAAAAATCTCATATGATGTAACTGATTTTTTTTTTTATTATTTTATTTTATTTATTTGTTTTCTTAAGTGTGGTGGGTGCTGGGCTGTTGTCCATAGGGATCAAATCCCTTATCCGCGAGTCGTGGGGACACCCCCTGAGGGCGCAGCGGGAAGAGCCTCTCCACGCTCCCAGCGACGAGGGGTTCAGCTCGCACACGCATCTCCCCAGCCAGACCCCGGCGGCTCACAGCAGCTCCTGGCAGCCCTGGAGGGTGACACCTCTCTACTGAGGTGTCTCTCTACTCTCTACTGAGACTCTCAATCCAGTACCAAACTCTTTCCACAGATGCAAGAGATGCCAAATGGGGATTTTTTTTTTAAATGCTGTTAGCATAACAGCCCACATAGGTAACAGCCTAGAGATGCTTGCTACCTTGTGCAATAGCTGCGGCCACTTTTATTAAGCACCAGCATCTCGCTTCCTTCTCCCGCAATCCTTGCCTAAGCGTCACTGCAGCAAATGCTGCCTGTAGCCCACGCCTCTCCTTTCCAAGCTCTGCAGCAGCTCCAGATTTTTTCGTTTTCACTCTTGGCAGGAAAGGTACCTTTGCTGCCTAGCATTCAATTCTTCATTCAGCAAAATGTGGAACAAATGCTCAGTGACAGCCTGTTGCACATCAGTTTAATAGTCCATAAAACAAAAGGCGACTGACAGAAGCTTTTGAAAATTCAGCATTTTGTATTTAAAGCTATTCAGCTTTACAGTAATGCAATGGTTCATTCTGCAGTTAGATTTTCAGAGATGTGTGGCTTTATATGTTGAGCAGCATTGCTGTATTTTTAAGTCACTTTTGGAATTCGATTGCAAGGTCCTTTGTGAACTAAGGAAAAGGTTTGCTCCAGATCCTGCAACAGCTGTTAATAATGCAAATATCCCACTAACCTCAGTAGAGAACTTGCTGCTCCAAATTGCTCTAGGAGGTCAACAGGAGATTTTAAAAGATACAACATCCCAGCAATTTAAATCAATAATAATGATATATTTCTCTAGCAGGTAGGTATTCCTAAAATCTTAAATGCTGCTTAAGCTCTTAATTATCAAACTGAGTATCTTCTGACCACTAGCGAGGCCGCACTTCTGTGTGAAGGAAGAACGTGCTTTGTTTTGTTGTCTTCTAATACAAGATTTCAAAATTCAAATGCAGGTTTGGAGACATCTTGTCCCAGATTTTCCAGTGTCTTTCCAGAATCTCCCTCTGCTCTTTTTTCACTTGCCCTTGTAGGGCTCCAAGTTACACCATTTTCCCCCACACTTCTTTCTTCCAAATGCTGGTCCTGCTCTCCCCTCAGTTACTCTCCTCCTGCATTTCCCTTCCGCAGTCCCCATAATGGCTGTTTGGGGCAAACCTTGGTCTCTTCCCGCGTGGCCAGCGAAAGGTTTGGCGCAGCGAGGAGAGGGACGGGAGCAGCTCTCCTGGAGGGCCTGCGCGGTCCCCGGGCAGCCTCACCGAGCCACGTGCTCCCTGTGCTGCACGGAAGGGCTCTGGTTTACCCAGGGGCTGAAGTTGGCACTGCAAACCTATTCCAATGCCTTTCGCTTAGGATGCCTTCAAGGATTTTGTGCCTGTGGCCGGGTGGCTGCTTTCCCAGCAGACGCTGCCTCAGGCCTCTCTCCCTTCGTTAAAAGCATCTCTGGGGCTGCATGACAAATATCAGGTTTTTACAGTTGCCCTCTCTCCCATTCCCAGCTGGCTCTCCTGAGCCAGCCAGGAAGATTTCTCGTAAACCAAACAGAAGGTAAAGAGCTGCAGATGCCAAAAAAGTCCTTTCCACACATACTGTTTCGTTTTATAAGAGCATTTGGGGGTCATGCATCACTCCCCACTTGCATTCAGTTCCTATGAAAGTTTTAAAGAAGCTTTGAAGAGAGCTCTTAGCAGAGCCTTCGTTTTCAAGTTGTACATTAAACACAAGAAATGACATTTGAAGAACTGCTTTTGTATATATTAGTCTCTAATCTTCTAAGAATAAGCTAATCAGATGCAAAAACTATTTCCCAACAGCATTTAAATGTCATCGTAATAGAGACATCTTTCCAGGCAGTAGGTTTTCCCTAACAACAGAGAATTAGGGAGCCGTCCTTATGGAAATAACACAACAGTGACAAAGTTATCCCACTGCAACACAGTCAAGAAGCCTCCAAACAGGAACTTATCTCTGCATATTTAATGCCACCTGCAGCTGGTAGCAAAACTAATAGAAAAAGCAACTTCACTTACCTACCGCCGGCATCCCGGCAGCACCTCGGGCAGGTCGCTCCCATCTCCTGGCCTCGGCATTCGGGAGGGCATTTCACCAGGAGCAAGAAACTCTTGGAGCTCTGTCTCCACCCGGGCTCAGGAACATAAGCAGCACAGGATCCAGGTGATTGAGAGAGCTTTAGGGAGTCACCACGTGCCAAAGGAGAGCAAAAGCAGCCACGTGGCTGCTGGCTGAACGTCCTCACCTGCCATTGTACTTCTGTTGTCTCCACTTACTGTAAGATGAGCAACATGGAAGGGAAAGTATTTGTAAAATCTAGACACTCTTTTACCTTTCTGTCTGCAAGCTTTCTTATGCTACTACATGAGAACAAGCAGTTTATTGTAGATATAAAATATCGCAAATATAAAATGAATAGCTTTGCATTTTTTTCTTCTTTTAAGACTCTTCCATAACAAGAATGTAAAATTAAAAACACTGTTTTTCCTGGCAAGTTTCACAAATATCTGCTCTATAATACTCAAAGTCATTTTGAATTTATTTATGCCATGAAAATAAAATCATTATCTCAGGAAAATAAAACCCCATAGCTCAACATAAAATAACGAGTGGATTGCTAGTTAATTTTCTTCAAAAGTATTAAAGTGCTATTCAGCTGAATGAGAATTCAGCCATGGATGAAGTATCAGAAGGAGAATTTCACCCCCAGGTTCATTTATGCAAAAATAAAGGACCAGTTTCGCCCCCGCAGCACAAAAGCGGCGCACGGTGGGCAGCAAGGAGCCCGTATGTGTGCCCTTGCAAACCCTCCCTTGTTCTTGGAGGAACAAAGTGCAGTAGGGTCTGTCAAAGACACTTAAAAACGTTTGAGCCACCACAGTGGCTGTGACCTGGCAGGCCTATGACTTCTTTTGTTGATTAAACTTCATTAGAGGTGAAAAAGCTGCATGCCTTTGCAAGAGAGGAGAGAAGGAAGCACTAACAGGCTACTTTCCAAGCAGATTTCCCAGAAACACAGCAATTAATAGAGTGCCTTAGAATTGCTTTTTGTGCACTTCTATTTGTTATGTCACAGAGTGTCAACTGAAAGCTTAATGAATCATAAAATGCAGCATTTTTATGATTATTTCTTCACGCCCGATCCAGATCTTTCCGAACACACAGGCTGTTAGTACAGCAAACGCAGCACTGGGAAGGAGCTTCCCCTTAGCCAAGGTCACGCACTCAAAACAAACAGGTCTGTGAGCAGAGCTTATGAAGCCTGGTCTGCCACGGACCTTATCTGCAAGTTGAGTTTATTGGTAGCAAACTGGGTGTGGATTTTAAGTGAAGCTCTTCCTGGAGTCAGGATACTCCCGCCATAGCTCCTGTTATATGGATTCTCTTGTGGCGTATATAAGGTCGAGACCTCATTTGAGGGACTCTCTATTGATGGGGATGCGCGGAGTCTCTCTCTCTTCCCCCATGTTTGGCTTTTGATTTTAATGATTTTGGGGGAATTTAATACTTACGGACCACAGTTACTGCTCTCAAATTTGTTTGAACTTGGCTAGTGTGTTAGAAAGCTGCCACAGCAAGACAGACAGATGCAAGACAATGTCCAAATAACAGTTGCATAAGCCTTGTTTCCTTAGAAAACCAGACCAAAAAAGTTCCAAACCCACAAAAAAAAGGAAATTACAGAGAAAGAAAAGCACAATATAAACAATATACTGACAACTGCTAAAAAAACACCTCCCACTCCTATCCACAGTGGACATATCTACACAGAAGTACAGTTTTCAGGCAAATTTTGGTCACAGATTAGAAACATCTTCAAAACTCAGCACAAGACAAGCAATAGTTTGTCTTTCTCACACAATAAAGTTAGCTTCCAAAGCATATACTTTATCATTATAATATCTATAAGGCAACACATTAAAGGAATATTATCTAGTGAATGACATTTCTTATTGCAGAAAGATATCAGGAGAGGTCCATGTTAGCTTTGTCTCAAAATCTTGGAAGTAAAATCTAGCACAAGAAAGATAAATAACAAAATGAGAATTATTTCACCTCTAGGTGAAGGCAGAGGAACAGCAGATTTGCAGTTTAGGTCAGGTCTCTACATTTTTTGTTTTAGATGCTACGGACAGCATAGAGTACACAAGGACTGAAAACATACTCCAGCATATAGGACCTTGAAAGGGTTCAGCTCTGTGGTCTTGTCTAAGGCAGACAAGATCCTACCTGCATCCTACTTTGCATCCTCCTACCCATAGTTCTGGTAGGATTTTTTGTCTTTTTCTCTCCTCCGTACCAGTTATCACAGTGGAATAGCAGCTTAGACCCTGCTGGAAAGAGTTCAGACGGCAAGACAGCTGATAAAGACGCTCTGCCATCCACACACGGAGACAGCAGCACTGTGCATTGCATTCAGCACGATCCCCGCTGCTGCATATCGGCAAAGAGGGCGGCACTTGGTGCTTTCATGCAGGCCTCTGCATAAACTGGAGAAAACTCCCTGCAGTCTGCACTGGAGCAAGCTTTGGAGTGCGATGTGCGAGCTAAGCAAGACTTCGGCTGCTGAACTGCTCACGGGCAGCTTTTACAGCATTTTTTCCTGCACTGCCCACATGGCTGCCTGTGCTGCACAATGTCATCCACCCGGATGCAGCCCTACCCGGGGGCTGTGCTCAGGGCAGCTGTGCCAAGTGCTACTGCGGCGTAAGAAACAGGAGGGGCTGCATTTCTGAGTACTGGAGTTGGTAGGTAGATTAGATTTGATACCAGGAGAAGTGACTATAAAACCAAAGGTTAAGCAATCTGGAATACCATTTGAAAGAGACACAGTATGTTCTTCATTCCTCTCCTGTCCTTGCTTCCTTGCTTAGTAGCTGCACTCCTAGCATTACAATTTAATACTCTCAAAGTTTACACCTTGCAGCATATAGGTGAAATAGAGTCAAATTTTGTGTGATTTCTCTATCTCACAGAGCATCCTCTAACTTACTAACAATACAGCACTCCTCCTATAAATGTATGTGGAGCTTTATTTTTCTGAGGGTAATGTGACAATCTCCCTCCAACCGTCCAGCTACACGGAAGCAGTCAGCTCTGAAATTTGTGTTGGTGAAGTGGTACTGAAGTGCCTGATTTCAGGAGTAACGTAAGTGGGTGCTCGTTATAAAGGTGGCATTTGTCTCAGCTTACAACAATTGCGCTTTGTTGCTCTAGCGGATGAGCTACACTCGCTGCCACGGGTTTGTTTTTCTGATGCCTCCGCTCCCAGTGATTAAAAAAAAAAAAAAGAGCAGCAACCGCTATAACTGCTGAGAGCAAACCCAAATGTTCATTCAGAAACTACCTAAAACCAGGAATACCTGGTTTTCTTTCCTTGTCCCCATTCTGTCCATTTTCTGTGATTTGGATAGTCATATCAGTTACATGGAACCCTAGAAGTACTAGATGTTTTTTTTGAAAATGTGAGCAGAATAGGTAAAATTATTTCACTGTTTCCCACTGCCAAGAGTCTTGATCTACCTGTGGCAAATACATTATGGTTTCCAAACAAACTTACATTCAGCTTAACACGTACATTTTTCAAAATATGCATACTAGACTTGGAATAGCCCAGAAATACCAGGGTATTAATAAAGACAAGAATTTTATTGTTCTCGTATCCAGGGTATTTGCAATTTACCTATCACATTTGAATTATCGTTCTCTCATCTCTAAATGAGCGTCTGCCAGACGCCTGTCTCTTGAACTGCTCCTTTGTATACTAGATCCAATACAAGCATCAGCATGCATTAATATTTCTATTTTTGCACCAAGCACCAGCTCATAAAATGACAAATATGATAGCACAAAAACAGAATTTAATTGAGGCTGCTGCTGATGAGAATCATATTTTTCCTGGTGAGAAGCGAGAAGATTTTGATGAGATCTAAATAGGGCAAAGTTCTTTGTTACCTGCAGCTTTGGGGATTCATGTGAGCAGTCATTGATCTTTGCCCCTTTATTTCCTCTGAATATCAGCTGTCAAATATCTCTGCTCAGGATTTACCCTGATTTCTTGCTACAGGACAATATGCTATAGAGAGACTGGTTACATCCCCAACTCCTCTTTTTGTGATTTTATCTCAAATACACATACAAATAACTTTCCAGTATTATTTCACCATGTAAAATTCAGGTTTGGCACTTGGGTCTGCTTTGAGATGGGAAGATACAAATCTATGCATGTTTTAAAAATAATTTAGAAAACATTCCTTCATTTATACATACTAGCTTGAGCACTTCATATTGCAAAGAGTTTACTCATAGCTCAAGATCTCACCCAGGAAAGCTTTCGCCCACATCATTAGTCTGTTTCTATTTAGCCATAAGAAGTCAGGACTCAAATTCTTCCCCTACTGTTTTTCTCCATCATTATAGAGTAATAGAGCTCGTGGTACAAGCTACATCAACTGCTTCTCTTGATTTTGCCTTCATAACAAGAGACATTTTAAAGGGCACGGGGAAGAAGCCCTCGTTTGTACTGTGTACTGTAACGGCACTAAGAGGGTGTGAAGGGAGTGTGACAGCAAAGTAGCAACACAAGATGAGCAGGAATAGGGCTCACAGTAAGGCCAGGAGGGCTGGGGCTCCTCTTTGCACTCTGAGTGATCACTAGCAGGGGTGTATCCAAGCTGGCCAGGCAGGTAACTGTACTTGGGGATACCACACCCTAGTTCCTAATAAGAAATCTGCATTTTTAACAATGATTTACTTAGTTTTTAAACTATGAGTCACAGCAGGTGACAATATTAATTCCTGCTGCTCTCAAAATCTGGGATTGTCAGGCAGGATTGATGAGCTCTTTAACCAGCAGCAAGGTTGACTCCATTTGGGAACATCCCCCCACTGAGCAAGCTCAAATGTAGAAACGACTGGTCCAGCTTAAAGCCTGAATGTCACCTTAGAAATTGTACATGCTTGTATAGACAGATATATGCATAAGACCTCTACACCTCCTTTATTTACTCGTCTTTGTCAAAGCAGCTGGAGTTTAGCCTGACCAAGAGCACAGCCTCAGGTAGCCCGTGTTCCTCCTTGGTTTGGGAGCTTTAAAGAAACAGGGCACAACAAAGCCCTCGTTTTTTGCGACTGCGGTGGGTTGCCTGGCATAACAGCACAATAGGAAACGGGCAGGGATTTATCAGCAAAATTCATCTGTTGGGTTTGAGTCTCGCTCCGCCCCAGCTTCTGGGCTGACTGTCAGTATTAGAGCTTCTGGTTTTCCTTTTGGAGGGGACTCCTCCGAGTCCACCCAGAGCTGGGTGGGCACCAGTCATAGCAGGTGCTGGGAGCTCTCAGGGAAAGGGCTGAGAAATACTTCCCTCTCCTGGCAAAAGCTTCAGACTTCATTTTTCAAGGGGCAAACAGCGTACATTTTGGGGATGTCCAGTGTCCAGAACACGTACCACTGCCATCTACAAGAGTGTCAAGGTGCTGTTCAGCTACAGTGCCAGAACTTTCCTTTTGAATAAGCATATATGCCCCCCCACACACAGTTACACCATTGCTCCTCACTAAGATTTTAAGCCTGACAAAATATTTGTGGCCCTGGTATGAGGCAATGACAGAAAAGTTTGTGACAGCTCTGAGATCTGCAGTCACAGTTACACAGGAGAAAAACCCTGGCCAAGGAAAACAGTCCATTTCCATGAGGCCCTTTGCTTCCCTGGGCCTCCTGGCTGTTTCTTTCTGGGCACAGGAACGTGCTGGCCATTGAGCGGGGAGAACTGAAGTCCTGGAGAAGCTACTTGTTAATATCACTCAAGAAGCTGGCAATAAAAGCAGCTTTCCTGAGTCCCCTCAGCATTGTCCCTGAGGATAGTACCCTGGGCAGGGGGGTTAGATACCTCCTTTCCCATCACAGACCGTCACTCTGGTAGGTTTGGTTCATGTTCTCTTCACTTTGTGACTTGAAGCTTCTGCTTCCATGGGAACAAAGTCAGGCCGATGTCAGATGCTTTCCAGAACTGCAGTGTCTGAGATATATCTCCAAATAAAAAAAGGCTTCAAAATCTGACAGTTAAGGACAAAAGCATTTCAACATTAGTTCGCGCAGTCTGAAGGCTCACACAGAGAGCCTTGGAGCAGACTTCAGTTGTGATCTGGCTCACTTCTGTGGCCTCCAGCTTACTGACTGTGATCCCTCTTAACACTGCAAGACTGAATCTGAGGTTATACTGAACTTTCTACCAGCTTCAAGATTTTTAGTTACCTTTCTGAAAATCTGAAAGTGGAGAGGAAAAGAAAAACAAACAGGTGTCCCCACACTTGGAATGTTATTATGGGACCCTTTGCTGATCAGTGTTGCTTGAGAAGCTTTTATTGTCACCCCAACAAGCAGGAGGCTCAAACTTTCACTCAATAGACCTGAAGTAGTGAAAGCAAACCCTTAATTAATTTCAGGAGAGCACAAAGTCAAGTCAAACTATTCTTCTACAGGTTCAAAAGAGAGACTGAAAAACACTTTGACTCATCTGTCATTTATGCTGCCCTAATATACATGGACTATAGAGCTCCTTACGAGAGCAAGCTCAGACTAAAGAGGAATTCTCCAAGCTCATTATGCAGTACTTGCAAATGAGTTGAAGAGCTTAGTCTTTGATTTCTGCAGTTGCCAAACACAGGCTCAAATGACGACCCCCCAGCACACAGTCTAACTAGGACATACACTGAAGAAATCAACAGGAGGAAGTTTTCCCTCCATACAAGACAGAGTATCAACAGAGTTGCTTTGCACTTACTCTTCAGTGATTCATGTTTAGTAACCCTCCTTTCTTTCTTGCATCTCTTTTCCCCTCTGGAATGGGGAGCACCATTATATATCTGTGACACCCTTCCCTTTTCCCTTGCTAGCCCCTGAGGAGCCCCCACTAGTCACCCTGAAGGACTCGGTGTGGGTGGCCCTGCTCCAACTCCAGCAGCACTGGCGCCTGCAGGGCTCTGGCCTGGCCTCAGGGAGGTGGTTGGGTTTGGGAAGCTGCACAGCATATTGTCTTTGCATTTTCTTCTGAAAGAGAATCACATTTCATTGTCTCATTTGTGTGTCTCGTTTAGAGGCCTCAAACGCTCAGCTTTGTGCTGCAGCCCCTTCCCGCTTGGCATACGTTACCCCAGCAGCCAGGAGGGCCCTGCCCAAAGGAACGCTCAAATAGGAGCATATGCTCTAGCCAGGCTGAAGAGTGGGCAAGTGCCAGGGCAGTGTATCACAGCACCGGCTAAGGTGGCAATTTTAGTCACTGTGATGGCTAGAGAAAAAAAAAAAAAAAAAAATCAAGGCAGCTTATGGGTCTTTTCTCTCTCTCATGAGAGGAAACCACTTTCATTTGGAAGGGCTCTTCCAACATGATGTCATGCAAGCACAGAGGATTAAATCCCTTGCTAACATAGACTGACATAAACCAATTGCCTTCAAGCACTGTAGCTGCATTAGAGCTGGCCCAGAGCTGCTTCAGTCTTGTTCTAGTCATCAGCTAATGTATCATTAGTTACTTTTGGCATGCCTAGGACTCCTTTACTTTATTCCCAGAAGGCAAAATGTCAGTGGAGTTACATGATTGAATAGTAATCCTCCATGTGATTTACATTTATGTGATCACTGAGCACTCAGTGTATGAGCTCTACCTTTCTGGCAGCTTTACCAGGCTGAGTGGCCAGAAAACTCAGCAGCTGGGTCAAATTTTATAGCTATGCAGTTAAAAATCAGGGGAGAAACCTTTCATAGACTCAACAGGAATCACTTTAAATTACAAGCAGTGTGTTTTTTTTTCTTACAACATATCTCAATTACATGGTCTCTGTGTTTGGATTTAATCTTTTGTTTTTGACCACATAAGCCTATGCAGCATGGGTTCTCTGCAGGGTGCTGGTAACAACATCGTTAAGGCTCCATGTCTCCTTTGCTGGACACATGCTACATAAAGGGGGTTGTGCACCTCAATGTCCCAGAGCAGCTGCTAACATAGATCCCAAGGGGAAGTCATCCTTTGGCAAAGCCCTGCAGAAGATAGTGTCATCCTGGAATGGCCACCACCATGGTTTTCAAGACAACAGCATATTTTCAACAGGATTTACAGTTTCTCCTGCCTTATGACAGAAGAATGACCTAGATCCCCTGTGATCCTTTCTGTCTCCCTTAAAGCAAACAAACAAACAAAAAATTTAAAAAACATGGGAACTAATCTATTTCTTTAATCCATAGTTGAGAAGCTAGAAGCACCTTAAAGTGAAACCATAGTCTGTACTACTCAGAACCACAGGCTTCAAGTCTCCTCCTCAGCAGCCTGGGTTCTGACAGGGGCACATACAGCAGGGCTGGGCACCTTGTCCAGAGCACTTGGGTCCTGTAGATCTAGTGGAACAAAGCAGATGGGCCAAAGTTGAAGGAAGAAGCTGAATTTTGGATTTGGTGGATTGGGAACAGCACAAGGCTGGATGGATCCCCAGGGAACCGGAGCAAGCTGAAGGGATGACAGCTTAGTGTGACCAGGCACCTGCTGCGAGCAGGCAGCCCCAGAGAAGAGCTGACAACCTTATCAGATTTTAAGCAACCAGAAAAGTGAATTAAAATTCAGGGTTGTATTTGCTTTGACTCTATCAATTGGATTTACAGCAGTTCAATATGGGAGCCTAGCATTCATCCCCCCCTTAAAACATCTGCTGAGGAGGCTTTTGTAGAACAGAGTATTTTAAGAACTCAAAAGATAAGTTTACACAAACAAAAAGCCATCATACAAAACTTTTACATCAGGGCTCCATAGAGAGAGGGGAGGGGGAAAAAAAAAAAAAAAGAGCTTTTTGAAAGTTTCCTTCATCTGCTTTGTCAATATCTTTAGAAATATTAAAACACTCTGATATGATGATGTAGCATTCCTGACTAAAATTCTATGTGAAATCAAGCTGTATTTTTAACTTTCCTTTTCAATGAGCAAGACTAAAAATTAAGTACTTAAGTATTGAATCCATGAAGTGGAATATTCCACATCTACAATTAAACATTGAAGGAAGTCTGTAGTTTGCTCACATTATCTTGTTTCACAGTCATTATCAGAATACAAGAAGAATTATTCAGTTTACAAATTTGGCAGCTATATCAATGAATGCAGAAAGCCTTGCTGTTAAATAAAAATTAGCTCTGACTGAAGCAAGCAACCCCTTTTGCTACTACTACTACAAAAACAAAACAAACAAACAAAGACATACGACACACATACCTGTCCTGGGTTGTCCTAACTTTGCTTTCAGGAAGTACATAGCAAGTGAGGTAAGGTTCTGATAACAGATGTACAGATGTGCAAGTCAGGGATGGGGGCTGTGCAGCCTTCATGAGGCACTGACACCGCTGTGCCCAGTGTAAGAGCTGGTGAGTTCCTGCACCAAAATCTTGGGTTTCCTACCAAAACTTCAGGGAACAAACACTGGACCCCAGCCCAGTGTCTTAGTCTCCTCTCCAAATATAGAGGGAGCACAAAAATAAATAAATAAAAGGCAGGACTCGAAGTGCCTGATCCTGCATCACTTGGATCCAGAACAGATGCTGGTAGTGCAACGGGATCGGGTTTGAGTAAGGTCCTCCAGGCGGACATCCCAGGAGGGTCCCCAGCAGGAAGACAACAGCCGGAGCTGTCAGCTTCTCCTGCCCTCCAGTGCCCCGTGCAACTCGGAAAGCCAACTCCAGGATGCCCCTGGCACCTGTGTCGCACACACACACACACACACACACTATAAAGTTATTTTCCCAGTGACTTTCATGTCTTTGCTGTCCTTGCCAGGTGGCAACATCTCCTCTGGGAACGGCAGTCTGGGAAGGTGTCCCCACCAGCGTGGCCCAGGGCAACCGCAGCCACCTGGCACCAGCCTCCTCACAAAGAACAAGAGCTACCCAAGCCTTTAATCAAACAGGACTAATCAACTTGGACTAAAGCTGCAGAGGAACGAGGACCGATGGAGAACTCCATCTACTAGTTATCATTCAGGCAAAGATTTCCATACCCAACCACTGCGAGGCCACCACACTGGAGCTCTGCCACCAATGCTGGTCTTATAAGTACAGCCCAGTAAGTATTTTGTTGAAAAAATTCTCTCGAGAAGAGGAATTAGGCGGAGGGAAAAGAGAAAGTTTTCAGGAGTTCAGTTCAGGTTTAGCACCTAGTAGTGACCAATAAAAAAAGACAAGTAAAAATAAAAATATTTTGACATTTAGCTGGTCTTTGTTTCTAAAATTGCCAGAGGAATGACAAAACAAAGCAAGTGCTCTGCTTCTGAGTCAAGTGAAAGAGTTTCAGGTAAAATGATCTCTTCCTTTTTTAACTAAGAAAACAAACCAAAGAGAATTTCACTTTGAGTCAGTCCAGCATTTTTCTGTGATATTTCAATTTAGCCACCAGTCCAAAAGCTTCTATTTATTTACACAGCTCTAATTGCAGCCCACTCCCTTGGCTTGCTCTGAGGAGTTTTGAGGAGGTTTGTGCTGATGTTTGTTCACAGACACATTTATCAGGGAAACTGT
>VZSV01000048.1:2850877-2870391 GCA_013398735.1 Nothocercus julius
GCTGCCGCGGGCAGCGTGGGAGGGACGGGGTGCTGACCCCGAAGCGCAGAGCGCCATTCCTGGCGCTCTTAAACACTGCAAGGAAGCGCGTGCAGGGAGGGGAACCCAGGAGGTAGCGCTGGGGCTCCAAGGCGGCCAGCACGGTCGGTGCCTGCAGACACGCAGGCACCTGTAAAGCAAGGTGACAAGCCCAGGCCTGCAACAAGGACACAGGGCCAGCAGCAGGGGCACGACCCCGCCCAGCAGCCCGAGCCTGTCCCAGCAGCGGGGACCCCCGGAGCAAACGCGTCTCCGCCAGCGAGCGCCTCCGCCTCACGCGTTCAGCGGCCATTTTAAGTGCAGTCTTTGCATCCCTAGAGATAAACGCCAGATGTTTCAATATCTAGCTTTTTTGTTGTTGTTGTTTATATGAGAAGACAGCAATCTCCAGTAGAGACAAGCCTATTTACCAAAAAGGTTTTTTTGCTCCACCCCATAGGTGTAAGGGATTGCCCTGGCTGGAGATGAAGTGGCCCATCACAAACTGAGGGTTTCTAGTCACATCTCATGCCCATTCTCAGCACTTCTACAAGGAGAAGAGGTATCTTGCCCACCCTCTCCCACCGCTAACCTTCTGCCCCAGCCACCAGAGAGCTGTTAGAGGCTGAATAGTAGCTCAGAACTACAGTCAATTCAAGGAAGTTAACACAAGCTTTAAAGGGAAGGGACCTTATCAGCAACTTTGAGGAAAAGCAGCACACTGAGGACTCCAAACACCTGAACACATGCCCAGCACCTTCAACCACACAGGCAATAACCACAGAATACAACTCCTCTGAAAAGCCATCAGGAACCACAACTGAACAGAAACACATTACCCAATCTATAGCATCTATAGCACATTAACACAAAGGTCTCTCTCAACCACAGCACAAAATAAAGGTAACACTTACTTCAGCACAGCCCCATACAACCATGGCCAGCACTGCCTCCAGCTTCCCCACTCCAGGCAGCCCTAGCAGCCCCTCCTGGGCCCCCTCTTATCAGCGCGCACAGACTCAAAGCACCTGTGTGCCCTGTACGGCGCGTTGGCTAAGTGCCGCCAGGAGCGGGGAGACCTAAAACAAAAGCATAAGCCTCATGGCATGCCCTGAAGTCTGCACTGCAGAGCTACCTGAGGCCCTTTGCGCCTTGCTAAACACCCCTGAGCTCCGATGGGCATTTTTATGTTGCTGGTGTGGGTTAACAGCTGCTGCATTCAGATCTGATCAATAGCATCCTGTTAAACTGCTACCACATTTTGTAAAAATAGAGTAATACGCAAGCAATGGTGTCTCCAATTGCCTTAAGAATATGTGGTATGAAATGTGAATAAATTGCATTAAACAGTGCTGTCATTTAGAATTTTCTTGTGATTTATAAGTACCTACCGTATGTAAAATAATACCACACAATTCTGCAGCCCTGTGGATAGATGTCGTGGTATAAATACATATACTATGCCTCAAATGCTTCCAAATATGTGGGTGGGAAGTGGAGAATACAAATGACATAAGCTGAAAGGTTTTATTTCAGGAATGTCTTAGCATCTTCCAGGCTAGAATCTGGTACCATGGATTAGAGGTTGTGGATTAGAGACTCACTTTCACTGTGTTGTTAGAAAGATCACAGAAGAAACAGCAGAGGAATAGCTAAGGGCAATGTGTACTTATCTGCATTTGTTGTAACTATGCACCATTCCTTTTATTTTTAGTATAATAGTATTCCTGATGAATCATGCTCTCAGTGTCAATTTAAGAGTTGTAATTGTAAATGTATTTCATTCCAATTTAGTACGACCTATTTATGACATCCATAAATGCTGATACAATGTCACCATTAAAGGGACTGGGATCCTTTTCATGTTTGAGAGCCAAAACCTCAGCACTACTAAAAAGTTAATCTCTGAACAAATAGCTGAATTTACTAATTTTACTTCTTCCTTTCTAGTTGCATTGTTTCATGTATACTACATGTTTTTTGGCATCCAGGTCAGAGCTAGTTTGAGGTAAAACACTCCTTAAAAGTATTTGATATTTTTCTGTAACAGATGGGAGTTTAGAAATCTAGATCATTAGTTCATTAGTAATCATTAGTTTCCTAAAAACATTTCTTCAACAACCTCAAACCAAAACCCAAGTAAAACTCAGTATGCAATTCTTGCAAGAAACCTCACCCTTGGCAGGGTTTACTTCACTATGAAATGCAAGATTAAACTAATAAATGAAAAGAAACTGCACATCTAAGAAGAGCAACAGAAAGGTGAGGAGAGTTACTGACTCAAAGTTGCGCTAACTTCTAAATTTCCCCTGAGACACAGTATTACTCTGCTTTGCACCATAGCAGAGTCATTCAGATTCCGCCAGATTCCTCAAGGACTTTCACCTCTCATCAATCAATAGAAATTGCACCCAAATTTATGAGTGGCTATAGGGGAACACAAAATATCTATGCTGGCGCCAAATGCCAGAGCTAAGCTGCAGAGAAGAGGGAGGCCCTGCCCAAGGCTGAAACACAGCTCCTGGCACGTCCGCCTGAGCCGGGGGTGCACCCCGAAATAGCCGGAACGCTGGTTAACTCACGCGGGAGGCTAATAGCTCGGCATCAGGCAAGGGATCGCAGCACATTTCAGGATGAGATCATTTCCCTACTGGATAACAAACATCGTAGAGGCTCTTTATGCTGATTCCATACATATAAATACGCTGGTAAGTCTCATCACCAACACATCAAACTGGTGCTCTCCCGGCTCAGCGTTATGCAACTTGGCTTCACTTGAACAGCAACACACCCTGACATACAGATATAGGAAGGGTGTTTTAATCCGACCAGACTGCCGGTGAAACCGAGTACAAATGCTATTCAGCTCCCCCCGCCCCTCCCCTTTGTTCCTGGGTCCATTTTGTGAGAACATTTGTCCTGTAAACGAGAAAGAAATCATGTGGCTCTTCCCTTCATTTTAAAAATAATCGCAGAAGCTTTTATAGGTTGACACTGCATAATGCTGAGTATCTGCCCTTTCCTTGGAGCAGAACTGGGTAATAGTACTTTTTTCTGTTACAAAGCAGAGAAAGCAAGTGACATTTCATTTTCTTCTGTATGAGCTTCTGTCCCCAAGTCCAGAACTCTGACGATCAAATCTTGATTCAGAGCTGGAAAAGGAGAGGACAGAATCATAGCCAACTGTCAGTTGTACCAGTTCTACTGATTTAGAGTGAAAATATGCAACTTATCACATTGGGAGGCAATCTAACTGCTGCTTGACTGCTGAAGACCAAGAAAACCCAACCAAATTGCTGCTGTGCACACAACAGAGTTGTTCCAAATACCTCCAGTAAGTTCAGTCTATCTAGGATATGCATGTTGGGATCAGGAGTGCCACCCGTCTGCGTTGGGACTGAAGCATACTGAAAGCACGGGGACCCCCGCGTGGGGATGTGCATGTGCCAGTGAGGCGTCTGCAAGTAACAGCAAGGCGTCTGCAAGTAACAGGCCCAAAACGTGGGATATGCTGGTCTTTCTGATAACAGACCTGCGCTTATATCCCTGCACAGTTCAGTAGTTTAGTTGTGTGCTACAAATTCTCCTACCAATTTCTCCAGCTAATATCAAATACCAAAGGCATGCTGCTTGCAACGGCTCTGGACTTGCATGCTCCCTTTCTCAGCTGTAACTTGTAAACAAGCTCATTTTAAATGAACGTCATAGAGAGGGCTCTTACAGTCACACTTGCTGCATTGCAGTGAGATATCAAGGGGCAGAGACCTGTTCCTGGGATCTGTAATATTGGAATATAGTAACTTAATTCAAAAAAAAATAAAAAAAAAAGAAGACAGCAGCAGAGTTCAGAGCTCAGTGCTGAGTACTAGCTGTCCCTGGCCTAGAAGTGCGGCTCGGGATGATGTTAGGGTGACAACTCAGGATCCCAGCCACAGTGGAGAATACACAATTGTCCCCATGTGACATGAAAGCTGACACTGTCCGCAGCACACAATTTTAGCAATTAGACATTTATTATGAATACCCAGCAGCTGCAGCTGGGATTAATTTCAAGTGTGAAGTGCTTGCATTCCCTATATATACAGGCTAGAAGGGAGAGTCAGCAGCTGCTTGGGTTATTAGTCTTCAGCCAAAAGTCTGCAAGCTTCTGACCCCACATATTTTGCCTGGACTTAGTGGCTCCACAAACATACAGCTGCAAAGGCCACAGAAATGGTTTTGTACTTGCTGTGATAGGGAAGTGTCTTCACAGCTCTGTTCAGCTACTCAGAGTAGCTGAATATGTCCACTTCTGGCAGATGCTCCTAATAATGACTTGACTTCTTTTTCACTTGATACTGTTACGACTAACAAATATCTCATGTTGTTTTCTAAAAAGATACTTTAGCATTTATTCTGTTGCTCAAACCAATGTAATGAGGTGGCAATTATGTTCAGATCTGAGAGTTCATTACACTAGTTCAGCCTAGCAACTAATTGTCCTTGCAAGCTAGGAAGAGATGACTGAAGAAAATCGTCCATCGTTAGTCCAGGTAGCATTTGGTGAATTTTTCAGAGAAGCTGTTTCCATTTCCCTGGTATCAAGAGCTTGTTCCTGTCAGTAAGGAAGCCTTGTGGTTGAGTTTTTGTGTTTAGTGAAACGTCTTGACACAAAGACAAGCTCTGCACTTGAGCATGATGGAATTTGTAGTCATCTCATTACCTCTATCGTGCCCTGAGGCTGTGTTTGATGTGGTGGTTCCTCATGAACTTATGGCCAGCAGGATATCAATGAGCTAAATTAGTTGTGAGCTGCTGAAAGAGATGCTAAAATGGTTGCTTATCATCTTAAGTGAACTGAGGCAAGAAGAGTCAAGTCCAGCATAGTTGTGGCACAACCTTCTGAGAAGATCAAAAAATCAGATGCTGAAAGTAGTACCTATTTGCACTATTAGGCTATCAAAAGGCATTGTGGACTAATTTATGGTTTTGAGACATCTGCTTTTAAGAGCGTCGTGCTGAAGAGCATGGTGCTCTTATGTTGCACCTGAATAGCTTAAGGGCTTCTCCTACTAGCACCGTCTCTGCTTAGGGCATACTAAGCTTTAGCCAGATGTTTTAGCCCGTTGAAGATAAGAGCTGATTTTGGGGGAAGGCTTCAGCTCATTTATGGCATCTCCAGAAGCTGACAGCTATTCAGGCCATAGCCTCCAATTCATATACATTATGAGCTAAAGAGCTTACCACCTGCCTAAAGAAACAGAGAGAATATCCTGAGATACAGTTAATCCATGAGTAGAACTACTAGTTCATTACAGAAACAGGATTATTTGCTCAAGTGAAATATTTGAAATAGGTTAGTTTAAAATGAGTTGAAATGTCTGCTCAGATGTGTTTGTTTCTAAATTCTGGTTTTGAAGGAACTTTTCAATGATCTGTTATGGACTATTCTGGTAAGTACTAAATTATGGAACCTTACAACAGGTTCAAATGGACATAACATAGTAATACCAAATAAAATGCAGTTTATAGATGGGATAACACTTTTGTCTGTGATGAATTTTTCATTACCTCTCGTTAAGTTTCATTAACCCATATTCCATGGATTCGCTTACATTTTAGAAAATCTATATAGATTGAATTTACATAATTTGTTCTTGCAGGTATTTATGTCAAGACAAAGTTGCCAGGTCTGTATGCTGTGATTAGTGTTCTATATTTTAAATGTCTGTCAGCAGCTGCTCCAAAACTTGAGCTCATACAGGACCTAGTCTGACTCTGTTAACAGCTCTTGGACAGGGACGCAACTTAACGACTTGCAAAAGAAAACTCATGATACACACAGAAACAAAACAGCTCCTAGGTGCAAAGTGGGGTTTTCCTTATCTTTCTCAGCTTCTGGTCAGCATGTATATCCCACCCTTAGTTGTACTGGAGGCCTCTGTGTACGGCTACCTTACCAGCTGGTACAGCACATAGGCAGACTGGGGTGTAATTTGTTACAGCAAATCATGTTGCTACCAGGATGAGGTTGCTTATCTTAAGCCTGTAGCATGCAAGGACAGAGCAGTGACCGCTGAGGACCTGGATTCCACCCCAGCAGGGGAACAGTGTCTGTGTCACTTCTGTGTGAGTTCAAATTTGGGTTTGGCCTGGAAAGAAATACATAATCATTTAATGATGAACAGCGAGTGCTTTTAGTTCATAAGTCAACAGAACATAGCATATGCTTGTATTAGTCCCCACTTTTGTCTCAAGAAGTGATCACTGATGTAGCTGTCTTAAATAAAACACGCACCTAAGGGAAGGTACTCATTAAGCTATTCACTGTTACTCTTTTCTGGTAAGAGTTGATTTCTTCTGAGCGTGGATCTTATACCCACTACCTTAGCTAGAAGTCTGCTATATATTTTCTTGCCAGGCATCCCCCCATTTTGCCCTTTGTTTGTGTCTGGGAAGTCAACAGGTTGGGCTCACTGGTTGACTTGAAAAAACTGGGGGTCACTTGGTGCTGGGCTCTCCTTCCCCAGAAAAATGCCTGTGTTGCAAAAACAGAATGAGGTTGATAAAGCAGGATATATGAGGTGGAACTTGGCCTTAAAATCCAGAAAGACAGTCTCTAGCACAAAGCAAATGCAAAGTGATCTTTCTACAGGATCTTTCTGTTGAACTAAGAGGAAAAAAAAAAAAAAAAAAAAAAAGAGAGCTCTCTAAAACAATCTGAAGCTGCATGTAATTGCCTTCCATGGAGAAGCCACCTAAGTGAAAAAAGTCAAAAAGATAAGTCATGTGCTGTCATATATTCTGGTTTCAACTAAGCCTTTGCTATCTAACACTGATAAGAAACAGGAACAGTCATGTGAGATAAAAATGCCAAAGAGGAAGTAGAAGTCTGAATGCTACTTTTCTTACAATACCTGAACACCACCACCAATCTTTTGAAATTTTTTATTGATTCACCTGCAATGCTGTGATAGCAGGTTTAAATAACTCTTTAAAGGTAAATCTGTCAATCTGCCAATCTGTCACTGGAAGGGCAAAGGGCCTTCACTAGATTTCAAGGTGTATGGTATATACTTTATCAATTTTCTATCTGTTTATCTCTGGAAAGTATACCATGGTAAGAGAGAAATACGAAAAAATTCTGTATGGCTAAGCTTCCTCAAACTAAAGCAACTTGCAAATCTCTGCCTGGTGATTTCACAGCAGTGAAGGAAGAAGGGAGAGATTTCAATTCAAAACAAGACATTGGTCTGCCTAATACTGATGTTCTATGGATAATTATGCCATCCTGATTATATTAAAATGCAGCAGTAATTTAGCTTAGTCATATAATTGCTGGAACATTCATCTGCTTGTTTTTATTTGTTCACATACTTATGCTCTAAAGAACAACCTCTAAGCACCACATAGCGAGTTTGCAGCTGCTGTAACTGTGTGCACAGAGGTGCACTCAGGCCAAGAACCTGCGGGTGACTGGATTCTGTTTCCAGGCTGACACCTAAGTCCTATTTCTGATAGCTAAAAGAATTGCTAAGTCCAGCATGTTTTATTTTATTTTCAGTAAGAAAAGGGTATCCTAGTCGCTGAGTGTATTAGATATGGTAAGCTTCACTGGGGACTTCTGTGCCAGCTCCTTAGCCTAGGAACAGCATATGTGCAAGGCAGACAGGCACTTCCCTGCAAGTATGAAATTGCTTCAGAATTGCCAAGGACATTTACCTGGGCGTTTACAGGTGGCAGAGGCTCTACTGTCTTCCAGCTTAGTCTGAGCTTCAAAATTTTCCCTTTTGATCTTCTATTTTATTTTATAAATAGCTCATACAGATGTCAAAGAAACAGTATCACTATGTGCAAGCTGTAAGGTGTATCCCTGCCAATGCTGTTAGACAACAGAAAACAAGAAAATGTTTGTCTTCTCCCCGTGATCTGAAGGCTCCATTAATACACACAACTGAGATGTCCCTATGTAGAAAACAATCATACTAGTTAATGAGTATGTGAAATAAAAGAGAAAGAAAATATACAGCTGGACACATTATTTGTGTGCATGTGAGCACTCGCACCTCCAGTGGAGACAAATGTGAGATGCACATACAAACAAAGGGGGGATACATTTGCTATGCTGAATGGAGGAGGCCAGCATGGAACAAGGTGGAATGCATGCAGGAATTCAATAGCAGGATCACAGATGCCTGTGGCAACTGCCTTCAATAAATTACAGTTAGATCAAAGAAAAATAGAATGCTTTGATAAGAGATTAACAAGTGCCATTCTCATATGTTGCAATTAGAAAAGACATCACATTTTAACCCTTTAACCAAGGTATTATTTCTAGTGAATTATTTATGAAAGAGTTTTAGCACCCAGGAATAGAGACAGTTTTTTCATTGTCTTCATTCTATTACACTTAGCCACCAAATAAACACACAACCATTATTTTTATACAGGCACTAAGAGTTCTGCTACAGGACATGGGTTTGAGGGGGGGACGAGGGGGTTGGTCAATTTTAGCAAGATTGCGTGGGATGCTGCAGCAAAACAACTAGAGCTAACCAGGCTGCAAAGCTGCTGCTTTCTTCGAGTTACTAGCTAAGTATCTACAAACTTCTAATAAAGAAGAGAAGAGCAAAACTGAACGTGCTTTCATCTATTTTCTATAACCTTTTCTTGCCCTCAAAGGTAATGAATACACGCACACTACTTCTTCTTACAACCTAGTAAAAAAAGTAGTTCTTTGAAAGGTCAGTGGAAAATAAAGCATTAAATGAAGTCAAAAGTTCTGACAAATGAGAATTTCTTTCCATCATCTTATGTGAAATGTGAAGGTTGGATTTTTTGCTAACTTGCAGCCAGCGTGGGAAAGTACATTCTGACTGTCCCCTTTCAGCATCTGAACTCTGGGACTGCCAAGCTATTTGCTGATGCCTGATGCTGCCTTTGGAGCACAAAGGACAGAATTTTCCCAAAGATGAGCATTTTGATGTAGCAGTTATCTAAAGCAGTTAGGAAAAAAAAA
This sequence comes from Nothocercus julius, assembly GCA_013398735.1. Lineage (NCBI taxonomy): Eukaryota > Metazoa > Chordata > Aves > Tinamiformes > Tinamidae > Nothocercus > Nothocercus julius. The sequence continues at coordinate 2,859,894 of VZSV01000048.1, forward strand.
AAAATTCACATGACTATTTCACCATTTTGAAAAATTTGTTCAGACAGTAAAAGCCCGGTCTTGCATTACATTGTTTCAACCTCATGTTCTCATATTCCAGAACTACTTCACCCACACATTTTTCATCTGATGGTAAAATCTACCATTTTCTCCCACTAGTTCCTGGTTGTGCAGCTCATGAGGAGAGAGTCGCCCGTGGCTGCAAGCTGCACGTGGCAATTGCCATTGCTTTCTCAATCAGCTGGCACTGGCAATTCCAACATTTTACTTGCAATGAAGTCCCCTGATGGAGCGGGCTGGAGCTGTCCCTCCCAGCCCTCCGTGCTCCAGTGCAAAGCCCGGAGGGCTCGTCTTACCAAACAGTTCTTTCCGATGAGACGATGCCTTCATGCCCTCGTAGATAGTTTATAGCCAATGCAGAATGTTGGACTCCTCCTCTGTGCAGCACTCCATGAATGCAGCACCCCTTCCAACCTCATCAGCACTGAGCTATACAATTTGCCTTGAACTTGAAGCCACTAAGCTCTGTTTTTCACATTTTCACTGCTTTGTGTCTCTGTGTTTGCACTTCCGGGCCAGAGCCTGCACATGACAATAACCCACAAAAATGAAATGACCATGATATTGAAAAGTGTGTAGCATATTTATTGATATTATTCTTATTGTTGAACTGAGGTTCAAAGTTCAAGTTTTATTTTATTTTAGCTTTATTTAGCTTTATTTAGCTTTATTTATTTTAGCTTTATTTATTTAGCAGGGTTTTATTTTAGCTCATTTGGCAGAAAAATCATGCTGGAAAAAGCTTGTTTCCTCTATTTTTGACTGGCTTTTGATCAAGGCAACAATTCTAATATGTTTTGTCTGTGCAGCTCTCTAGGCCACCTGATAGGAAGGTCTGTGTTAGGAAGTGACAATCACCAATTACCTTTATTGTGAATCTTTTTTTATTTCCCCAAAGGAGCATGAAGTAGCTTTCCTGACTTCTATGACAGAACACTGGAAGGAGAAAGTCCAATAGGAAGTTGTAAGGATAACACACTCTTATCCTTAAAGTCATAAAGGTAACACATGGTTATCATTACATGGCTACAAACCCAACAATCCGGCATGCCAAGAAAGAATGTGCAAATGTAAGAGCTTGACCAGGTTCATGAGTCTGATGTTTGACAAATACAGCTCAAGAAAAGAGGGAAAATGTTATTCTAGACTTATTTGGGATAAAAATCTGATGAAACTCCTCCCCAGTCTGAGACTCCCTATCCTTCCTGGACTAAAGCTAGCCAAAAGCCCAGTGGGATTCCGACCAACGTGAAGCGTTTCAGTAATTTTCTTCCAGTTCCTGCCAAACTAAGAATTCCAGAGAGTGAAATCAAAGGTCCCTGGTGCATCAGCAAACACCACAGCCTCTTCTTCATATTCAGATGGGACATCACTGCACATGTCCACATCCGTGGTCACTGGGTGAGAACCTTTGGCCACCTGAGAAGATGCGCGCGGATGAGTGTGACTGTGCTTCAGCGCTTCCACTTTCTGAATGTTCTCTTGCACTCCTCTGGAAAAAGAAAGGAAGCATGTGTCCACACTTCTTCGTCATGAGCTTCAGTGATATATTTGGGTTAAGGCTGTCTTGTATCCTCCTCCTTGGCACTCTCTGGGGAGGAATAGGAAAGCTCTCTTGTTTCTGCTGCTCTGTGGAGGGAGCACCATACTTGGGTTTTGGCACTCACATGGACTGAAAAGACCCAAAAAACAAAGCTTGTAGAAAAAATCTTGCCCAGTTCTTGAGCTAGATATAAGGGCAAAGCATGGGCTTATCACAGCCTCAGCAAGAATTGGCTGGTCACTGGCTAGTGGCTTTTTTAGTTCCTTACAGACTCTGAAGACTACACCAGTTTCCCTTCCAGCTGTCTCTTGTGCGAAGGTGCCTGTGTTGAGATATAATAGCTATGGAGGAGGGTTTGGGTTTTTTCTCTTGCCACGTAGTAACTCAACAAAAATAGTGCCTGCAGATTAACACATTGCAGTTCACAGGCCCAAAGAAACCAATTTAGACCTTTCATTCCTCTTTCATGCCATCCCTATGCTTTCTCCTGCAATAGAATACAGAAATCCCATGCCAAAGTATCAAAACAGACTCCTTTAAAACTTTTGTGTTACAGGATAGATTTTTTTTTCTCTTAATTCATCTAGTATAAATTTGCCTCTGACTATGAGACTTCAAGATTTTTTTTTTCTTTCAATCTTTTTGCATTTTTAGCATATGCATTCTACCTGTAGCAAATTTATCCATTTATCAAAGGAGAACATTGATTCTCCATCTGTGTGTGTAGCCAAAAAAGTACTTATCTTCTATCCCCAAGAGGATGTCCAACATAATTTAATGTAATGCAATTCCAAAGTTGCATCAATCCTTTTCCACCCTCATTGGAATTATGGCAATCATGGGAGATATTTGTTAAAAATAGCTTGGATACTAAATCGACAGTACCTCACTCCCAATGAAACCTCATCTCAGGAAAGAGGGGAGAAAAGCTTTTCAGCAAACTTAACATGAAGCAGATTTATGCTTTTACATTTTAATTGCAAAACATTAAGAACAAAAACAAAAAAGTTCCTTTTTCCAGGTAGTGGTGATTTTTAAAAGCTCTTCCACTTGCATTTCTAACATTACAGAGGTTTCAATAAACAAGGGAGAGAGAGGCTTCTGTGCCTCAGTGCCTGTATTATGCCAGTGTTGTGACATACTATTGTTTTGCTAAGAGATAGCAAAATCAATTTTCTATCAAAACATCCTCACATTTTTTAAGCAAAATCCACCCAATGCTTTCACGTCTTGATTCCCTGAGCTGCCTCTTACACACGAGATACAGGCGCCTCACTGAGGTAGCGCGACTGCTTTGCATCTGCAGACCTCGCCAGCCAGAGTCTGGGTGTCCATAAAGCGGAGAAGCAACTTTTTGTTCTTCCTGAGAACCCAATTTATTTCCCACAGTGAAAAGGATGAAAGGCGACCACAGGCTAGCCAGCCTGGGACAAAGGGGAGAGGGTTAACTGAAGCTTTATCAAGAAAGAATAAGACTCTTTAAATGCAATGAATGCCCCTTCACCGTGGTTTGACGCAAAACAGACCTTGTTAAACAAGTCTTTTTCTACAGGATGACAAGTCTGGTTGAGTATTCACGTTACTGCAGTTTACTTGGGTCTTGCCAAAGCATTTCATGTCATAACATATGATGGCATGTTTAAAAAGTATGCGTTATATGGAATTAAAAGGATGCACTTCGGAAGATCTAAAAACTGGCTCACTGACAGATCGCACAATGTCAATCTCAGTGTGGAGAGAGTAACGAGAGGAACTATTTCTAGCAGATTCCCACAAGGATCAGTTCCTGGCCCAACATCGTTTAGTATTTTCATCACGTGTCCAAACAATGATGTAAAATCAGTCGCAAGACGGCTGGGGTGGGAGCGCTTGCCCTGCGAGAAGAGGCTGAGGGCTCTGGGCTTGTTCAGGCGATGAGGGCGGCTGTGGGTGAGCAGGGGCCCCAGCAGCCGCCCGCCCGGAGCCGCGAGGGGCTGCCACGACGGTGCGGCCAGGCTCCTTACAGAGGGCCATGGTGGGACAGCGAGGAACGATGGGCAAAATCGACACAGAGATACGGACAGAAAGAGCTTATTATGAGGATAACCAGGCATAGGATCGGGATGCCTGATAGGATGCAAAATCTCCGTCCTTGGAGGTTTTTAATATCAGGCAGGACAAGTTCACAAGCAAGATTTCTGAACTCCACTTTGGCCCTGTTTTGAGCAGAAGTTTGGATGCACTGACCTCTCAAGGTGCTTCCTCTTACGGCATATTATGACTGCAATTTGGTTGATCATGCCTGAGGAGAGTCTTGGGGATCCAGTCAGGCAATTGCTTCAACATGTGCTGTAGGACAACGGTACAGAGAAAAACAGCGGCTGGATGCAATTCCCGAACCTATTCTGGGGAAGCAGGCATTCAAGATCCCATGTCTGGCCTTGCATCACAATAGAAACCCAGGAGGGAATTCACAGAGCACTGCAAAAGTGCTACCAAGGCTGAAGCACAAGCCTTTGGCTGTGATGTTCTCCAGAGACGCAGAGAGGTCATTTGGCCACTAAGCAGCACTGCACGGAAACACGCCGCTGCTGCAGGGTGGGCGGCAGCAGGCCGCCGTCTGCTCACAGGTGCCCATCGTGCTCCAACAAAGAACAGCCCAGTCCATGCCAGGCCGCGTTTCACTCAGGTATTTGCATCACACCTCACACACACGTAGCAAAAGGGCACTGTGCTATTGGGAGGGAAGGAGTCCAGCTTTCAGGTCAGGGTAGAGCGAGATCAAGTAACAGGAGGCATTAGGTTAGACAACATGAAATTTGAAATAAAACACTGAGGGAACATTAAAAATTGTCACATCTTACCTGGAGTGCAGCTGGACTCCCCCTTGCTGCCAGCCAAATGCACCGACTATGCCTTACTGCCGTGTGTCCAGCCAGGGTAGGCGTCTGTTGGATCAGGCTAGATTACGAGTCAAAGGACCTGGATTTGCAGGTGTGCTCTCACCGTAAGGTTAGTAACTTGTCCTGCGGATCTCTCCTTTAAAGACCTTTCCATTTCCAATTGGCTTGAGATAGTTCATGAGCTTGAATGGCAGAAACCTTTCACACAATGCACTAGTAGCGCAAGCAAGACTTTTTGCAGCAGCTGAGGGAATATTGCATTTACACGAAGAGAATATTATCGTAGGTGAGCTGGGTAAGCTGGCCCTTGAACTAGGCTGCTGGCTATGAAGGCCAAGCACCCAGTGGATGAATCCATGAGCAGGTAACAGCCACAGGGATGGGTTTGCGCTCACTTCCTATGGAGAACAGGTAGGGAGAGGCAGTCAGATTCACATGCATCACATGAATGCCATCATGATAAAACTCAAGGCCTGTGGTGCATTTAAATCCCTTGTTTTTGAATATATTTTTAAATAAATATAAAATATAAATATAAAATATAAATTTATAAATTTTATAAATATATATATTTTTATAATATGAACTGTTTCTTTTATATCATGTAAAAATCCTAATGTCTTAATGTCATTCGGGGAGGTTTTTTTTAAGCCCTACAGTAAGTGATGCAACTATCAACTCATTGCTATTTTGGGTTTTGACACGGGAGGACTGTTCTGTCCAGACCAGAAACCTGCCAGACTATGAGACTTCACTTATAAGAGAAGTCATCTTTTATAATAGATGATCTGAACCAATGGAACTTATAGGCACATCCTGCTGTTACTACGATAATTTCTTATATTCTAATTTTGCAGTTAATACTGACTTGACATTCGTAGGTGAAACTCTTTTTTTTCTCCTCATAAAGAGGCAATGTGTTTGGCAGCTTTTACAAAAACAAACAAACACACACAAAAACCACACTGGGCTGTTTTAAGGAGATTATGTAATACTTCCGTGTTTGTTTTAGAAAAAGAACTACACACAGACAGATATCAATGTGTTGAACAAGTTAGGGCATGAGTAACATAACTTGTGTCATATTTAGCTAATACAGCTGCTTTGTGACAATAAATATCTAGTGGTTTATCTGTTAGGCAAATAAAGGCTTCCTGCCTTTTAGGGGAGAAAAAAAAAAAAAAAACAGCTAAAGTAGTAGACAAAAAATACAGCTCCTGCAACATACTCTGCCTGCCTGCTGTTGTGTGTGCCTGTATGTAAGGTACACTGGGTGCTCGTATGCACAAAGGAATAAACAAGAGAGTTCCCAAACCCAGGGGGAATAAGCTATGGGTTACTGCTTCTTCAGTGTGCCTTAGGTAGGTAATTATCCCAGCCTGCACGCACATGGAACATAGTTTGCTGGATTAATACCCTCTCAAGAGCATAATCACTTCTCAGCAACCAATTTTTTCACACCTTTACTTATTTAGCAGCAGGAGACAGACAGAGACAGCCAGGCACAAAGGCATTGCAAAGGGCACCATCTTCGAAGGCAAGGACAGAGCCAAGGGCAGCATTCCGGAAAATGTAAGATAGCCAAGTATGGCAACGTCAGCATTGAAAATATGTTGGTAATACACTTCACAGGAGGCAGCAATCCTGCTTGTACCAAACATAATACCTCCACTCTACCATTAGCTTCTTATAAAATTAAAAGACTCTGCACTATTCAAACAGGTTCTGCTGTGATAGGAGGGAACGGGATGTACCCTGTAGTTTTCTCTCGGGCATGCTGAGCCTATTGGGCTCCTGCTACTGTCTGCAAAGTTTTCCGGTGACAATACCCAGACCTTTGCTCTGCCCTTACTCTTTAGCAGACTGGCCACCCTCCTTCAGATTCCCATTACACATCTCCCACTGACTGTCTGCTGTCACTGACTTAACAGAGATATGAGAAGTCACTTGTTGAAAGGTGATCAAGTTGTTACAGTCCAGCACAAGGTTGCAAGCTCATTATACTACTTCTGCCTCCAAGACTAAGCAACAGCGATAATCATCTGAGTTAGAGTCTTAGCTAATCTGAATGTGTATATTTCGACTGATTTTGGTAAGGTTGCCTTGGCTTAAACGGCATTTAGCGCAAAAGCACTTACCCATTAGACTAACTTGGATTTCAGCCCTTGGTTAAAGGAGGTTTCTGTGTGCTGCCCCTCGCTGTACTCAGTATTACCAGGGAAGAATCTTTTTTATTTCTTGTTATTCTCTACAGTCATCAGGGACTGGATGCTTGAGGTACAGCTATTGAACGTGGCTGATTTCTTTGGTAGCCCTTTGAGGAAACACCACAGAAACACCAGGCTTGGGTTCTCCCTGGAGCACTGAGGTCTACTGCAAAGCTAGTATGGGCTCGGTTTGTGAACCGCTCGCAGAGAAAGCTCTCTCTGCTTCAACCTTCTAGTTTAGGTTTCCTTTTTATATGTCTGTCTGTCTAAAAACAAACAAAAGCCCCCTTCCCTCAGTCAAAAGAAAAAGGGGGGGGGGGCATAAAAAAGGACAAGTAATGTTAAAATAAGGCTAAAATATAATGGGGCCTGAGATTGTTGGCAGCTTCAACAGTTTTGTTTCTAAAGCAAACTGCTAGCAGCCCTACACTTCCCTTCCCACATCAGTTCTCTGCTGTAACCAGTTTCCCTGAAATGAGAAGTAGTCTTTGGAGCTTTGCTATTAGGACTGCGGGTGTCAAGACAACCTCCCAGATAAGAGAGGAGCCACAGAGTGAAACAGTCTGAAATCACCTGTTACAGCACACTTGTAAACAAGAAAAAGCCAAACTGAGCCTCTTATCACAACCACATACAGCAGGAGTCAAAACTTCTGTGAAAAAACCCTGAAGCGTGATTGAGGACATACACTGTGGGGGGGACCGATATGCTGGCTGTACTTAGGTTTAGAAAAAAAATGTTCTGAAAGGTTCTCTTGCTGCCACATACTCTATTTTAGCTCTAGGGCTCACCCTGTAATGTCATACATATTCTGAGTAGTAAAGGAACCATCTGATGTCCAGCTTCATTTCAGGGAAAGGGAGGGCATAGGTATGGTGAGGGCTAGAAGACAAGTTTGGATGTACTCAAATTACTGGTAGATCAGAAGATTAGAGACACCTTGAAAGGTCAGTATCAGGAACACAGCATATCTTTAGTGATGCTAATGATATAAACAAGCCCCCCAGATATTTAGGACTTGATTTGGTGAGGTAATAAGTGCACGTTGTACTGTACTCAAGCACCTGAGCATTGATTTCAACCAGGTAACTGAAAGGCCGAGGCCTTGTGCTTCGCCACACAGAAACACTAAGCACTGGAGAGTGACACTACTGATTTTCCTGGCATTTATCCACCCTCTTGAATGCAGGGATTAGTGGGTCTTCCGTTTATAAAATTGTATTTTGCTGGCGTTCATTAGCCTGCTCCCAGGCTATTTTGATTTGTGGCACAAGAAAACCTTGCCCCTCTAACCCCAGGACTCAAACCCTCCTTTTCGCTCAACACTAACTGAACATTTGTGCATATCTGCCTCTGCTCAGTCTCACCATCAAAAACAAACAGATCATATTTGTGCTCTATTCTCCCATGTTCCAAAGGAAAACATTGTCTAAGAAAACACAAAAAAACCACTTTTTTGTTTTGCTTTCTTAGGCAATATTTTCTTAGGCAAAAAAAAAAAGGAAAAAAAAGCATAATGGGCTTAATTTATTTTTCTGCTTATAATTACTGACAGTGTCCCAGAAAAATGCAAAGCTTGCTGTTTTAAGATCTTTCACTGATTGTAACTTAGCATGTCATAGGCCCTTTTAGCACCGGAGACATCATTCTGCCTCAGTAATCCCTTCGGAGAATTCCTTCCAACAAATATAGGAGAGTGCCATCATGATGAGAAAAACCCTTTCCCCTAAAACTGTTTATCATCCAAGAATAAACAGCAATGAGAAGAACGGCTTCCCAAAAAAAACCATAAAGGGTCATCATCCACTTATCGGGAAATCTAAATACTAAAGATACTGTCCATAAGCAAATCACCCTTTCCTGGGTATTCCAGTCAGCTGAAAGTCAATTAAAATAAATAAATAAATAAGGGTGGTTATTATAGCGCTGTATCAACAGACAGCTGTCCTAGTGGGCACCGGGGCCGCGGCGTGGCTGGCGTGGCTGAGCCGTGCGCTCATTGCCCAAGGAGCCCAGCACGGGCTCACATTTCGTTCCGATTCACACATGCGGGGCGGGGAGCCGGGGAGGCTGGACCGTCCCCCCCGCGACACCAGATCTGGCTAGTTAACGTGTCTGGAATGAGCGTGAACCTGCCTCCTAGCTGGCAGAGCCCAGCGGCATACTTGCATTCCCAGGTTGGAAGATTATCTCATTCAAGCAAAGTTCTCCCGAAGATATATAAGCAAAGCCAGCGTGGCGGCCCCCGCAGAGCCTGCCTGAGCCCCTGGGAGCTTCGTCCTCACAGGAACACAGCCTCGACCGCCAGCAGATATGATGATGATGAAGGTCGAAGAGCTGGTAGGTCCAATCTTCTCTCATTTATGCATCATTACTTTTCCTTCCGGGCTGTCGTTGTACCGGTCAGAAAGAGACAACCTCTGGGGATCGCTGAGGGGATTTAGAGGGTGACCATCAGTGCTGTGCTCTACGTATAAAAGCTGTATACATTACATGTTATGCTAAAACGTTCTTGTTTTAACCTTCCCTGCGAAGGGGACCCACCACTGATCCCACTACATAGCTGTGAGGGTTTTGCATCACTAGGTATTTCACCAGGAGGAATAGACTAACCCAAACTTAGCTGTGCATTTTCTTTTGAGTTTGACTTAGAGTTTTTCTAAAGCTATTCACACAAAGTACTTCCAGTCCAGTAAGGGATTAAGAGGGGGTATCAAACACAGGGAAAGCAAACTTTTTTCTTTCCACTTTTAAACCAGCATCATGCACTACTAATAGCTCCTGCACTTTCTGATTTTCACGGTGTAACAGACCTTTGAAAAATAACATCTAAATCAAATCACAGGGGACAGGGCTCGCTATTGTAGAGTTCAGACAAAGTATTCCTGATTTGCCCAGTAGAAAGGGGCAAGCCACTACAACACTGGAATATTTTAAGGAAACTCATTGTCCTTCCAGATAAGTTAAAATGGAACTGCCATAAAACTTAACTATTTAACGCTGTCTTAAATCCTTCAGCAAGGCCCTGCCAGTTTCTCTAGTGTTAAACTCTGAGAAACAAATTTTCACAAGACTGAATGAAAAGTCAGTCTAGATCATGTGAATTTATCGAACCAATCTCAAAACATGCCACAGCCTCCACTAAGCTTAACATGTGATCTTTCTGAACACACTTAATCAAATGTATTTCCAAAAATTAGTCAAAACTGTCAACAAAACCACCAAGCATCCTACAGCTTGTGCACAGAAACCGCTTTATGCTACTATCTTGCTATAAATGGGGACTTTGGTGTTGACAGCAAGAGCGAGATCAGCTTTGAAATTGCACAGCAACCTGGTGTGGTTGCTCTGTGTTTCACCGTGGGTGCAAGGTCCCCCCCCAGAGCCTTTTACAGCCCCAGGCCTTGGTCCGAGCCCCGAGACGCCGGCGGGGGTTGCCCTGCGGAGGGGCTCCCTGCGCCGAAGCTGCTCTGGCTGCCCACGCGCAGTGAACCCGGGCGCGGGCTGGGCAGCTCCGCGCTCCGTCTACCGTGCGCCGCTGGAGCGGCGCGCGCGGAGGAGTGACCTGCCCTAGCTCGTGGGCAACCCGCGGGCCCAGGAGGCGGCCGCTTCGGTCACGAAACCGCTGCTTATGTTGCACCCCGTTTGCTTCTGCAGGTGACGGGGAGGAAAACTGACCATAAAGAGACTGGCAGTTTCCTCCCCGAGGACTTCAAAAATGGAGAGTACGAAGCTGCTGTGAGACTCGAGAAGCAGGAGGATCTAAAGACAGTCTCTGAGCTGACCCGAGGAGAACTGGCCTACGA
>VZSV01000048.1:2870703-2887610 GCA_013398735.1 Nothocercus julius
CTCGGCCGGCGCAGCCGCCCCCAAGACAGCAAGCCCAGGGCAGCTCTCAAACTGGCACCGCTTTGCTTCCCACCAAGGGGGTGGGAGCGCGTTTCTGAAGCCAGAGGCCCCCCTACCATAAAAAACACACTGTTTTTATGAAAATGCATCAGTGTGCTTGCTAGCACCTTGGAAAAAGGGAAATAAAAAATGTAAATGATACTGGTCCACAGGAAAGTATCATTTTGTGTTTCTGTAGCACAACAGTTCCTCCCATACCATCCAAACTGATTTAATTTCCCCAAAATAAAGTATATGTAACATTTTACATCCTTAGGTAAATTAAAAACCAGCTGGCCTCAGAACTCAAAGCAATATGAGAATGAAAAGGTTTAACTAGTGGGGGAAATAAGGCTTCAGTCTGAAAAAGAAGGGTGAAAAGGTGAGCCGCAAAAATATTGTAAATACAACTACTGACCCTCACCTCCAGGAGATCATTACTTGCTAGAGAATTTTCTATTTCTCTGTTCAAAAAAAAAATAATAATAAAAAAAGCATTGTCCTAACAGCTCAACGGGAATTGCGAGCTGATCAAAAGGCCACCAAGCCAACAGAATGTTTTCCATTAACTCAATGATCTTAATGCAGAAGACAGTAAAAAAGGGGAGGTGGAAATGAGAATAAGAATTCAGTAGAAAGAAATATACTTACGGCAGCATTTCACCGGTATATTTACCCATAAAGACACCATGAGAAAATTTGTCACTTGTCTTCACCCTGAGTGACTCCTTGTTCTGCAAGTCACCCTTCTGAAGTCACAGGCCCAAGGACACCTCATGGCATTTGAGATCTTGGCCCTTAAATCAGGCAGCACGGATGTTAGCAGTGACCCGTACCAACTTCCTGCAGTGATGCTTTTTACACCAGGCTTGAAGAAATATTGAACATTTACCAAACTGTCCTCTCAAGGACATTGGAGATGATCTTTGTAGCTTCCCAAAATGTAACACTTTCCAAATGAAATGCTAAAAATCAGGCTAAACTTTCCAATTCACTTAACTGTACTTTTTTCATCAAAGAGGATTAAATTAATCAGGCAGACTACAACCTAAAAGTGGAAGCTTGGTAGAAACCATTAAAACTACCCTCATAAGTTGAGCATAAGATTTCTTAAATTGTTGAAGCAGAAGGGACTGTGGTGCTGCTCCAGCTCCTGACACGACCAGAGGGGAGAAAAAAAAAAAAAAAAAGCTCTCCAATAACACACATCTGAAGAGAGACAGTATTTAGAAAAGGAGACAACAATCTATCAAAAACTAAAGATGAGGTAGATTTCCTTACACCCTTAGGAACATATTATAATGCTTAATTAGCCCCAGCTGTTAAAAATAGGCATCTTAATTCAAAGTTCATCCCGCCTTAACCTAGAGGAACTCAGCTGAAGAATAGCAAGCGTGTCCTACCGACCTCCCTGAAAGGGAGACGTGTTTGCCTGCCGCTCAGCTCGCTGCCTCTCCTGCTCTGTTTCAGCTCAAGAAGAAAAAATTACAGGAGAGGCCAAAACTTGAAAACTTGGAAGATCTTGAAAAAATTATTCAGCTGAGGAAGAAGAAAAAATGCAAGAAAGTGAAAGTGCCCGTTCTAAAGGAACCCGAACCAGAAGTTATTGTAAGTCCTTTTACGAAGTGCCCCCTTCTGCGACAGGGCTGATGGGGTTTTGCACTACTGCAGAGCTGCCACATGCGTTTACGTGCTGCGCATTTCTCTCCAGCAGACAGGACCAGTGGATGTAGCTACCTTCTTTAGGGCTGCACTGGAGAACAAGTTGCCAGTAATCGAGAAATACTTGTCAGACAAAGGGGATCCAGACGTCTGCGATGAGGTACAATATTCCCTCTTACTTCAAAGCCTGATGTAGAACAGGGATTACTTGAGAGAGCAAAAATAACCTTTACCACAAGGTTTTGTAGCTTCCACACTTTTGAGGCAAAGAAAAGGGTGCGGGAGGAGAGTGAGGTGTAAGGAAGTAAACATCAGCAGTTTCATGTACTACATTTTCCAGTAATACAGGGGCCACTGGGGTCCTTCAGAGTAATGTTTTCACTAAAGAACCTTTATATTTAAAAGAAAGAGGTTGAGGACTGGGAGACCCTGCTTCCCATAACAATGCTCTTCCAGTGCTACAGATGGGCAGACAAGGACTTTTTTCCTGCAGAACTCCAAGAGCGGTGCTGCCGGCTCTCATGCCCCATAGTGCATAGGCTGCACTGGCAAAATGCAACACGCTGTTGGATGGAGGAACACAACAGGCACCATTTTAAATTTCTCTATCATACTGCAGCTATTCCTCATGCCATTTAAAATGCCGGGGAGGCAGCACTCTACTATTAGGGTGCTATTAAAATTTAGCAGATTTCAGGTCTCATAAGTATTAGCTCTGGAAAATGAATCAGCATAATATGTGTGTTTGCTGTCATCCCAGGTAGGCAGAGAGAAAAGATTTAAAGAGATCTTTTGGTGCCACATTTAATAACTGACTTTGGGCTGTTTTAATTGACAGTACAAGCGCACAGCATTGCACAGGGCATGCTCCGAAGGACATCTAGAGGTGGTGAAAAGACTAGTGGAAGCTGGAGCCCAACTTGAACTGCAAGATATGGTATGCACACCCACTTACATTTCTTCCAAAAATTTGTTTGTTTCCTAACTCTGCCAAAAAGCGCACGTAACAGTGAAGAACATCAAAAGGCTGCTAACTAAAATGTCTAGTGAGTTTAGCCTTAAAATAACGCTGCCGAGAAGGTTTCAGGAGGGGGGGTGTGCCTAGCTTTCCCAAAACGGCTGTGGGATCGCACAGGAAGCGGAGGGGCGCGCCGGCCTGGGCACGGAGGCGCGAGGCCGTAAGGGCGCCGAGGCGAGGCGAGCGCTTCGGGCCGCGGGCGGCTGTGCAGGCGGCGCCTCCGCGCGACCGCCACGCGCCCCGTCTGGGGTTCGGCACCCGCCGCACGAGGGACCCCCGCTCTGCTGGAATGCCGAACGCGGACGGCTTTTGCAGCTGTTTCCCCGCTTCCGCGCTGCCTGCGTTTGGTCCCTTCGCTGCACAGCTGGAAGCAGCCAGCCTCACTCCCCCCTGCTTAACCCTGCAGGGCTTGCGGCTGCCGTGAGAAACACGAGGAGGGACGAGCAGAGCAGGATCTGCAAGGGGAATTCCAGCCTTTGCAGCAGAGGAATCAAATACTGGGAGCCTCAGAGTTGAAAAAGAGAACTATTCTTTCCCTTCATTATTATCTTCTTTGTGCTTTGGAATCCAAAAGGCATCAAATGAAAATAACAGATATAAAATAGCACATATCAGCCATAAAAATCATACCTGGTTGTCCAAAGATGACTTCCTAGTTCACAGATTTCACACAAAATTCACCCTTTCTTACAGCCAGGACTTTCTGTCTTAAAGAGCAATATGTAGTGACTGTGACAAGTGAGAAACCAGCAGTACTAGAGGAATTAGGGCAAAATAAGAAAAGCTGTTACTAGAAACAACTCAATGATCGCAGTAAAGTACTTCAGGTTAAATTGCATGCAAATGATTTTGCATTCGTTTAGAGACACAATCAGAATCGTTACATTTGTTCTTTTTTAATAAGGGTGAATTAAATTACCTTTCATTTGTTTTTCCTGGTGCAGCTTGAATCCACAGCCTTGCACTGGGCATGCCGAGGCGGCAACCTGGATGTCCTGAAATTCCTGCTGGACAAGGGAATAAACAGAAACGCCAGAGACAAGGTAGGTCCCTTTGGGATTCCGGAGCTTCTTAAGTCGGAGACGAAAAGCTGACCCTGCCTGGAAGCTGCTGGGTTTTGGCGGCGGGTTGCCCTTCGCGGTGCCGCTGAGCGCCCTCTCTCGCCTCCCGTCTCGCAGCTGCTCAGCACCCCTCTGCACGTGGCCGTGCGGACGGGCCGCTACGAGTGCGGGGAGCACCTCATCGCCTGCGAGGCCGACCTCAACGCCAGGGACAGGGTGAGTGCGAACGACACCTGGCAGCTCCAAGGTGGCACCAAGCTGCCAGGCGCCCTCAGAGCCGGGCTCGCGCCCAGGGGCCGCGCGGCGCCGCAGGGCTGGGCTGACCGTGCTCGCGTCTCACCCCTCTAGGAAGGGGACACTCCGATGCACGACGCCGTGAGGCTGAACCGCTACAAAATGGTTAGACTTCTGATTCTTTACGGAGCGGACCTGACCATAAAGAACCACGTAAGTAATGGCGCAGTATCCTGGAAAGGAAACTGCTGTGGAAAGAGTTTCCCTGCAGAGCAGTACCGTAGCTTTCAAGACCAGGAGAGACTATTGCAAAGCAGCTCCCTGAGACCACTTCTAACTAAATTAAAGAGGAGATGCTAGAAAGCATAGCCTAGGGAAGGCAGCCAGAAGAAGCAAAACAGTACCTGCCCTAAAACCTAAACCGGCTCTAACTTAAAACAACATCACATCATGCTAATTTAATTGCACACGTGAGATATTAAAAAGCTGTAAACACGGATGCTTGCTCCCTGAGCGACCACTGGGCTTCAGCCACTTCGGAAGCAACAAAGGTCTTCACTTGCCACAGAAACCTCCTTTCTGCTACACCAACAAGCCCATGGCCGAGGGTGAGCCCAAGCTCTACAGACTAGATCATAGATTAACCATTAGTCTGATTGCTGAGCAATAAATCGCCTGCATCAGCAGGGTTTCAATTTAAGAAGCTCAGCACCTGACACTGCTCATGACCATTTCACCCACAGCAGCTGTGGCTGCCGGAGCTCAGCCACCACCTGCAAAAATAAAACACCTTTCACCCCTGTCACCCCAAATCCAATCAAAACATCCATGGGACAGATGGTGACATCTACTCATTCACAGAGAACACTGACTGGCATAAAAACTGAAGCAGGCAACGAATAAACTAGTCACTACGGCACTTTATGCTTTCCCTACTCGCTGCCCAAACCCTCTAATGTGAGGGTGCTCCTGGCAGTAGCTTGAGGGGTATTTGGGACATGGATGTGAAACAACAAAACACACAGTCCAGAAGACCTAGGACCTGCTCTCAGGCTTTATCTGCACATGAAAGTTGCTCCTGCTTAATTTAGATGTGATTCATAAGCTACCTAATTAGACCAGTACAAAATCTTACCTGAATTCTCAGTTACATAGACAAGTGGTTTATTGAGATTTCATCTAAGTGTACGTCTAGCCAGCTCAGATTGGCTCGGGATAAACTCACGCAGGCTCTGCTGCTCGGGGAACGTGCTAGCAATATGGCTTAAACCCTTAACTTCCCTGGCGATGCAGGGAAATTTCAGCCACAGAGCAGGACCCCGGGCTCACACTGTGAGCATGGGCACGTGCAGTGGTCTCACCTGGGGAAGATGCGCTGGGCAAACACTTAGGAATGAGTAAAGGACTCCGTGTTCACTGGCTGAAACTAAGTATTGCTTCCTCTGCCCCTTCAACCAGGAAGGGAAAACCCCCATGGATCTCGTGCTTCAGTGGCAGAATGGCACCAAAGAGATATTCAACAACCTGAAAGACAATTCCTACAAAAGCACACAGCTAAACAAGTTTTGAAGATAGAAGACTGCTTTCAAGTGCTTCTTACCAACCATGAAGAATGGTATTTTTACTGAAGGTATTTATGGTCCTGCACAATTTGAGATGCCTTCATTGAAGAACAGCAAAACAAAGATGCAAAGAAACTATTTAAAAATGCAGGTTGAGTGTTAAACTTCCATTTAAAATGGCTTTATTTATTCCTATTTATTATTTATTTATTTAAAAAGTCATTTTTAATGAGTTTTTTTTTTTACAGTTTTAACTAATATAATCTTTGTCAGCAAATTACATCCTTTTTGCCTTAGATAGCAATACTTTCAGCTACATTAGCATCTTCCCTCCAGTCTTCCCATAGCTCTTAAAAGCCAATACCTGTAACTGCTGCCTTGTCTCTGCTGAATTCTCCCTATTAAAATGTTAAATGAATGGCAGTATGTGGATGAGATCAGAGAGCAATGAAGGAAGGTCTATTAAGATGCCAAGTGGATCTAAAGAAGCAGTTGAGTAAAGAGGTGTGCAGATGGTTTACCAGTCCTGTGATAAAGAGCTCAAGGACAGAGGTACTTACACTAATTTTGGGCTGTCGGATTCAAATGCAATGTTACGAAGGTGAGACAAGATGGGATCAGGACGTGAAGTTCCTAAAGCTGGTCTGTCATGAAGCCTGGTAACTGAAGAATGCAAAAACAGATGATGTATATTTGTAAATTTGTACTGCTTTTTCTGTACATTTTGTACTGATCTACTTCAGTTTAAATAAACAGAGTGGTTCTTTGTACTTGCTGGAGTGTGCTCTGCGGCGCTGAGCGTGCACGGGGAAGCTCTGCCTCTCCTTAAGGTTCCCAGCTTGACCTCTGCAAGATGCACTGCGCTTTCAGAAAACTTCTCAGCTGCTTTGAGCTGCCAGCCCTTGAGCTACTCCCCCGACACTGTTAGATAAATGCCTCTCCTTACTTTTTAGTAAGCAGAAACACATGTACAACAGCAGAAAGCCAGTACTTGAATAGCTAGTAAAACTGAAGGTTACAGTTTTATTACTGAGCTTGATTTAAAGCCCTGGTTTCTCAGCAAATTAGTACTTACAGTGTGGCACACATGAAGAGAGCTCCAGCAGTCCCAGCCAAGGGACATCTCCGCTTGCTCCCACCTCTCCGCTTCTTCCTGCGGTTCCTCGGGCACCAGGAATGCACCTTGCAGGAGCAGACACGGCCTCAGCCCTGGCCACCTCACTTGGGCTTCCCATGGAGCCCGGTCACTTGCTCAGGCACCAGAGGGGCCAGAACTGCAGAATACTTCAGGGAACTGCGGCAAAAGAAACATTTTGCTCAGTTCCTGTGCAGTTTATCTGCTTAAAGGGCAAATATGTAGACTGTAAATTTTAAAACCCAGGTCAAACAAGCAGCAAGTAGGATGTCAAGATTTCAAAAGCCTCTCTCCATTATTAGTTACTGAACAATTTCTCTTATGCTCTAGATAGGTTATTCTCTGGCCAAGGCAAGATAACACGTTATGCAGATAACTGCAGCGAACAGACACATTTCAGCTTCTGCTCTATTTTGCTAGAGCCTCATTTAGGAGGCAAGTCCATAAATGAAATTACTGTATACATATTACACTCCACTCCTTGTGATAAAACAGGACTGAAATCACAAAGCCAACAGGTAAAAGAGCAACATGAAGGGCAAATATTTCATTATATTTTGGTCAAAGCAAAAGCTCTTGCAAAAAGCTGTTTGCTCAAAGCGAAAACTTATACCCAGAATGTTATAGAAGTATTAGTTTACTGAGAACTCCATTCATTTTGCTTTGTCCAGTCACTAAAAAAAAAAAAAAAAAAAAAAAAATCAGAGAGGAGATACTACAAGATTTTTGCAGTATTTTACATACAATATCAGTTTGGTCAGAGGCAAATGAAGGACTGGAGTATTCACAGCAAAGCTGGCTCAGGGACCTATTACAGTATCATACGTATTTTTTATACTGGTTTATCAAAAGAAAAAAAAAGCTTCAGTCAACATTTGGAAGAGCTCTAAAGATGCTCTGCTGATTATAAATCTGTTACGGTTGCTTTTTTGGCAGCCGGATTAGGTTTCCTGAAGGAATAACAGGAAGGAAAAAGGGAAGAGAGGAAAGGAGACGGGAGAGGAGAAAGGAAAGGCTGGAGGTGGCCAGGCAAACGCTCTTGCAGGCACCACTGCCAGAGCAGGATACCAGAAGGAAACGAGGCAGCAAGAACGGTGACGTGGTGATTGCTGCGGCGCAGGCGGGACAGCTGTCACCTCAGGGGCAGCTTAGCCCCGAGCAGGCGGCCGGGGCGGCCTCGGGCTCTCTCTCCTGCCCCGTCTCGCATTACGGTTTGAAGAGCTTCAGGCCTCTGGGTGTGCGTGTGCACGAGGTCTAGCAGGTCAGGTCAGGCAGCGCTACTGCAACACAAACCCAAGGCATCTCCTAACAAGTGACACATGCTGGGCTCTTCTTTACAGCCACTGCTCACAAACGAAATGGGAAGCACATTTTTTCCTGCACAATTATTCCTCACAGGAAACTGAAGAGAACTTTACCTAGACACTTGCAGTTGCAAGGTTTAGTACAGAGATGTGTTCTAAAACTTGAGAAGCTGTAAGAACTAGATCTTAAACGGATAGGTTCTTGAGAATACTTTTAATTAAAAAAGAGTACACCTGTACAACTGAAAACGTCACAAATGTTGCATGGAGTTTGCACTAACTCCAGAAGAGTTAGGGCTCTAGGGCGCAGGGCTGCTACGCTGGCCTTGGCCAGAAGCACAGGATCGTCTTTCAGGTGTGATGAACTATTCAGCCGTCCTATGCCCACAGCTCTCCCACTTGAGCACAAGAATAATCCTCCTCTGGACTAAATAAAGCAGCAAGCAAGGAACTGAGCTGGTTGGAGGGTAGAACGAAGACACAGCACTGAGCAAAGATGGTACAGAGGTTCCTGTTAACACCAGACTTGGTCCTCAAACTTGAGTCTTGGCTTTTTTGCAGGCTGGTAGTGTTGTTTCTTCCTCCTCAACTTTGCGAGGCTTCTTCACTGTGTACACCACCCCACAGGCAGTCTTCCGCGTTTCTGGAACACACAAGCAGCAGCTCTAACATCTCAGATAAGGTCACGCTCACACATTCAATGCATTAATCACCCAGCTCGTGGAAGGGCCTTACCAATACTTCTTTATTTCACAGACGACACTGGTGCAATACAGTTGACCTGACTTATCCGTTCTAAATCAAATTGTTAGCCTGTTTAGTGGTGAACATTTTTGGTTGAAGTGCCTTTGCCAAACATCCTGCTTTTTATCTGTCCAACCTTACCCATCAGTAAGGGACTTGGTAGCCACTGTCAGCAGGTACTCCAGCAAAGTCAGTTTTTTTTTTTATATTGGCAATAGGGAATACCAGTTATTTCAGGAACTACAAGTTAAAAGACAAATAATCATCACTCTGAAAACTAAAAAAAAAACTACCATGATTTTTCATATCTAGTATACACAGGTAGAGCAGGTTAAGCCACTAATGCTTTACACTAGACTATTGACTAGAGTCTAAAATCGGTCAGATGGGTCTCTAATTACTACTTTAGTCTTGCAGACAAAAGACACATCACGTATTGCTTCACACTAACCAGAAATAAATTGTCGCAGCACAAAGTGTAAATAATCCTTAAAACTATTTTCTGCCTTTTTCTCTGCCCTTTCACTGCTGCATGTACGGGTAAGATGGGGCAACTGCAGCAGGGATCAGCAAGAAGAGGGATGTTTGACATAGATGCAGGGGCCTGGGAAGTGAGAAAGGATTGGGCCTTCACACTTTCTGAAATCAGTGATATTTTCACTATGCAGCATTAACAGGCAGACCTGCATTTTGGCCAACGGTTTATGAGTCTGTTTAATATGGTTAGTGAGTACTCCAGTACAGGCAGCAGCATCAGTTCAGACACTGATTTGCTAAAATAGCAACAAGGTGCAACAAAAAAGAAAAAAAAAAAAAAAAAAAAAAAAAAAAAAAAAAAAAAAACAACGAAATATTTCTGTACAAGCTCCTCTTCATGAGTTGGATAAAGGAGGCAAAATCCAAAGCAGAATCTCTCTGTAAGGTCTCACACCTTCTAAAGATATGCATCCGTACAGACTTTGTTGAAAATAAAATGCAATTGTCACTTAGAGAGAGCAGTTCACATGTGTTTTTCACTTACCTCCATGCAGCAGGGTGGCTCTGCAGTTGGTAGACACGGCCGCCTTGGCATCACTTTCTGACATGCCAAACAGCAAACCTCTGTCACCCTTGTTCAGGATCAAAACGCACAGAAAGGAGCAAGCAGACTAAGGAAGTCTGTCTGTAGGATAAGTTTGCTTATTCAACACATAACTGCAAATTAGCAAAGCTGCAGATCAAAGTGACATTTTGCATAAGGTTACCCAGGGGCTGAGAACCGAAGCACAATTCTCCTATTTTTCTGAAATTTTCCTAGCAGCCCCCCAAAAGGCTCTCATGAATGCTGCTTTTTTATTCAGACAGGTAACTGTCATTTTGAAAATAAAAGACAGTTGACATAAGTACATTTCTTATATGTATCATCAAGTAAAAAATTATCCCACTGAAAATCTCAATTTTGTAGGAAAGAGTGCTTTTAGACACAAAAACATTCTGCACAAAAAATCCCAACCGCCTTGAACAGGGATGACATCAAAACCAGGTATGTTAATTTGGGTTGAGCCTGACTGCCGTTTTCAAGAGGGACAGAAACTTTGCGCGTAAAGTTCTTCCGGCCACGAATCCTCCCACACAGTTCTCATGAACCAAAGCATGATCCTCCCCTCCGGAGACAACCCCGGCAGGGGTTGCTCAGGGTCACGGGGGAGGAGGAGGAGGAGGAGAAGGGCCTGGAAACTCCTAAAAGGGGGAAGAAAGGACACTTCTCTTGGTTTCTAGAACACATGCCCTGACTGAAGAGCAACAACCGAGGACTGAAATTAAGAACAGAAGTAACTAACACTAAAATAAGAACTTCATTTTCTTAATACAGACATGCTTTTTTACATACATACACATGTATGTATATGCATACAGATATAGATAGATATCTGTATCAAAAGACACAAAAGACATGACACCTTGGAGATCATGATTAGTGATTTATAGTTTGGTCCAGTGTGTTCATATTTTTATCCTATTTAAAGACCTATGATTATGATTATTACTCATTCCTGCACTTACATCCACCCCAGGGTCAAGATGTGTACCTGTACTCAGACACTGCTATTGACAGTGTCTGCTTACGCTACTGCACGGCCAAGATCTGTTGCTCCTTCCGTGCCCACTCACAGCCCTGGTTCCAACAATGAGTCAGCAACAAGCACCACTGTGCACAAGGAGCATGAAGGATGGAAGCAGTTCAAAACCAGTCTGAGCCTCTATGTGTTACTATTAATTGCTGTTTTCAACTTGGATAAAGGATACAGATTAGCCACGTCATAAGGACCTCGTAGTTCTAGAGGCTAAAACAGAACAAAGAAGGTTGGATACACACACACACACACACACACACACACACTTGCTCAAAGGATGGCACAGAGCAGAAAAAAGACGACAAGAAAATGTGCCAGAAAGAAAAGAAAAGAGAATGCCCACCTGGGAGAAAACTGCCATGGAATATACAAGGACAACAACAAAAAAAGTAATTATTTGGTAACACATTGAAATCACAACCCATACAAGATGGAAGTTATATTTAAAGTTAAAATATTTATATATTTAATATAATTAAAGCTGTATCTTCAGCTAAAAATAAATCCTCAACTTTTTCCAATATTAACAAGAATCTGGGACTTACCCTTTCAGCTGCACTTGACATAACAATGTTCTGGAAGACAAAAGAGAATGAACATTCACCTGTCAAACAGCATTAAGAAGTGGAAAAACTGCAGGCAGCTGAAGTTCAAGCTCACAGTCCTGCTGACTGCCGGAGAGCAGCTGCTGTCCCAGGATGAGGGGACCTCTGGCAGACCTTAGCTCGAACACACGTGAGCAACCTGCCTTCTCCCCGCAGCACAGGGTCACGGGGAGCAGCACCCCATGGTTACGGACGTCTCACTGACCGACACGAGCTGAGCAACGCGCCCCTCGGGCGCAGCCTGAGCCACCGACATCTCCAAGTGCTGGTGTTAAGCAAGCGCTCATGAACCTCCATCTTTGAGACTGGACTTTAAAGGGGCTTTACATAAAGGGTAAAGTAGAAATGTAGTTATACACACACGCTGTTAAGACACAAACAACATGACGTGACCTAAGCTCTAGCAGAGATGGATTTAGGAGTCCAGCATACCCCCGAAGAGGCGTAAGGACTGTATCTTTAGATAGCTTGGAGTTCCTGAATTTTTAGCCTACCCTCTGCGATGCAGTAAATCCCAACCTAACCTCAGCATCTGTGTAGGCCCTCATCAACACTGGCTGAGGAAACCCATCTGCAGTTAAGCAATGGCAGCCAGTTTGTGCCATATGCACACTCCTCAACCCTAGATGCCTCCTGAGAACCAGTGGGTAAAGACGAGTCCTTCTCCCTTCCCCTCTCCCATAGGGTTTCTACAGAAGAGGTACGTGACTGCTCAGGGGCTCAAAGACATGGCAGCTCAGCTGCCAGCACTCTTCATGGTAGCCTTCCAAGGATGCTCACCCAGGGGAGGCTGTTTTGCACAGGTAGAAACTTCCTTCTGCAGCAAAAGCAAAACTTACTGGCATCTTTTCTTCTATTGAATAAAAGACTTCAGGAACTCCCGTTCGAGTGGGTGGGAACAGAAACTGGTACTGAGGTAGCAAGACTTTCCCTCTCTGGTGTAAGAACGACCAACACATCACGCCATCCCCGCTTGCAAGGGGGGCGCTCACTCCTGCCCTGCTTCACTTGCCCTTCCACCTCCCCAGCACAAAGAGCAAAGCAGTCACTGGAAAAAAGTGCTACGTGCACAGCAGGAGCTCAAACCATAAAAGAGCTATTTGCCCAGAAATGACTGCACCATTCACACTACGCCCAAGGTTTCCTCATGTGACGAGGAGGAAAGGATAGGACTAGAAAACTGCCTCATGTAAGGAAAAGCATAAACAGAACTAATATATGCAAAGTAACTTAACAGTACACAACACGATGGAGACTAGAACACTCCTTTCCCTGCAGTTCACCTTTAACATGATTGCCTTATGGACCCCATGGGGGCTTTTGTGCTTCAGCGGTGCTGACTGCAAGAGCTCACTGTGAAAATTTAAGCCTCCTGCTCTGAGCTGCAGCAGCCACTGCCCGTCTCCTGGCCTCAGCCGCACTCCAGAGCGGCTCTGCCAGCCGTCCGAAGCCAGCACAGGACCCCTGCTCCCTGCTGGAATGTCTGAGACGGGCTCTGCTGACTCCAAGGCAGCTGCCTTCCAGCCACTGGATGGGTGAGAAGGAGACAAGAGTGGGCAAAAAAAGTTCTGCTAGAGAATGAAGGAGAAACAGGCAAAATCCACTGGGACAGTAAAAAGGAAGAACTTAAAGACAAAATACTATTTCCTCAGGTAAAGAAGAAAGCAGCTGCTCAATACACTCTCCAGACACAGTATCCACGCTCAGTTACCAAACCCTGCGAGGCAGCAGGACTGTGCATATACCTGTCTGTCTGGCGAGACAGGCGAGTCCCCCCCCTCATGTCATGCACACTTCAACTTGTTTTAGAGACCTGGTTTGAAGCTAGCTCTGAGGATACCAGCAATTTTCTGGAAGTTTCCCTGTCCTGCTACAAAAGAAGTGATAAAAGAATGCAAGACAAACTAGCAGTTCATTCCCAACTTTTCCACTGCCTAACAACAAATTGTTGTGCTCAGCTCCAGCCAATTTACCTTCCAGGCATAAATGATGCACCAGGTTGACACATGCAGAAAGAAAGTGCACTCTGCACAGACCTAATGTCACTTGCTCTGTTTGTGAGATTACCACAACTTTTGCTACTCAAGACAACAACCCCATGTGCAACAGACCCCTAACTGTGCAGAGGGAAGAGGAGCAGGGCACAAAGGAATCCCAAGGGAAGGGCTTTTATGTACCTCATCTCCAAGTCAGCAGTCTGTGTGACTAACAACCAGACCCGGGCTTTTTAGCAAAGGCCATGCAAGCAATTACACTTATTACTCTGTTGCACCAAGGGAATTCATCTCTTTGAACCCCTTCTCTGTCCTATAAAATAGGCTTGGTCCTGTAGTAATGTATCTCCCTTTACTCGCACCTCGCAAACTCTGTATCCCTCTTTAGACTAGACCTGCTGGGCAGTGTAAGTTTTGGCTTCTCTGGACTAGCGAAGCACAGCAAAGACCTTTTCAAAACTGACGGTGGGAGTTATGATCCCTTTTAACTCAGTTATGAATTATGATAAGCTTCTGTTAAAAGCACGTGGCCTGTGAGGAGCCACATGACAGGCAGCTTAGCCTGGAGAGTGGTAAGGTATGAAAGCAGTGGGGCACAGGCCTCCGAGCTGCAAGTATTACTCCTTTCCCCGGTTTCAGTAGCAAGAAAGATGCAGTTTATCTGACTGCAGCAAAGCTCTGGCTTACAGCCAGCTAGCTGTGGGATCTGGTTTGCGCGCTGGGAATTTACTAGCAATTCAACAAAACAAGCTTTCTATCTTTTTTCTTGGTATTTTTTTTTCCCCTCATTCAAGGTATACACCCTCTCTCAACAAAACAGCCTTTGAATAATTACAAATTTGAAATGCAACCTTTTAAACAGATGCATAGATTTCAATTCCTTAGATCTCTGGGACTTATTTGTTCCCCTTTTGTTTTTGGTACTGTGTACCAGGATAATGATTTGACAACTTAAGGCGAAAGTGTGCAGTGGTGCATGGCTGGAAATACCTGCAGACAGAATTACTGCTTGCTTGTATTAGTAGGCAAAGGTTCAGTCACAGGTACAGAAACCCCATCATCAAACTCATTTAAAATGGCTCAGTCTGTACAACTCCTGAAGAATTTGAATTAATGACCTTGTTTTCCCTGTGAGAACTTACCTTTCCTTTGCAGATCTGCATCAGGCTGATCGCATTTGAAATTGTGTATCTTCTCATCGTGGAGTCTTTGATGGCAGGTGCGTAAAGAAGTTCAAAGTAAATGCCTCGATCTATTGCCTTCACATGAAAGAATGTGATAAAAAAAAAAAAAAAAAAAAGAAAGGAAAAAAGCGTAACAATCTAACAACTTGTGTCTATTACTGACGCAGCTTATTCTCAGTTTAACTGTACTATATATGAAATAATTAAAGTAGAATTATTCTAACAGGAAAACAGCATTGCAGGAAAGGCGGAAAAAGATATTTCACCACGCGCCAGGTATGTGCACTTGAATCTTCAGCTGCTGAATAAATGAGGCCTAACAAAGAAATGGCATCTACCTAATCACAGTGATGAGAAGGATAATCCCCTTTTAGCCAAAAACAAGTCTGATATTTTAAGGATACCCCCTCTAGCCCCACAGCTTCCCATAAAGATGACCACTTTCCCCAGTATTCTGGCATATGAAGAATTTGCCTTTGCAGAAAAACAACAGGGAGGTCCCTCCTCTCTTCTGTCTCACAAGATATTGTGTTATTTGTGACAATTTTTGAAGAACAGTAGGTCAGAGAGCTTCCAAACTGTAATAGTTAATACATTTTCCGTTGCCTTAAAATCCTTTGCTACCTATTAAAGTATCTCACCAAAAGCCTAGTATTGTTTTTGCTAACACACAGAAATAAGTAACTTGCCACTGGATACGCAGTGGTTAGTGATAGAGACATAGTTCAAAGCTAGGAGCTCCTGGTTCCATTGCCTCTATTAAACTCATCTGAAATGTTGCTCTGTGGTTTATACTCATATTATTAAAATAGAAATGATGTAGTGTTAATACTGTAAGAGAGTCCAGTAATTGAACACAGATGTAATTAATCCAGCTAGAATTCATGCATAAAATCTGTGTGCATGTGGAACAGAGGTTACACGCACATCAGATGCTCTACACGGAGCTTCCAACAAGAAGAAAAGCCTGAATTTATCAAGAGCAGACCGGGTAATGACAGCACACCAATTTCAACCAGCTTCAAGATGGGCCGATTTTTAACCTCATCCCTGGTGCTCTGGCTGCCTGCCTGGCATCCCTGCAAGCTAGACTGACTGCCCAGGAAGCAGAAAGACAGTCTGACAGACAGACTGCCTCGACGCTGGGAGCATGGAAGCTGAGGAGCTGCTCCTGAGGGAAATATCTCTAAATACAGCTACTGGGGGGCCTCTTGACAACGCAGCTCCTCACCTGGGTCAATTGCTGGAGTTTAGGCACCTAGGGTAGTTTCAAATGACATTTCATGCTTTTTTTTTTTTTTTTCCTCTAAATAAGAATATTGAAATTCCCAGTCTCTTGTAAATTCCAAGATGTTACTTCTGTTGCTTCAGGATTAATTCTATTTTTCTTTTTTAAACTTTTAAATTTTCTCTAGAAGGGGAAATAGGATTCTAGGCAACTCTAACTTTCAATTTTTATGCTCCAAGGACTGTACCAGCCACGAATGCCTGTGCAGAATGAACCCTGACACACACTCAGAGGAAAATATTTAACCTAAGAGCAGGCTCAAATTAAGTTTTCTGACAAATCAGCAGCAGCAGGCAGAATGGTATTAAAATATTTGATCTATAGCTGATGTACTGTTTTAAAATCAACTTGTGGGCCATAGCAAACACTTAGGGATTCCAAATTCAGTTAATTTCCCCAAGATATTCTTTTGTCCAAGTAAGGATTCAATATAGTTGTTCTCCAAATAACTGGCGCAACACCCTTTTCCCAAATGAGCACAGTCATTGACATTCTAGTGTCTTTCCAGCAGCAGGGCTATTTATCCATTCTGACAGGGCTACATCACCCTGTTTGGAAGGCAGCCTGGTCAGCAACCACACCAAATCTCACAGCTTGGCACAACAGAGGCCTGGAGGCTCTGTTCCATTCCCTGGGAATACCATTTTTGCCTTCTTAAGTGGGGGACGAGAAGGAGAAAGAAAGAACATACATATTGCATATTAAATGCTGCAGTGGAGGCCTTGAAGTGAAGGACATCTAAAACAATACTAGACATCATGCAAGATAATACAAGAACCACTTGGATAAGAATAGTGGGAGGGAAATTGCAGGGAATTCAGCTCAGACTGACATTAAATACAGAATTTAATAGCAAGAAAACAATTTAGATGTAAATATACCACATTCACAGGAGGCCTTCGGAAGTAGAATGGTAGCTTTTCTGTCACATTTATGCATACCAGATCCACATCTAGAGTTGTG
>VZSV01000048.1:2899726-2965256 GCA_013398735.1 Nothocercus julius
GCAGCCGAGTGGCTCCTCGCGACGTCCCCCCAGCGCGCCTCGTGCCCTGGGCAGTGCGGGCGCGCTCCCCCCACGCTGGAGAGAGCAGGATTCCGCCCCGCACCCCGCTAAATTCAGTGGAGTTTTGCGAGCTCCGAGACGACGCAGGAATTGTTTTATACCTCATTAGGTGCTTTATCGCTGTGCTACTGCAGTCTCAGAGTGCTTACACATTAACTGACAGAGCCCACTTTTGACAAGCTTAGTACTGAGGGAGAAACTACTCTTAAGTATTTGTCTTTTTCATACTTCTCTAGTCACCTTAAAAAAAACACCATACTACATCTGCTGATATTTCATGTCTTCCAAAAGTTATGGGCACTGAAGCAATAAGGAATTCATTTCTAGGCTCTAGGAACTCATTTCTGATAGTAAAGCCAGGTCTCACCTTCTACCCACATCTCAGCTCTCCTCAACAGAGGAAGGCTGACAGGTTTCTTTATTGCATGGCAGTCCAGTCCTAAAATAATTTGCTGCTTGTGTTTTCCCTCTTTCATGGCATCTGTCTCATATTGGGCATTTTAGCATCTAGGGGGAGACAGTTTTCATTATGACTCAGTACCAAGCAGAAACTGAAGAACCTCTTAACTAGACTTCTCAAATGGTTTATCCTGTCCAATAGCCTCTCCTAACAATCTTCTGTCCTGCCTGCTTCAGAAAGGTTTCTGAAAGATCTCTGCATTAGGTCTCTTCAAAAGAGCTTCCCACAACCCAGAGGTTGTTTCATGCCAAGGACCATCACAATTTATATTCGTTCAAAACTTTAACTTCTTTATAAACATTCCCTGCTCTTGATGCAATGGCCAGCAGATACCTGAATGCTGGCAAGCATCTTGTAGCAGTGAAATCCTCCTATGGACTTTGGGTGAGTATCCAAGTATTTTCTCTTGCCTTGAAGCTTGCCACCTTTTAATTTAGTTCCAGTGTTCTCGGAGACGATGAGTAGCCTATTATAGCTTCCTAACATTATTGTTTTTCTAACTACTTATTTCTAAGGCAATTGATTTCATTTTTCCATTCCCTCCACACATAAATAGTTCCATTCTTTAACTGTTCTTGATGTCCATGTCTGAACTCTCCAACTCCATTTCTGATAACTTTTGTAAGGCAGGTAAACATAATTCAGCTCTCTTACCCAAGTAGGGTTGGATGACTGATTCACACTGCAGCACTGTAGGTGTTCAGTTTTATTCTTTTCTATTCCCAGCTTAAAATTTTAGGGCACAGCTATAGGCTGTGTATGTGAGAGATTTTAATTGAACTAGTCACAGTAATCTCTTTCTGTACTTTCTCTTTTCCTCATGCTCCTCAAAGAAATACTAACAAGGGATATAGCAGTGCACCCTAGAATGGAATATAACCTATTATAAATGACTGATTTTCATTTACAAATACTGTTTAAACCAGAATTATTATCTTGTTGTCTTTGCATATTCCTATTTCTATTACCAAATGTTTATTCAACACAATCTCTTCATAACTCATAATTATGTTGTCTACTCCCTTTTTGAAGTCAAAATTTGTAATTCCTGGTGCTTTAACCTCTATTATCTAAATCCATTATGGATTATCCATATGAAGGTTAAAAGCATATACAGAACCTCTTAATGTGTCTCCCATTAATGGGGAGGCCAGCCAGCAATTCATTAGCAAAATGTCTCTATCACTTGGCAATAAAGAATTTTAAAACTCTATAATTTGATTAAAAATACATAATCTTACACTGTTGTAACAGTTGTTCACCAGGCCACAGATTAGCTTGAGTTGTTAATATTCTTTGAATACTGAAGACATAGAAAATATGCAGATCAGGGAAGTGATGAAAATTAATTATGTGTGATGAAATATCACCAATGTAACATTGATTTAGCGGTTCTAGTTTATCTAGAACCGTTCTTACATTTATGTGGTTAGGAAAGCTTTGTTTTAACATTGGGGGAGACATCTCTGGATAGCTTAGAACCCCCAGATAAAGTATGATGTTTGGTACAACAGTTGTAAATCACGATGTTCATAGTCATTAGCAATTGAAACCATTTTCATGAAAGAGCCCGTGGGAATGATGAAAACACTTGTAAATTTTATGTTATCTATGAGGGGAGGTTCTGTGATGATACAGTCCTTGTAATCCCAGCACAAAGAATATAAACAGAAGATGAACCAGGAAATCCAGAAGCAGGGAAGAAATGAATGAAATTCACCGTCATCCAGTTTGGCACTGGGCGCCATCTAGATGCACTTAAACCTTGCAGCACAATTGTTAAATGGTTCTGGGATCACACAGGAGTCATTTGTTTAGGGAGGAGGGTTAAGTTTGGATAAAACTGAACATTTCCAAGCATAATTGTGAATTGGACTGCCACTTGGCTCTTTTTAGGAGAGTCTAGGAAGCCTTTGCTGCCATCCAGTGAAGGCGCCCTCGAAGGGAAAGATGAAGCTGTTGCAGGCAACACAGAGAGGCAGTACAGTTCAAGATGTTTGATTTTCATTATTATATCTCCAGATTATCCCTTGACCAGAGATGTGAATCAGTCTAACACAGACAATTGCAAGAATGTCACTGTTGAATCAATTTAAAGAACGTTTTGAAACAAACCATTAGGCAAGGTTTGTAAGAAGAAACAGTATCTTTTATCAGACAAATATAGCTGGTAAGAGAGACTTTAAGGTCCTTCTGGACAGGATAAACTGAGTAAAATTAGGGGGATTTTTTTCCTGTGCACATTAACATGCTCTTCACCTCATGCCACTGATGGCCCTAGAGTGCTGGCAGCTGCTGGGCCTTCTGTACTTTGAGACACTTTGCATTACAGCCCTCAGTGCTGGATGCATTTTTTAACTGAATTTCTCTAGCAATTGGAAAGCTCTGAAGGATGCAGATTAGCATGGACCAGCACACCTGCCCACAAAAGCATTTTTTCCTACATTGTGATGGGCTTTTTTGGTTGCCCTAAGCTCATTCTGTAATCTTCTCACTCCTCCATCTTTTTCTACTCAGATATATTCTGGGTGACCCATTCCAAAGGTGCACATTTTCCAGAAACTTCTCAAATGATGCCTTTTTTTTCCCCCTCCCTGTCCGGAGGAAGCAGCATGCTCCTGGATACGGTGGCTAAATACTTCCCTAATTTTACAGACAGGTAGCTAATATAGAGGCCTACAGCATGGGAATGGGAGACTTGCATATTCTTTTAACGCAGTGGAATAGTGTCCCATGTCACTTCAGAAACCTGTAATTTCTTAGAAGGGCATGAAAGGGCTGAATACAGGATTAGGCATCAAAATTAAAATGTCCATTTCCCCTACCCTGTTTCTAAGCATAGGTTCCAGAATAGGATTCTCATACACAAAATTATGTTTTTGAATTTGCATTTTAATTTATCAGATAAGTATAAATGTTTAAGGGCAAGCTTAGTTTGTGAAAAGTGCTGTTGAGGACAGGGATTTGCAAGTCAAAGCAAAATCTTTTTCTTGAAGTATCTGAACAGAATTGCTAGTACTTGTTAAACTGCTTTTAATCTTAAGCTGTATGAACTGTTGTGAGACTGCAAAGTATGTGCTCACATACTGATGCAGGAATCTCTTCTTTTGTACAGGATGCATTAAGAAAGAGTCTTACCTGAATTATATCTTTTATATAGCCATAGTAGAGAGTATTCCAGAAAGAAGAGGTCACGTTGTTATCCACAAAGAACTACATTTTGTGGAGACCATAAGATAGTGCCCATAATAATATCATGATATGGATTATTGCATTTTTTTCCCCACATGATCTCGTTCTTTTTATTCCACAACATGAAAACTTTCACAGGTCTCCATCAGAATGAAAAACAAGCATATTTCTCACTGCTAATTTCATAAGGATGAAGCAGGCAGCTTAATAACTGGAAGTCAATATTACCTTCACTGTACTCTCCGTTCACCGTATGGGGATAGCTCTGGAGAAAGGCAGCAGGTGCACAGAGTTTGGCAGGATAGTTGTCCCTCAGTGAATGAAAACCTACTTCAAGCATTTCTTATTACTGTTTGTTTGTTTTTCCTTTAATGCTCTGCTCTTCTGACTCCAAATACATAAATTACACCAAATCTGGATTCCTTTAAACTTATGAGTGAGCAAAATTTAGAAGTGAATTGTAAGGGGAGGATGCAAACCACATCTTGGTAGGTGGAGTGTCTGAAGGGAATTAATTGAATTTAAACTGGTGTGGTTTGCCTGCTGATTCATCATGTTCTTCTTCTGACCCAAGATAGCTACAGAAATCCTGTTTTGGAGATTATCCACTGAATAATTGCATAAGTAGCAATTTTTAATTCAATTTAAAAATAACTCTTTGGCTTAGAAAGTAATAAAGAACATAACTACTCAGATACAGTTTAAGAATTATAACACTTTCTCCACACCCACACAAGTCATTAAATACTTTCTGGAGAACTTTTCCAGTCTGTGTCTAAGCCAACATTAAATGAGTATTACAACATGCATTAAATTGATGAAGATTTAGTATTTATACACAAATGATACAAAAGCAGGATTTTTTGTTGTTCTGGAGATTTTTATACACAAGGATTGGCTTTCTCTCCTAAGCCTGGTTGGTATCTTTTGCCATACTCCAAAGAAGTGTGAGTACTTAGGCATCACCTTAGAACCCATCGGTCCCTGAAGACTCACCAAATTCACATTTCCATGATGCATGCTTGGGAACTAAGGAGGCCAAGTGCCTCACAGGAAGGATTTAAGACTACATCCAAATAGAGATTTAAGCACTTCAGATAGACTCCAGGTCTCTAAATTCTGCCTAACTCCCAAACTGGAAATGGTGACCTGAGAACACTGTCAATAATTTCTTAATCAGAGGGACCCAGAGCCATGCATGGCTTTTTGTTTGGTATGAACGGTTTTATTATGCATTTAGGCTGAGGGCAGAAATGGCTGCAGGCTGCTCTGCCAGCTGTGCTCCGTTCACAAAATACTCATAGCATATATAGATATATAGATTCCATTAAATATGTTTCATGTAATACAGTCTGGATCTAGAATGTAGAGACCCACCTGCAGTGTCCCCCAAGAGATTTTATTCATGCTACACGACCTGTATCATACTGCAAGAGTTGTTACCTTTGCTGGGGATGACTCAGATTTACTCGTGTCCTTGTAGTTCCTGTGGGCCGCTGCCAGCTGGTGCTTTGTTCCCTTCTAGGAATATGAGATTTGTGGATTCTCATTTCTAGGTTTTATTTAGGGAACCTTCATCCTTGATATGAGAAGTATGCAGCATTGATACTTACACATTGATATTTAAGTTTTCTAACTTCCAGTGATATAAATGTGAAGTAGGTTCCTTCATATCTTTGCAAAATTTAGGTCCTGTTATCTTACAAACATTGGCAGCTGTAATGTCACTGAAGGCTTGAGAAAAGAAGAAGACTTCTGTTTACACATAACTGAAATAACTGAAGGATCAAGAAAAAGATGAAAGGAATTGTAGATAAAATATGTCATGGAGTTTCTGCAGTTAAGGTGTCTATTGTGGAAGAAAGATTTGTGATCGTTACAGCAGCTTGTGCCTATGCACCACCACCACAAGAGCCATTCCTTCCACTGCTAAACCCATAAACAAATGTGCACTAACCCTGTACATAACTTACTGTCTAGCTGACTGAAGATACCAACAGCAATGTCACAGTAATAAGGAAAAACGAGGTATTTTTATTCTTTCCCATGCAGTTTTTCTAGTTTAGTCAACTTAATATTCTTCATTTGAATTGTTCTACTTTGTTTTTGCAGAGAATTTGTTACTGAACATTTCTTCAATCTCTCTTTTATTTTCATTGAAAAGAGACATGACACTAATTCTTGCTGCAAGACACTGAGATGAAGAAGCTGAATTGGAAGTTGAATGCACTTTTAAGTAATTTGTAGCAGTGCAATGTCTATCCCTCACTGAAAGCCAGCTCCTTAAGAGTGAATGAAGCAAGGCTGTTTGTTAGGCTGTACTAACAAGATTACACTGGTTTCTGTGGCTTCCCTATTTACCTTTCCTTCTGTCATGCAGGCAGACTAGAAAAGATGCGGTTACTAAAATTGTACCTGCTCGAGGCAATAGCAGCTACTTTGTTATGTCTTTGCACAGTCGTGTCGTTACTAATGGTTAGTCACCAGATACACACTGGGGAAGAATGGGATATAGTGAATAAAAGATAATCTGACAAACAGATGGGCCGTTTTGTAAACGCTAGAAAACTCTGCAATAAGGTAGAGGTCCTTCTACCACCACAGTGAGTGAAAACTTAGCCGATTAGAAGTGATTTTTTTTTTTTCAAACCATTTTAGCCATATTCACTTTAGAAATGCTTGGATTTGCTAGACACCTGAGGCTGAGGGAGGCTGCTTGCAAGTATTTGGAGAGAGCAAATAAAAACTTTGATGTGCATGTGTTAAGGTCAAGAATCATTTGAAAATTTCATTACTTTGAGTGACTTAAAGGGACACTTTGTTCTTTAATTGACTTTTGAGCAGTATTCATCATTACAGTGTTTTTATTTGTAAACAGTTTTGCATAGTGGATGTATTTATAGCATGCATTGAAAAGACTTGCTGACGACTGCATCCAAGCTAGCTGGGAGGATGAGGAGCTCTTGCTGAACTTGGCTGTTTCTGCAGTTGTGGAGACCTTTCAGTGATGCAGACCAGCTCCTGTACTTGGGACAGCAGAATAATCTTTGGTGCCGATAGCGTTTTTTTTTAATTATTATTATTTTTTATTTTTTACCAAAGTTTGCAATATTTGGATACCTTTGTTTATCATGTTAGGAAAAATGGCTTTTTGTGCTGTGTTATATAAGAAACATGTCTAAGGATGTAGTTGGATTTGAATAATATTTATAATTTTGCAAAGTTGATTTTTAAAACTTTTGGAAGAATGAAATTTCTCTTTGTAGTACAGAGAGAATATTCAAGTAATTTCATATTTTCTCCCTTGAGATTATCTGATAGATTCCAGTTATTTGTCTGATACTTTTGTACAGCTGTGTTTGAGATAACTTTAAGGAATAATCAAATTCTGTCTATTTTATTCTGTATAGTTTATGTACCAACATTTGAGTGAATGTGTACAGCATCCTGCTGCAGTACTGGTGACAGTACAGGTTGCTAATTTGTACTTTTTCACAAATCTTAATTAATCAATAACTGATGGAGGTTTCTCAGGTCTTTCTTCACACTCTATTTTCACTGGGTCCCCCCTAGCAGGGGACTGGGATACATGAAGCAGTTCAACTTGCCCATTAGTTCATTCTCTCCTTTAGGCTTTAGAGATCTGTTTCACAAACAGCAAAGAATATTCCATTTCTTTTATCTTCTTGGAGAAGGGAGATGGAGATTTTTCTTGCCAAAGAAAAAGTTATTCCAGCATTCCTTTTCAATCATTTCTTGCTATAGGAGCTTCAGTTTGCCAAAGTTTCAGCAAAATCAAAGCTCTAGTCATTCATCCTGTTAAGCACAGTTTTAGTTCTCCTTTTGCTACGATTGACACAGCCAGGCTGGCAAGGCCCTTTGTTGCAGGCCTGCTGCTGCGCTTGCTGTTTCACAGCATCCCTGCAGACCTTTGTGGATGGGTTGCTGCTGCCAGTGCCGTGGGAACGCTTCAAATCTGAACTGTTCTCCCAGAGAGACAGGGCAAGTCAGGGCCGGGGCAAAGCCGGCAAGATCCCGCAAGGTGCCGAGCACCAAGTCAGCTCGAAAGCCCAAGGATGCACGTTGGCTCTGCCAGCTTAATTCAAAGCTCAGTTGGAGCTAGATCATAAACCTGAGGCAAGTACTTGGTCTTGTAACAGACATCAGATGTTATGACTCTTCTAAGTATAACCAAGAAAACTTGATTTTGGCAAAAAGATGACTATTTCCTCAACCAAAGAAGGGATAAGACATCTACCTTTCAGTCTCTGTGCTCATAAAGACTCCTATGAAACGAGTCTGTGAATATTATTACGTCACTTTTTTTTTTTTTCCTGGAATTCAAAGGTTGACTTTCCTGCCTATAAGCAATAATGAAAAATGAAAATGATTTAACAATTTGGAATCATTTGCCCAAATTAAGGGTGTGCATGCACAAAACTGGCCCCCATGTTAAGATCAGGGTAGAAATCTTCAGTTACAGAGCTAAAGATACAGGAGTTTTCATAGCTTATTTGCCGCAACACA
Source organism: Nothocercus julius (assembly GCA_013398735.1). Taxonomy (NCBI): domain Eukaryota; kingdom Metazoa; phylum Chordata; class Aves; order Tinamiformes; family Tinamidae; genus Nothocercus; species Nothocercus julius. Next base: position 2,907,966 of record VZSV01000048.1, read on the forward strand.
CATGCCCCTCTCTTGCTGACTTCAGCAGGGGGTATGTGCATACAGGCGTATATCGGCATCTGGAGAGAACTTGTCTGTTTTGTTAGAACTATTATAATGGAATTAAGGAAAGAGCGCATAGCGTCTTTGCTTTGCTGTACCTATCAATTTATCCACAAAGCTTTATATAGAATATCTACATTGATAGCTATTTTTCACATATTGGTGGTTCCAGAAATATTAGCATGTGCACAAATCAGATAATGAATCTTAGCAATAAACAAGTTCTCTGGCTAATGTTGAATGAAAGTGTTGACTGTGCTAATGCAGCTCCCATAAAGAATTGGTACTTGCAGGGAAATCAAATCTGTACTGAGCTTCTGTGCTTATCCTGACCAAGGAGGGAGACTACGGTTAATATTACCTTGTAGAGTTATTCCACTGCAGAATAGTCATAATTTGGTTAAAAAAAGAAAAAGCAAGGAGGAATATTATAAACACCTTTTTTTTTTTTTTTTTTAAATAATGAGAAGCAAGAGTGAAGGCTATTCTTAGAGGTACATTGTATCTCGATGAAAGAAACTGGCAGCAAAGTCTTTTTCCTGAGGTATGTCAAGGAAATGGGTGTTTTTTTCAGTGCTGTAAGAGCCAAGTTTTTTAGCTCAGGGAAATGCTAGTAAAAAATAAAACCAGGGGAAGGTTGGTTGTTTACGCTTGTTTACTTTCTTTTTTTTTTTTTTTATGTTCCTTTAAGGAGCCTGGGGGAAGTAGAGGTAGAGGGGACAACGCTGTCCTTCCTGGGTGCTACTGGCCCTGCGGCCTGTGACAAGGAGGGGAGTGTGAAGAGAGGAGCAACCAGCAGCCAGCCAGTTCTTAAGGGTAGTGGAAGAGCTTCCCAGGGATCGGAGAAGCCTTGGCAGAGTTTGCTGCAACTCAAAAATTTCACTGATTTGGGGAAAAATAGAGATGGTAGCAAAGGCTTGTGCACAAGGGCAGAGCAGCTGTGGGTGTGTACAGATCTCTTCTATCTTGCCTGGTTGTGATGAGTTTTCTCTAGTAGCTGCAGCGAGAGATGTGGCCTGTTGCCCCTGTGAGATGAACAGAGCCCTGGCTACAGAGCTTTCTCCAACACATCATTTCTACCTGTTTGCTTTCAATTAGGGATGCACTAGAGACTAGGAGCAAAGGATTTCAACATATGGTTTGCGGATCCCTGGAGAGGGACACAAAAGGAACTGTAGAAAAAAAACAAAGCTGTTGTCAATTTTCTAGTTAGAGGGCTGTTCTCACAGTAGAAAATTTAGGGGCTTGCAAAGCAAAGTGAAGAACACTGGTCTAGAAGATTTGTTCTCGTAACTGTTATTTAGAAACTGGCCATAGAGATAGGAATTAGAAGATGGAAATGGAAGAAATGAGCACACGTAATGGATGTATATACCTCTATCTCAACTTACTGTATAATTTGCAACATAACTGTTATTATCAATACAAGCCATGAAAACATGTTGTGATTGTTAACAAATATTTCAGATAGACTGTTTCATTTGCCAGAAGAATTTTCTGTAAACAGATCTTCATGTGGGTTGCTAAATTTTGCTTATTTGCTGTAGAAGTAGACATTTAACAAATACTTGAAATACTGAATCCCTGAACAAAGACCTAGTGTGTTATCTGGCTGCAAAATTACATGGATGCATTTATACCTGTGACCCAAAACAGCTGCTGACAAGATGCAAAACTTTTCTTTAATAGTCTAGTGAGATATTTTGATGCTAAAAATAATGCGGCTCCATCTCCAAAGGCTTTTTTTTCCCTTTTTTGCTTTGTTATGCACTTTAGCTTTCTTTGGCCTTAAGAATCTGCAATTGGAAACCCACTTCTTGGCACAAGCAGTTTTATCAACGGTGCTAATTTCATCTCTCAAGAACCTATTGTCCCATATTGAAAAGCTATTTTTGCTAAATAAGTTTGGCCATTTCTTGGACAAAAGCTTCATTTTTTCAAAAATCACCCAAGTTAAAATGGCACAGTGGAATGTTTGCCTATGAATAAAATAATGCAAATGGGGTGGTTAACATTCCCAAAAGCTGGTACTTAACATTAGGCTCGTGTTCTCCTGCCTAGGTGCTGCCACAAAGGGAGCATCTTCACAAACATGACCAACACTTACAGCCCTGTGAGCTCCCAAGATGCGCAGGCTCTCGGCTGTGGTGATTCATCCATCCTGATGCCAAAGTTCTGCTCCTAAATTCAAATACACATTTGAAGATATTGGCTTGGCAGCGAGAACTGAGATTATTGGAAACTGTAAGCATGGGAACCAACCTTGGGTATTTTAGTCTTTATCCACACATGGTTTGTTGTGACCCCACCTCAGAAGGACCTGAGTGCTGCCAAGGTGCTGCGGAGAAAAGCAAAGGCAGCCTCACTAGGAGGCAAGAGGAAGGGCTGCCTCCTGCACATCCTCTCACTGCACCCTACTCGCGTGTGCTGCAGCATCCGCACATCAGCAGAGAGGGCTGGGATTCTTAGTAAGCCCAAATCCATGAGTATGCAATAATGGCAAAATAGCAAGTAAAGGAAAATAAGTAACTGACTAAGGTTTGGGGCAGGAAGCGCCATATCTGGTAAGTTCCCATTACAGAAGTTTCTGTTAGAAAGGCCTGTGAACCTGTCTGAAAGGTTCTCAAACCGCAGGCTGCAATTTGGTCTGATCAGTTGCCTTCTCTCCTTGATCCCTTCTGTTCCTCTGCCTCCCATTCCACAGCAGGTTATAATTTATGTATTTATTTTGCATTAGGAAGTGAGACACACTTTCAATACTGAAAAGGACAAACTACTTCCGAGAGCGCATATTTAAAAAACAATTGGGATGGCAGTGGGTCAGAATGGGATGTTCTGTTATCAAGGTATTTTTGTGTATTTTATGGGATCAGGATGATTTTCCTAAAATTTCACTTTGGAAAATAATAAAATAAGAATGATTTTCCACTAGTGTCCACTGTTGGTTATTTCAGAACAACCTGTTACAGTTCCTTTGCTTACTTGGAAAAAATAAGACTCAGTGTACCATGTTTTACTCAGTCAGCTTAAGATTAAAAAAAAAAAAAAAAAGCAAATGAAAAACCCCAAACCCTTTTGCAATTGTCCTTTATGAAATTCAGAATGAAGGCTGATTTTAAAGCTTTCATGAAGCATAGTAAGGCTCTATGCATCCTTCACTCAGCACTGCTAAATACCTGCCAGCAAGTGCCTTAGAGCAGAGAGATCTTACCCCCTTTCTCGCAGCTGTGCAGAGCTGTGCCTGGGATGGCCGAGTTGCTCATACTCTGGGGATTCACCACAAACTCCCTCCCTCCTAGTATTCTTTTATTGACTAGGTCTTACAAAACTTCTTTACTTTGCTTGCTGTTATTTGGATTATTCACAAGTACAGCATCACGGACCTCAGTTTGTCAACAAGAATACATTTGTCTTTGAGGAGATGCAATATCCTTTTTCATCTTGTGTTTTCAGGAAACAGAATTCCTTAGATACTTTGGCACCTCAGTTAGAGTCCTAAAGCTGCCAGTTCTCATTTCTTATTTTGGTAGCAAGCTTCTTCTTGTGTTCGGACTGATCTGCGTTGAAACTTCCTCTGTGAGAGGACTCTGTTAGTTTTTCAAGTATGTTTCACAGTGAACTGCAATGACAGTATTTGAAAAACATTTTTGCAGCCAGGATTGAAGTTAAAACCCCAGGTGCCCATTTCCTAGGAGCAGCATCTCTGGCTGACATTCCCACAGTTAATGTCATAGAGCAACCCAGACTCTGTAAGACAATACAAGATGCCTTGTGCATCCTGTAGCATTAGGAATAAGGTTTCTAAATAAACCTGTTGTTACAGTCTTAGATTTTCCTTTGTGCACTAACAGTTTATTGATTCTCTGTCTTTTTTCTCCTCTGAACTTGGGCTAAAAGGTCAAGCCTGAGGTGAACATTTAAAATATTTACCCACCCGACACGCAGCAAAGTTTTTGTGCAGTTCTGACAAATTCAGATCTGCCTTCAGACAAATCCAACTATGACCAAAGGCAAAGATGCCTGAGTAGATTAGTTAGTTGGATATAGAGATTCACCCATAACTATTTTATAGGGTTCAGCTGGGTTCTTGCAAAGTCAGTCTCAGGGAGAAGCAAAGAGAAGAATTTGGAGCAAATCCTTCCACTACCAGTTTTTTCCTGCCTCTTCAGAGGCAGGAAGACCCAGAAAGGGGAGGGAGAAGGAGTATTCCCCAGGGTGTTGTCCTTAAGTGCTTTGTAGATATTATGTTTAAATTGCTTGTATTCAAGGAAGGAAGAGAGGGGACATAAATATCAGCACATTTAAATAGCTATTCCCTGAAGATATTTTAATATAGTGGTGTTATCAGTGCAAGGGGCTGCAATTTTTCTTTTCATTCATTGCTTATACTATGGAAGTTTCTGAAACACTTCACTTAATTGTGCTAAGATATCAGTCGTCATTTTCCAGTTAAAGTTGTAGGAGGCTTTCATTTTGAAACACCATTATAACTTTCAAAATAATTCCTTTTAAGCTGATGTTTAGTGTCAACCCAAGCATGACTCATACAGTTAAGTTGGAGAAAATCACCTTAGCCATTTCTGCATTATGGGAGTCTGACAAGAGGTTTTTTCTTTTTTAAAAATGAAGTTTTTCATAGCTTTGAAATCCAACCCCCACGCATTTTAGTTGCAGCTATCTGGTAGCAGAACTCAAGAAATACAGAAAGAACTAGTTAGACAACCAAAGCACGAACCTAGGCCGTGGTGACGCCGCGCTCAACGTTTATGGGTTTCTTTGGTGCTGCCGAGCAGGCCAGGAAGCTGCATTTGGGCTGCAAGCTTGCCCAGGCCGGCAGCCCTGGGCCGTGCAGAGCACGAGCCGGCCGCCCTGCGCACGTAACACGTGTCTGTGCCCGCGGCTGGCAGAAACACATTGCCATCTTTGTAACACCTACCCGAACGTCTGCACAGAGCAGGACAGCCCCGACACGGAGGCCGGCCTGGTGGTTGTCTCCTGGCACGTCTCCTGTGGCCTGGCCAAAGCGAAGAGGCTGGCGGGGATCGTGAGCACTCCTCTTTGCCAAAGGACACCACGGAAGGGAGACACTGTGGGAGAGGAGAGATGTGTTCTGTGTTAATATGTTTGAGTTCGAGAGCTAAAACCCTAGCTGAAGGCAGCAAGGTAGAAAAAAGTATACGTTGAAAATACCATATACACTTCCTAGCAAAAACCTGAAATCTTTATTAGCTTTGGGGATGCCCCCGAGCATGAAGGAATAAGGAGAAGTAAAATGGGAAAAAAAATGAAAGACAGTGTGCTTTTAGTCTCTTTTTCAGTTCCTAATCTGCAAAATTTATTCCTGTTCTCCATCCCACAGTTCTGTTTTGCTCAGGAACTGCATCTGTAGAACACAGCAGGGATTTCATCTCGGCTGGTGCTTTGAGAAACCACACGTTTGCTTAAAGACATCGCCCCCCACAGCAGGGACAAAGCAGTCAACAAAACTTCTCCTATCAGCAGACAGCAGCTGTCTGGAGTGCTTTTGTCTATCTCCAGGTTATCCCAACACATCCAGCTCCTGTTTGCTAAACTGGGCAGCCCATTGGATCCAATCACATTCAGGGACTTGAACCTTACCTTCAGTTTTATAACCGGTTCAGGCAACTGAGCAAAGGGATCATCAAAGGCTCTAGATTCTCCAATCACACAGGGATCCAGCAAGAGAACACATTAAAATCCAGCTTATGACAAAGAGTTTAATTGCCAGAAGAACAGTGAAGCGTATTGTACAGGAGAGAGGGCTGCTTGGGGGTAAAGATCCAAACATGTTAGCGCCTCGTAAATGAAGGGCCACTCTGACCTGACTGCCAGTACCAAAGCATTCCTCCCCATTTTCTTTAATAAACTGAAACAAGAACAGAGCCCAACATTTCCACTCCAGTGTCTCACCAGCACCCGTTAGCTTGACCCCATCCATTCACTAACTGCAAGTTAGAAGCCAGTTGTAACTTACTGACCTAAAAAAGGTGAACTAATTAAAATGTAATTCTATCTACAAAGTACACTGAGACCAGTAAAAAGGAGCATCATTTGTGTGCTTCAAAAACAGTGTGACCCCTGCATCATGATACATTAAATTTGTTTGTGGGTTGGCAGAGGCTCAAGAAGTTTTTAAACTCTTAGCTGTTAGATTTTCTATTACTCTGTGGCTTTACTCCCAGCGAAGAGCAAATCCTCTTTTTTTCTTATTTTGTTAACCAAATAGAACATGCAGTGAAGTAAGTTTTTGGACACAGAACCCCAAATTTGGCTTTCTTATTACCCTTTTCTTCCTTTTGTTAAAGTTGATAGAGCTGTACTTGTTAATTCTCAGTTTGCCTCATTTGTTTTTGCCATACTTGAGAAGGTGGGGAGACTAGACCCATTCATTTCAAAGTTCCCAAAATAGCTATAAACACTTCACCACTTTTACCTCCTAAATATTGCGGATATATTTGTCTTTCCCACGTGGGAAAAAACACAAAGAAAAGGAAAAGAACTAGTGAAAAAAAAAATCACGTTCAATCCACAAAAATTAAATGTCATGCCTGGTTAACCTTAAATGCTGCCAAATGTGGCCTTACTGCTTTCTCTCAGCTATGGCTGGAGGAAGAACTGTTATCTTCTTCTGCATCTATAGAAGCCACTAATCACTTCAGTTGCAAATAGAGAGCTAGTCAGATAAAGATGATGAAAAAGGTCATCCTGAAAGACTTCTGGTGATTACTGACTGACTACACGAACTACCTTTGTGCTGATGCAGATGAAACAGACCATTTCACACAATTCCCTAGGTTAGAGAATGGTCTTATTTTGAGCTCTTTGAGGCAGTAAGGCCTCGGGATAGCATATATATTTTTGGAATGATATGTTAGTTTAGCTGTTTACCTTTAGCTATTTTTGGAAGGTAATCATTAGAGATGAAGCATAAAACGCATATTTTTATGAGGAGTTTGACATAATACTGTGGAAAATCATGAATTTGTTAAGTCTTGGACACTCTCTAGTGTATTAGACAACAGTGATGATTTACATTATTTTGAAGTTGCAACTAAATTTTCAAGGGTAATGGATTTCATCTGTGGAGATGAGAAGATAAAGACACTTCCTTCATTAATGCCTCTATGTCTGCTTACTTCTTTTCCTGGCATACTGCATTTAGAAAAAACGGATAAGGCAGAGAGGATGCTGGTGTATTTTTATGTTAATTAATATATTTTAATTTCAAATAGCACTTTGTGGAGCTCAGATAGCTTCCCAAAAAATGGTGTCAGTGCAAAACTAATGAATTTTAATTCTTTTCAGTATATTTCTGCTTTCATGAATTCTTTTTGTTGTATTCTCATGCAGCAGAATGCACCAGGAGGCATTCAGACGGTGCAGCCCACAGATCTGATTTTTTCAGAAATGTAATTTAACGGTTTTAGCTGTATAAAGAAGATCACCTCATAATCATGTTGTTTTTAATGACCGAATGCGTAATAACTAGAAAAATACTTATCTCAGGAAGATGGACCAATCTTTTCTTTTTAAAGATTATTTAAAACAACACATCTTAAGTGGCCAGGAAGCTTTTTTGCATCCATGATAGGTTTAACTCATTTGTGGCTAAATCATGCCATTCTCACTCCAGTGTTAAGGGTGCAGAGCTGTACCTGAGCGCTCGGCTCACCAGCAGTGCAAACAGTTTGGGCCAGCGAGTCCCCGGAGCAGGACCTGCGCGGCGCCGTGCGCCGTGGCCGAGGCCTCCAGGAGCGGCCGCCTGCCTGTGCTCCGATGCGAAAGGTGAACAAGGCAAAGCCTTCTGTTTAACAACACGGGCCACGCTCACACACGACACTGCTAGAATCCCAACCAATTTTAACAAATATCTTCGCCCCCGGCCCCCGCAGGCACCGCTGCAATCGCCTCGCGCGCTGCCTGTACCAGAACTTGCCCCTTCAGTCACGTATCTGTGATGTAGCTGAGACTTAGCGAAACAGAGCATGAAATCATGTGTCTTCTTATCTGCACAACTGTAACATACCTGAGTTCTTATATAAAGCAGCCCACCAGCCATAATTTCTGCATTGCAGTTAAAAGAGAAAAAAAAAAAAATCAACAATGCAGCCCCCTACAGATACCGACGTTGTGATGTGCTGGGTACTCACAGATACCAAGCAAGAACATCCTTAATCACATTATGGCCTTCCTTGTTTGTAGCCTTCTCAAACCTTCATTTTTTTTGACTAAATGTAGGTACATCTTAAAACAAAAGTTTGCTTTAATGTCTGATAATACTTATATATAATGCTTATACGCACCTAAGTGAAGCACACTGATTTTTCCTCCAAATTCTTCCTTTTGGTGGGACAAGAAAAGAACAATCTGAGGAAGCTCATGGGAATTTATAGATCAGCTCCAGTTGAGCAGAATACAATTTTTGGATAAAATGTTAGATGGAAAAAAAGTCATCCAGTTCTGCTTAAGAGAAACCTCTTATAGGTGGAGAGGAACTATGGAAATCTTCTGTAGCTGAGAGCAAACACAAAATTAGAATACTGCTGTCAATCTATATAGGGCAATACTGATAAACATTTTATTTGGACGGACTGTATGTTTTTAAGCTCTTGCAGTTTAGGGGTTTTAGAAGCCATTAGACTTCCCCCCTGCTATGAAATCATAGCAAACCGTTAAACGTTTTTTCTTGTGAGTTTCCAATTATTTATCATTCTAAACTCAGCTCCTGGTAAAACCAAGCTTCTTCTCCAGTCCTCCTGAACTGACGCTGTGATGGACTATTATTTAATTCAGTAAAAGTCTGAATGTTAAAGAAGTATCATTTCTTTCAAATTAAGTGATAATAAAATGAATTAGAGTAGTGCTGAGATAATCAACTCTTGGTATAAGTTTGCAGTTTGCTGTTCCTGCATGAAACACGAAGGTAAGAAAGACAACTCATCATCTCAGTTTAGTGTCTGCGATCTTTATAACTGATAAATAAGATGAATGGAACCACTTTTTAAAATTTACTCATGAACTCAATATAGAAAGTAATATAGTTTGTGGGTAAGCACTTGTCTACACCAAGACTTCATCAGGCAGTCAAGTAAAAGTTAGGTTTCAGAATTTCCTTAATAATCAAAAAATGAATTTTTATATTTAGCCAAGTATCTTAATTTTTATGGCAAACTATGTGAAATGACCTGATCAATGAACCAAAGCATCAGATAGTAACTCTTCTGTTACTGCTGCAGGTACCTGGGAATAACGAGACCCCTCACGTATCCTGTGAGGCAGAACGGGAAGTGCATGGCCAAAATGATCCTGTGCGTGTGGCTCCTCTCCGCCTCTATCACGCTGCCGCCGCTCTTTGGCTGGGCCCAAAACGTCAACGATGAAAAGGTTTGCTTGATCAGCCAAGACTTTGGCTACACCATCTACTCCACTGCAGTCGCCTTTTACATTCCCATGTCGGTGATGCTTTTCATGTACTACCAGATTTATAAAGCCGCTAAGAGGAGTGCTGCTAAACACAAGTTTGCTGGTTTTCCCCGGGCAGAAGAAATAGAAGGAATATCTTTGAATGGAGTTGTTAAACTGCACAAAGAATCTGAAGAATGTACGAATTTTTCACGGCTCCTTAAGCACGAGAAGAAAAATATTTCCATTTTTAAAAGAGAACAGAAAGCTGCCACTACCCTTGGAATTATCGTTGGGGCTTTCACTGTGTGCTGGCTGCCATTTTTCCTGCTCTCGACTGCCAGGCCCTTCATCTGTGGCACAGCGTGCAGCTGTATCCCGCTGTGGGTTGAAAGAACATTTCTATGGTTGGGTTATGCCAACTCTCTCATCAACCCTTTTATATACGCCTTCTTCAATCGGGACCTGAGGACAACGTACCGCAACCTCCTGCAGTGCCGGTACAGGAACATCAACCGGAAGCTCTCGGCCGCGGGCATGCATGAGGCTCTGAAGCTTGCAGAAAAGCCAGACTTTGTCCTGTGAGGTTGCTTGCCCTCTATTAGGATAATTTATTGTTTTATCACATTAACTCGTTTCCGCAAATTTGAAAGAAGGGTTATTGGAAGAATGAGCCTTCTTGAGCGCTCTTAACACAGTCATGAAGAAATGGGAAGGTAGCAAGGTAAATTCCTGCACAAGGCTCTGGCCATAACGACCCTGGAGAAGGGAGAAGATGATCTAATGCATCTGGGTGTAAGGAAAGGGAACCTGAGTACTGGATGCTGGAGAGGGGAAGGAGGAAACACCTCCTTCAGAGTGTCTGAGTTGCCAGTGAGGAAAGAGGGATGTTGGCCTAACCCTTTCGTTTGTGCCTCGGCCCCAAACAACTTCTAATAGCTCTCGATACCGGATGCATCTTGTATCCTAGAAATTTTTGCTGTAATAAAGACCTGAGAATGCTGAAGAGTTCAGTATAACTCATTGCTTTCCACTTTGTTATTAGAAAAATAAACCATTTAAGATGAAGCTGGGTCAGAGAAGTTACATTGCTTTGAAGTATTCCTTATTGTAAAAAACTGTCCATTAAACATTAATTTACTGAATTTTCTGGGGATAAACTAGTTTGTGAAGTCTGATGTTGCGTTGTGTACTGAAAGAATGCATTACACATAGAATGTGAATAAGAGACAGAGTGAAGTCTCAGACCAGCTCTACTCTTGCACAGAGCCATGCAACAGTTATCTGCAGGGCTGCTATAGCAGTTATGCCAGAGAGATGTATTGTCCTATACTGCTAACTTCAATAAGTGATTACAGCTTATTGCAGGAGTTGTGCAGTCCAAGTCCATCTTCTTTCATTAAGTCTCTTGACTTTATCCCTTGAGCCCTTCTTTAATCTAGACTCACACTTTTTCCTACACTAATACACTAGATTATTTTGTTGTTACAACTAATCTTTGTTCCAATATAGTAGTTAATTTATTGTATGTTTGAAATTTCAGGTTTTTGTTTGTTTTCCTGAGTCAGCTAGAATGAAAATGAGCACTAGATGATATTCTGAAGCTTCTAGTCTTTATCTACACACACGGATTTTGGTCATCACTTCTGCTTAAAAAGATTTTAAAATTTGCCTTGAGTAAGAATCAAGAACATTCACAATTTCTAGTTGTAGCTGCTTGCCTCCATGCAAGCTCCTCTAACTGCGTGGTTCTGCTCCTCTTGCCATGGGTAACAAAGCTCTTCCCACAGCTAAGCAGGGTCAAATCTCCTAACAATATTGCTTATTTACAACTTAAAATAAGAACCTAAACTTGTAACAACTCATACCAATGTGATGATTTCTGTGGAGTGAGTTTGCACCACACACCCTGTTCCAAATGCACAGGGTACACTAGTGAGCTGTTTTCCATGTCTGCATTTTCAGCTCTTGCAGTATTACTGAGAAAAAAAAAATGCTCATTATGCTATAAAGTAGTTTCATAGAATCATAGAATGCTTAAGGTTGGAAGGGACCTCTGGAGATCATCTAGTCCAACCCCCCTGCACACGCAGGGTCACCTACAGCAGGTGGCTCAGGACTGCGGCCAAGCGGGTTTGGAAGATCTCCAGAGAAGGAGACTCCACAACCTCCCTGAGCAGCCTGTGCCAGGGCTCTGTCACCCTCACTGGCAAGAAATTTTTCCTTAAGTTCCTGTGGAACTTTGGGTGCTTCAGTTTGTGGCCATTTCCTCTAGTTTCTGCAATTACTAATCAGTACATTAGGACATTATATATATTGTTTCCTCAACCACACTTCAGCAAATCACACTCTAGGTTAAGTCCTGTCCTCATTTTCTCAGGTACGAAACCAAAATGACTTATATTCAGTATGTTAATCCAGGCTAAGTAGCGAGAGGTTTGCAGCACACGGTGCATTCGAAGCACACGCAGATCTTTGCAAAGGCTTGAGCGTGCAAGCAGAGGCTGCCAGATCCGTAACAGCAGCCTCTGTGTGCTGAGCTGTGCACCCGAAACAAGCTTAGAGAGAGTCACACACTGGAATACACGCAGTGCAAAGTATTTGGAGGCTCTTATTTTGAGAGGGACAATTTTGTAATGGTAGGAGATATACTATATCCCAGTTCCATTTTTTTTTTAAAGAAAGATTCAAATTAATTTGAAATATTTTGATTTCTTTTCAATACTCCAAAAATATTATGTGCAGATAGAAGATAAGAGAATATCTGCAGCTCTGTAGAACACAGAGTAGAGCTAATGTTACTACAAGGATGTTTTCTGTAGTCATGTGAAATGACTGATGTTTCTGAATTTAAATTACCTATCAGAAAGGCACTTTTGGGATTCCCAATGCAAGGGAGCAATTTCCAGTGTTTCTGTGAGATAAATGTGAGATAATTTTTTTCTATGAGATAAATGAGATTTTTGAAGAGAGGATAAGCAAATTGAAGTATTTATAAAGGCTTCAAGCAGAATTTTAAAATTCTGCAGCTGATTTCAAAATGCTGTGCAGAAATTTCAACTCTTATTATCCTACAGGAAGTGGTGGGAAGTTGTGTTTGCTCCAAGTTAGAACTTTCCCATATTAAAAAAAAAAGTGTTTTGTGAGTCAGAAAATCTGACATTTGCCCAAATGTCATTAGAGGCAATTGCTTCCTTCAGAGGGAGCATCCTGCAAGACTCTTCTCGTTACCATCTGTTTCAGATGAGGAGATCCCCGGAAAGAACAAGAATTGTTAGGGCTATGCCAGTGCTTCTTGAAGATCGTGGGGTAAACAGACTTTAATCTCCGGATATGTTAAAAAGAGAAAGTCAAGCTTCTTTATTTAGCCCAAACAAACACAGCTACACAGCGAATGGAAGGGCTGTTGTTGGTTGGAGCTGTTTTTAAGGGGAAAAACAAACAGTGAATTTTAGAAGAGAGCAATGAAGTCCCATCTTCCCTAGGCACGTGGGAAATGTAGCGCTGGGAAGATGAGCAAGCTTCAGCCTGAAAGCGGCTTGGTTAAGCAGCATAAGGAAATAACTGCTCGAGTTCAAGTTAAAATGCCCCACTTCTGCAGTAACGTGTTCTTTTGGTAAGAAAATTCACCAGTGATCTGGCAAAGGGCTAAAATGTATGAATAAGAAGTCTCCTTCACATACAGAGTCCGGCATTCCCTAGTACCAAGTCCTAGGACAGCTCACACCCCCCGTCTCTCTTTCACGCATCTCTAGGAAAAGTGAAGAGGCAATCAGAGAGAAATAGTGATGAAAACCCCCAGAAGCGCTCAGAGCACTGGGAGGCCAGCATAAAAGCAACCAGAAGAAGAAGGAAAGGCAAGACAGCAGGAGCAGTTCTGAGTTTTTGATGTGCAATTGAGTCATTTTAAGGGTGACATGCAGAAATATAGAGGGAACAAGGATGAATATCCAACACTTTGGGGACAAAAATTCAAAGTGATTAACATATGCTGGTACCATCCCAGCCAAGGGACTGGTGCTACCTCATTGCTTAATGGGAAGGTGGGCTCTGTGGATCAGCACTACTCTGCCGTTAGCAGAAACATGTATTTTTAGACAAACATGAAGTGAATTTTGACTTCAGGTAATATCTGTTCAAATGTAAAGCCAAGAAAAATCTGAAGGCCACTTTTATTCNTTTTTCCCACCCTAGAAAAGAGATTGGTCCAACTAAATCCCTGAACGTATTCACAGAAGAACATGGATGGCTATGACTGCTCGCTCCCTGGGAGTTCTGGAAAATTTCAGCCATCTCTTTAGCTACTGTCTGGGATGTGAGAAGTCCCTTGTTAACCACAGGGCATAAAGGGCTCTTGAAATGCTGCACAGTTTCAGCTTTTCTATCAAGGTGTCTGTCGCTCTGTGCAGCACTTGTGTGTTTGACAGAAAGGTCCTCAGGATCACAGGGCAGCACATTGCAGTAAACAAAAAAGCACGAAAACGACTATCCTGGGGAGCAGGTTTGCCTTTAACTACAGTGAAAAACTGGTCTTATCCCAGCTGAGTTTGTCTGACAGAACTGGTGGCAGCATTTGTTGTTACTGACTGAGCCTGTCTGCAGCACTTCTGATGAGAAAGCCTAGTCTCACTGCTACACTTCCTGGACCATCTTTCCAGTTTCTGTAGTTCTGCCTGTGGTTCCAAAATTCATTTCTAGCACCGATAGCATGATCTCTGGTTGGTGATGGTGGTGGGCAAACGAACCGAATTCTGCTTCTGTTTACTAGACTGACAGGTTTATGAAATAGTTGTACTTAGCTCACACTCACACTGTGCTTCTCAGTGCTTGCCGTGGTCTCACAAGGCTCTCCAACCCTTGACTTCTATAGCTCTTGAGTAGGGATTTACCTCTGCTTATTCAGGGAGGGAAGAATCCACCACAGTGTATTTTTAGGTTAGGATTTTATTGTTTTGGACCTTTCCGGTTGAAGTTTCTTGGGAAATGCAGCCAGCTCTACTGTAATGAGTCAGAGGAATCAGAATTACAACAACTATAAATAATGAATATTAATCATTATTAGAGTTTATTTACACAAAACCTCATTTTGCAGTGATGCAGTGAATAAGGATAATGTTCTGATACTGTAGGGGAAGAAACGAGGGCTCCCAGACTTTATGCATCTCCTCTGTTCACCTACAAAGTGGTCTGTAAAGATGCTCAAAAGCAGTTACCGAGCAAACCAGTTCCCTAAAAGGAATTTTAGGCACAGCTGTGCTCCAGAAATCCTTCCCTAAGCCTAGCTCTCAGTATCACAAACACACTTTAATAAACACATTAGGAAAAACAAAACACCAAACTGCCCAGCTGCAGCCACAAAAGCCAAAAACCCAAAGTCTGCACAGGCTGTGAAAAGGCAAATCCTCCTCACAGCCCCGCTGGGACGGGCACTACCTCTGCTAGCAGTTATCACGGCAGCGCCGCTACGGCCCTTCCTTGCTACCCAAGGAACCTTCCTACCCCTCCCACAGGCCACCGGCGCCACACGGCCCGGGAGCCCCGGCCTCCCCCCAGCCCCGGCGGCTCCACGTTCTGCGCAAGGCACAGAGTACCACGAAGAAAGGCACAGAGTACCACGAAGAAAGGGCTTTCAGCTAGTAATTCAGACTGAACGATTCCTCTTTGCCTAAGCAGTGGCCTTTGGACACAATTTGAGATAATGGTTTTGTGAAGAATTTACAGCTTGGCTCGTTTTGGCTGCCTTTTTCTGCACCCGTCTCTCTCATGCTGTCGAGTTAGGCAGCCAGACTCGAGTCGCTGCCTCCTGCCCAGCGCCCGAAGGGTCCCTTGTTCTTAGCTCCTCCGTGTCCTTCCCCCGGCCACGGCCGTTGTGAATTCACTGCTCAGCTACTGCAAAACTCCCCCATTTCTGGCTACCCGTTAGTCTGCAGTTAGTGCTTACAACAAAACATCCCATACTATTCGCTGCCTATTTTCCTCCTCTTTCAAATTAAACCAAATGTCTTGCTGCAGTGCCAATACAGCATGAAAACTGTACCCCTTTATAACTTGCTGCTACTTTTTTGAAGTCTGCAGGGGAAGACCCATTCCCGATCTTTCCTTGCAGCTCCTGCCATCTGCCAGCATATAGGCTTAATCCCATAGACTCAGCACTTAGCAAACAGTTTGGTAAGATTCTCACTGTGCCAATAACAGACACAGCAGAGTAGCTGAAACTGAGGCTATTGAGATCCTGGCTCTTCTATGTCCACTGCTTCACACTTGAGTTTCATTAAACAAAAAAGCCGCCTGCTTCTTCTTCTTCTTCTCCGTTCAGATGCTTTGCTAGTTAGCACCACCCACAGCAAGTTATGTCAAACAGTGTGAAATAAATCCACTGCAATGACAAGGGGGGGCGGGAAATGTGTATCAGATAAACACTATGAACACTGCAGGAAGTCGTCCATTCACGCTCTCCCCCTCCTAGCTCTACAGCAGGGAGATAAATTCCCAGGCAGCCTCTGCCCCAAAGGCTGGTGCCAGCGAAGCACCTGTAGGAGGGGCCCTCTTGAGGCACGTGGTGGGACCATTGGCCACGATGCTGCAGCTATGGCACCCAACTGGAGGACTTCCGAAGCAATACCACCCATTCTGTTGGGCTCCTGTAGCTGCTAACACAACCTTCTGTGTATTGTTCCGTCTCTTTCAGGAAAGCTTTCAAAGTATAATCTTTGGAGAAGTGCAAGCACAAAATATCATTCCCTTCATTGTTTACTTAAGAATCAATTGGTGTCTTTTAGAAGAGTTCTCTCCAGAAAGGCCCAGTGAGATGGGAGGGAGAAGGGAGAAATTCAGACACATAGGCAATAGTTTGTGTGTACAAAGTTACTAATTTCCTGGAACAGAAGTCACTTGCCCTTCATTTTGGAAGGTGAGTGGGTAGAAATGGAGAGGGCTGGACTTAAGAGAACTCAAGCAAATAAAAACAGAAAAAGCCTGAGAAACGCTACATTAAGAAAGTATTTTTTGCTTTGTGCAAAAAATCCAGACTTCTATCTTTCCTGCCTTTAATCTCTTAAGTAGCTACTGCCACTAAAGAACAGGTTCAGCATGATCTTCAAGTAAAATAATGTTGCTTTCTATACCCCCTTTCTGCTTCTCCTGCCAAATAGGCCTATCATTCTTCACGCTTGGGATTCTGACACCGTTTCAGCCATCCCGCTGCACTGCCAAACCCCTTCATAGGGCGAGCAATACATGCAATAGGGCAGAAGGACATTTGCTCACTGAAAACTAAAACATGCATATATTTCCCGGATTAATTTTTCTGCTGTAAAAAAATACAGCGGTAGAATGTTTTCTTGAAGACATTCCTACATGGTTACTATAGGGATAACATTCTGATGCCTAATGGCTTTACGATTTATTTTCAATTAAAATTATGTTTATCATTTGTGATCTTTAGCATACATCTAGTCATATTACTTAAGCCAAAACAAAAAACAAACAAAAAAAACCCACAGAAGTATCAAGAGTTTCCAGAAGAAACCAACGAACTCTCATAAACCAACATACCAGACTGAATAAATATTTTGCTTTTAGTTTTAGATCTACTCAGTCAAAAATAATATTTCATTAATTCAGTAGCTGTGTGGTCTTGCTAGTTCCAGAAAATTGCATTTACTGTATTAAAAAAAGAAAAAAAAAGAAAAAACCTTTCTGCACAAAAAGAGAACACCACTGTAGTACTGTTGTACACTTGCACAGCCATTTTAGAGAATTTGTGCTTTAAAGTATGAAAGAGTGCAGCAGAATGCAACAGACTTAACTCGCCAGTATCTCAGAAAGCTTTGCGTCTTTAGCATCTCTAATCACAATTTCTGCAGGTTTCTGATAAAACAGTACAGATCCACTAGTCAAATCTACCATCCAAAAGACTGCACAGGAGGGAGGATTGTGGCATGAAAAATAAAATCAGAAAATCAGAACAAGCTGTTATGGCTTTGTGGTCTAGTAAATACTACCTAAGACCTATTCAAGGTATTTACTGGCTTTTCAAACTAAAGTAGTAAAGAAACTCAGATATTTATCCTGACGGGGAAGCAACAACAACACAGAAATCAAACAGCATAAAGAAAACTTGAAAGCTCTTGGAGGTTTTGTTGCAAACATATGGACAGGCTGTTCCTTACAGAATGCTCATAGCTTTTCCCAGTTTATATATAATAAGGATTTTCAACAGATATGTTAATTACATTCCTCTTTTCAGACTAGGCAGCAAACACTGTGAAAATCACATTAAGGATATTTAATTTGCAAATGTATGTATTTTTATACATACACATGATCAAACATACAATAGAAAAGATTAATGCTGTAAAATAATGAATTTTAAATATCACTTTTCCATTTTGAAAGTAATTCCTTGGCGACCCAGAAAACAGATACCATCCGAACCAGAAAGGTCTAGAATCTCAAAGGCATACAAAAGCAGACTTGAGCCATAATAATGAAATAACTTACTGTCTTTTACTCATATAGTCTCTTAAAATTTGTCCTTCTAGCTCATACAGAAACAGAAAATGAAAGGATAATGACATTTCCTAATAAAGATGAACTTCAAGTTTTATTCTGGCTTTAAGAATCACCTAAATCTTGACCTTTCAAACAATCTTTGCATTCTTCTGGATCTACTTTTGAACTTGGATCTTGTCTTGTGTGTTTCTGTGTGGTCTGTGTTGGCATGAAGTGCCTTCTTTTAATTTAGATTTTAAGCAGGTTGGGGGGAAGATGTGTTTTCTTGTAATAAAATATTTGAAAAGACTGCAAGTGCAGATTTGCCTGTAAAAGTGCCTATGCTGATACCTTTACTGATGTGAATAATGAGGCGGATTTCACAAGGAAGGCCAGAACAAGGCAGCGGATGCCCTGGAGCACACTGCCCCGGAGAGAACCGCTACCATAACCCCCAGGGATTTCCAGCACAAACTTTCAGCCTTTATGGGGCAGGTCACAGAGGGGATTGGTTCTTCCTCCCAACCGCCTCCCAGTGTGAGCCAGATCCTGCATCTTAGCGCAGTGGCCAGGACCTGGGGATGTCTGTATGAAGGTGGGGTAAGAAGGAGATCTTCCCCTCCCTTACTATAACTATTCACTTGGCATCACCACAGATCTGCAACAGCTCTTCTGGGGACGGACAGTCCTGTCCTTAGCGACACCATTAACACGTTCAAGGACAGCGCTGACTCAGGGCCAGAAGCCTCGCGATTCGGCCACGTGGAGACGAGCGCTGCAGCGTGGGGCAGAGAGGGCGACCCGCGCACGCGGGCCAACAGGGCCGCCCATCGCCGCGGTCGGCCGCGACACCTCTTTTCTCCATGGCATCCTCCTGTACTTGCTCTGACTCATGTTGGATTCAACATCAGAGAAGAGGCCGGAGTCGGTCAAGATCATAATTAAAGTGATATAAGTGGGATAAAATACAGCGTCATTGCAGCTGAGTATTCTGTGCAAAGCTTTTGCAGTGCTTATTGGTCTGTAGAGGAACACATAAAATTGGCTTCATTATTGCTCTGAGTCCTTAACTCCCATATTGGGTTTCTGCCACCAAGTTGTGTAAAACGGACTGAGAACATCAGCAGTTCTCACAGCAATCAAAGTGAGGTGAGTATAAACAAGGCATGAAAACCATCATAACCTCCCACTCTCCCCTAGCTTTTTCTACTGGACCTCTTGGAATTATCTCATTAACCATTATCTAATCCCCTCTTAAGGTTTTCATTTATTTCAGTGGTATCTGGACCAGGACTTGCAGTTGCTCCAGACATTTCCTATCCAATTCATTCCCTTTCTAAAAAAAATAGGGGAAGTTCTGATATCATGACTTTTTTTCCCCCCCCCCCTCCCTTTAAGGGTCATAACTCATGATGAAATGTGCATCAGTGCAACTAGAAAAAGCCAAGCCAAATGGGAAGAAGAAAAATGAAGAGTTGGCTTCTGGAGGAAAAAAAAAAAAAAAAAAGATGGATTTATGAAATGTATTTCATCTTCTTTAGAGAGAATGTACTAAAAATACTCAATGAGCTCAATACTTGCATTAAATATATTTCTACTGGAAGTTGTTTTTGATAAAAATGCTATTGTGTACAAATGAAAATTGTTTTCTGCCTCAGAGAGCCAAATATTTCAGCAATAAGCAGCTTGGTACACAGGCCAGGAAAAAGCAACTAAAACTCAACGATAAAGCACTGCACAGCTTTCCAGCACATTAATCAACACGGAAGGGCATTCATTATACTTTCTGTGTTTAGGGATCCTCAGTGATAGAGGAAGTATTTTGTTGTACTACAAAGAGATACCTTTTCAAGGAAGGTGTGGTTTTTTTTGATCTTTCAAATCTTGCCTTAAAGAGATTCCACATACCTAAGAAGGCGATCAAGAATGGCAAAAACAGACAGCTGATTTTTGTCAAGCATTTCAGGGTAAAATCTAGTATAGAATGAACACTGTTTTATTAATATTTAAGGTTAAGGCAAGAACTTGATTTCAGTAAAATACCATCGCAACAGCAGCAGGTGAGAGTTCCCTTTCCTTCACCATGCAACCCTGCTCACACCAAGGAGATCCACGTGGCTCCAACCTCGCGCTCATTCACCAGAATGCCGACTTGCCCCCTGAGCCAGGAACAGTAAGTCATTAGTGGGGGGAGAGGGGACACATGAACAGAAATAAGCACCTGAAGTAGTTTGGAGGGGTGAGGGAACATTGACCATTGCAAATCAACCCTAGAGAGTCTTTTAAGCCTCATTTCCGTATATATTGTACTTACATGTCTCTTACCTCCCAGACCAAGTGAGTCTCCCGCGTAAACAGCTCTCCTGCAAGCAGTCCTCCTTAATTTCTTTTTCTCCTTCCTGTAATATTCTTTCTCCTGCTTTTCTCTAAAGTAGTTGTCACCTCTCCAAAAGTACTTGAATGTTTTCAAACACTGTCACAATCCCCAATTAAGCCAGGACTGACTGACTTCCCCCCAGTTCCCAGCAAGCTTTGGCAAGATTAGTAGGTAATGAGCTGCAACTGTTTAGGCCTCTCCTCACTTCATCACAAAGACCTGCAGCAGCCCGAGTGCATCATCTGGTCCCTAGAGTAACACAGCAGGTCAGGAGTTACCCTGGAAAACTCTGACCACAAGAGTGTAAGCAAAAGTCACGAGGTGTCCAAGGGAATTAGGTAGCTCAAGTCTCTTAACAATCACGCAGACTAGAAGATCTATTGCCTGCTGCTCCTTGGAGTTTTTTTGTTTGTTTGTTTTCTATTTGCCTGAACTGACTAGAAAGCAGAAGGTATCTATACTATTAATCTATCTTTTCTTTCTATCTAAATAAAGCCTTACATTTATAGAGATATTCCCAGATGCACTGATTGTAGGATTTAATTCCTGGTAAACTTCCTCAATATACACCCTGCCATTCTGAAATTAATGCAGTTTCTCTGAAGTGTTTTTTTCTTGCTAAGTAGAAGATGGTGTCCGCTCTGCAGGCAAAATTTGGATTATGTATTTTACACATTCATGGAATTTCATTACCGCTATCCCTGTTCATCAGTTCTGGATGAATATACAGCCCAAACTTTTGCTACCTGGCATTTTATATTCAGTCAACTTTCTTACCCACTCTGTACACCAATACATGTTTCTCTTTTCTTTAGATACATTAACAGTGCAATTTTCACTGCTTGATCCAAGCATTTTTCAAAACCACTTGAAATGAGGTTTAGTCAGACAATTTTTAGCTTCCTATTTGCAAAGAGCCAGTAAAAAGTGTTGGATATTTATTAATATCATTATTATCTGTTTAGCATCAGCACTGAAAAGCTGAGGCATTTTGTATTTTGTTTAGAATGCAGGTAAGTTTATGCAAGAGAGTTTATCACCAATGCCTTGGAAGTCTCTGCAGCACCATTCAGTTCAGTCTTTACTGCTGATTCTGCAGATCCCTGTCTCATCCAGCTTTGGCTGTGCAAGGCGTGACAGCCCCCCACAGCCCACCAGACACAAGTAACTGCAATAGGATGGCGACACTGTTAAAAACATGAATCATTAAGCTAAGAGGATGCTGCTTTCTATATTACTTCACCCTTTTATATATGCATAGAGGAAGTAGGCTTGAAGAAGACAGTAACTGTAGAGTCTGAGGACCCTTCTTTAAGGGTGTTTGAAGCTGTTTCCTAGGCTGACAACTGTTGAAGGCACCACATTATGTCCCCTGCTGTTGTGTTTTGCTATCAGTAGACCGAAAGGGACTTGAGGGTAACTATTTCAAAGCCTGTTGAGAATGCTGTGAGAACGCTGCAAAGGCTGTTTAATGCAAATAGCCATCCTAAGGAACGCCGGTGCGTGGCTGCTTTGATGGCAGAGCTGAACCATGCTGCTACAACCAGGTGTCCCTCAAAAACACACCGGTATTGACACAGCTCTAAGTCCCTGCCAAAGGGAAAACAAGGTTAATGAGCTCATGGCTTATCTTCAGCAACACAGAACATAAGGGTTATATCTTTTTGGTTTCCTTCATGCACCAAAGCAAGAAGAGGGAAAAAAAAAAAATAAAGAAAGAAAGAAACATAAAGGAGAAATGTATCTTACCGGATTTTTTTTAGAAGATCTAATTCATTTGCTGTACTGACAACTCAACCAGCGCTATGTTGAAGCACTCAGTGTTCCTGGTGAACAAACAGGATGCACCTACTGAAACAGACACAAACTTGAAAATAAAGTAATAGAATAGGTCTAAAACCTGAAGGGAAAAAAGTCAATTAGACTAACAAAAAGATTTCTTCAAATAACCACAAATTAATTATCATTTCGACCACATATCACTCAAAAAGCAATAGCTGAGACTGGACTTCAGACCAAAGATAAATGGCTTTCCTAGAGGAAAGAAAATGAGACAGTATTAACAAAAACATGAAAACAACCTCCAAAATTCTCTGGGGACAATCGTTACTTGGAAAGTAGAGATCATTCTGAGGAAATCTTTCCCACCTACTAGTGTGTGATGAAAATGTTAGATGTCTTCAGTTCTAATATCTGATTCTCATTTGGAAAAAAATTACTATCACTCATGTAGAAAATTCAAACTTGTACAGGAGACTAGATTTGTAGAAAGGGAAATAAGTTTTTCAATACTGGGTAACGAGCTGTACTATGCTCTGATAATGTGTAAGCCCAGAAGGATATTAAAATGTTAATTTGGATAGTGCTTAAAAGGTAATTACTTTCATACAATAAAATAAAAAGTCTGCTGAATAATAATCCCTGTGTCATGTGGTTTCTTTGAACTAATACTATAGAAAACAGACTCCATTTAAATGATTTAAATTTAGATTAACGGTAGGCATTCTCACCCAGAAGAAAAGTCTAAATTGTTTAAGTCTGACTCACTTAAAATAGTTACCATATCAAAATTAATATTAAAGAAAAGTACCTACATTTGCTTGATAGCAGTGAACTGAAGGAATTTAAATAAATCCCTTGAAGAGAGGATTATTGGTCCCACACAAGCATTGCTACAAAGGGCTCTGGCTCTACTGAGCAGGTCAGGATTTACCACGAAAGCTCAAGCTGATTTCCTGTACTCAGACTTCAGAAAGCCTGATGAAAGCAAGGAAGCTGCTGCAGTATTTCCTTCTTCCTCTGCTAGTTTCCCCTGCTCCCCTTGCTGACACATTTGGGGTAGTGGCCACCCCCACCTTATGGTCTAGGCTTCAGGGCTGCCCAGACCTTCCTCATTTCCTTTTGCTCAGTCTGCATCTTCTCTTAAACTCCTTGAAAATACTCGATCTGTCTTGGAAAAAAGAAAAAAAAAAAAAATCAGTCCATCCTCACTTGGCTCCCCCATCTGATGCTGCTATGAAGACTCCTTTGTCCCATGTCACCTTCTCCTTCCTCAGCCTGTTAGTCAAATCCTCCTCACAAGGTCTTGGGTACAAACAACCAAGAGTAGGAGCAGCCCTTTGGTCCAGAGAAGATCATTCCAACAGCCCAATTTCCTGAATAACATAATGGAGAAATATTGATTAGGTTTTGCTTCTAATTCTATTTTAAGAAATCATACAGAATATTGCCTAGGAAATTCTCAGGTATCAGTCTTGTTTATTAAAAATGGATGATTTAACAATTCTCTTTACAATCTAAGGAATTGGCAAGTCTAATCACAATGTTTTTATTTGTATACAAACACAAATTAGTATTATTTTTTAATGTTCATATTTTACTTTCATTTACACCATTTTATTGGTTTCCATGCACGGGCACATATAGGAATAGACACATATATGAATACATGGCGAGGTAGGTGGCTTTTCTTTTAGGCATTTTTTCAATAATTTTCCTATTGCCTTCAGAGGTTAGACTGATAGTGATGATTCATAGCCTGCAGTGTGGGAAACAGACTCCCCCTTCGAGCACACGACTGTGAATCTAGTCACCTTGCCTGGGAAGGGAAAAGGTCTTTGTGCTGTCTCAGTGCTGTGTTCATTCTTGCCACGCTAGGCAGTTAAGCATTACCTAATTTTAGCAAGAATACAAAACCCATCATAACTTCTGAAGTTACAAAGTGCATCCGCCCCGACTGTAAGTTTCTTTTACGTTGGAAGATTAAGGTTGATCTATGCTTAAAAAGAGAAATGCCAAGAACCTTGCACTCCCCTAGGCCATTTACATATGCCCACTCTATATTCATTAGTTCAACATTCAATGCTCTTTTCCTGTCGGCAGAATGTTGATTTCACTCTTGCCATTACAATGTCACAGGTAAAACGGCCCTAAGAATGGCACAGTAGAACTAGAGGCTGAATTAAATACAATTTCTAACGAGTAATTGCTGGTAGGAAACTGAATTATAATGACTTACAACTGGATAGCAATTAGCTAGTTAAAATTATTTTATTCATTACCATGATTTACAGATGATTCATTGGAGAAAGCCATAAGACCGTAAGCTTGTCTCATCTAAAATGTTATGAGTACCGTGATAAGGAGAGTGATCAGTTTGCTGAAAGGGGCAACTAGGGCAAGGAGAAAGGAAAAACAGTGGAAAAGCTGCTGCTGGCTTCAAACCAGGCAGACCTCCCACTGGACAAACTTCCTCGGAACTGGGGAGTGACGGTGCACTGAAGGCGAGCTCCGTTTTTGCACGAGATGCCACAAGCAGGCAGCGATTTTGGCAGAGGACGGAGGAGCTCTCCCCTCGGCCGGGGGCCTTGGAGCCACCGCCTCCCTCGGCCCAGCGCCGGCGCCGAGGGGCCCGGCGGCGCTCGCACCTCCCCGACAGGCCCGGCTCGCGGGCGGCACTGCCGGCTCCAGCAACGCCGCCTCGCACACCAAGACCACAGCAAACGCCCCCGCTCGCACCCAGACCAGCAGGATGTCCAGAACGGCCACGGCCTCGTCTGTGGACGAAGAACTGTAAATGTCCAGCCAGAACTCTGGAAGCAGAAACCAGAATTCAGGTTTTCTACAGATGAGCTCCTGTACTACCAAAGCCCCTAGAGATCCTCCAGATCTCACCGTTCTCCTGCAAAGGGTTGTCACTTCAGGAGCCAAAACGAAGATCCCTCCACACCAAGTCCGAAGACCCTGCCCAAGGGCTTCGCTTTGGGGACCGACACCTTACCAGTTAAACCTTACAGTGGATTTCACACAACTGTTTTCAAGTGTGCTGGACATAGTCATGGGTATTATATTAGTAGCTTTAATTAAGAGAAAACATATACTGTTCTCTCCAAGGATTGACATCAGTCAAGGTTATTGCTTCTGTAGTGCCTTTGTAGAGATTGTACTAGGATAAAAGTGTTATTTTACAGTGAATGATTATATTCATTAATAAAACTTAGAGGAGAGAAGACGTGTTTCTATTCGTAACAGCAGGAATTCCTTTGTTATAATACATTTAGGAGTTAGGCTAAAAGAGAAAAATCCCCAGAGTTGCTGATAATTTGCATATAGCTAGTAAACTTCTGTAAAATAAAAACCAGGAACAACTGTTGTGTATTTTTAAGTCACTCGTCTAAACTGTTTAAGTGTGTTAATCTCTGGTTATTTGAATTACTATTCCATATTTACTTTTCCAAGAGTTTGATGCTATATATCCATTAGCTCTTTATATAAAGTACCCATTGGACTCAGCAGTTTTGATCTGTTATGAATAATACTCACTTGAAAACTGAAAAAACTATTTAATGCAAAATAATGCAAAAATAATCAGCAACTTTTTACTACTTCCCACATTACTCTGTGTCTCAGAGCATGCCTAATTGTTTTCCCCATATAATTTATGGGGAAATTTATTCAATAATAGATGCCTTTCCCTGTGTATTTCTTCCCACATGAAGGAATATAGTCATTCCTTCACAATGTTTCTCCATATGTTTCTGCACAAATATTTTTTTAATTCTGTAAAATACTGACATTTCCCAGCAAAGTCTCCTTCTATCTTTATACACTCTACCGGAGAACATTTATCTAAAGTTATTGCTATGCTTTTCTTCTAAATTTGCCTTGCATTCCCAGGGCCCTTTTTTGAAGACTAACCCAAAAGAGGTTGCCCAATCCAGCAGTCTTTGACCTTGATCAACAGCTAACATTTGGCAGGTAAGAGAGAGAAAAAAAGCACAAATTTCTTTTAGTGCTGTTATTGAAGATTATTTATTTGATGCAACCTGGCATCAAAGCAAGAACAGGATCTCTTTATGTTATACACTTTACAGAACTACAAGACGCTTTCTGCTACGGAAGGCAGCAAGTTATCAAAAGCGACTTTGCCGTAGAGGAAGGCAGGACGGACGAAGGGCCCAGGAGGCATCTGGAGGATGCCCAGTGCGAAGCACATAGAGACATCCGGATTGAGCACTGACTGTTCCGTAGAACGTGCAGGCAAATTTGTGCTCCAAACTTGTCATACAAACGCGCTCTGAAAACCCAAAGGTGAGATTCTTTCACACGTAACTGATGGCTGAACCTATATAAAGTTTTAATAAGAAAGCACTGATTTTTGCCCATTAAAGAAAAACTAAGCAAGTACTATGAATATGCATTAAGACATCCCAAAAAATATCATTTAGAGAGAATGCTTTGGACTACATGATCCTACTCAGCTGCTACATTAATACTGATGTGATATTACTTGATCCAGCAAGGATTTATTAAAGAATGTTCTACATCCTAACACTCAGCATTCAATTATTCATAACAGAAATTAGGTAAATTCCATTACTGCTTTTTTTTTTAAAATCTTGATGAATTTATCCCCAATTCCTAGCAAACTATAAGAAGCTTAGCTGGCTTTCACAGAGCATAACTCAAGTGAACCAATTGCCTGTTGCATGCCATATACTATTGCTTCATACCATATAAGCTTGGAGTGGCATAATCCCGGGTAGGTCTCCAAAAAATATCAAAATGCAATGTTGTAACCTTGCAAATTGTCGGTAACTTTTACAATGTACAGTGTCTTATTTTTTCTGCTGCCATATTTCTTTGTGCAATCATCTTCGGACTGTAGAAAATAAAAGCTTTCATATCAAAGCAGGTTTTAAAATATTTATTTGGGCTTATTCTTTTGCCACAAAGGAATGCTGTAGCCTTAAAAATGTTCCCTTTAGAACTGTCCCAGATAACTGTCAGGATGAAAGAATAATGTTCAGTTTGTTACATTATCCAATAGAACAAGCTGTAAATACAAGGAATTGTCTCTATTTCCATACCTAACCAGCGGGTTGATACTCTCACAGCAGGGTGTAAAATCGGCATTTTGCAGAAAGTGTCCTGAATGAGCCCCAGAAACTGCTCTGTCTGCTCTAGTGTCATGGGCTGCAACTCACACAGAAATACTTTTTTTTTTCCCATCTAGACTTCAGACTCTCTCCCATTTAGTTCTTCAAACTCTTATCTGCAAGTTGCAGTATGTAGAGCCTGAACTGTGGTTTATAGAACAAACCTGTAGAAAAGACTGACCAGTCTGATAAAATTAGAGAAAATGGTGCTGTGATTATTGGAAGACAAACTCATGCAAGCATCTCCGTGCTCCAGTTGACACTTGACAAATATCTGAATCTTTTTATCTTTTTAGTACAGACTTCTGCTACTTTGCTAGCAAAGGTTTGGAAAGAAATTGGAGTGCATCAAAATAACTGGAGCGCAGACAGACTGCTGTCCTGTACTGGTGCCACACAAAGGCAAGAGGCCCCACGAAGCGCTCGGGGGCGCCGGCCTTGCTCACTAGCGGGTGCAGAAACCACGCAGCGCCGCAGCAGCTCTTCCCCCGCCTGCGTTTGTGCTGCCTGCGACAAGCCACAAAGGGCCGAGCTGCAGAAAAGGTTCCCCTCCTGCATTTCCTTTCATCGGCCAGGACGACAACCTGCACAACAAATACATCCCTACAGAAGCTCACCTGTTCTTTAAAGTGATTCTAAAAACTGGCAGTTAAACCATCTTTTTAGGGATTGTGCAACATTGTTAAACCAAAATCACCAAATCACCGTCAATGACCAAATTTAAATCAGCAAGCAAGAAATCTCAGGTTTAAATACTGATTTTAATCTTTGCATTTGAACTTCTTGCTATTTTTCTAAAGAAGTAATTGAGTTTGTTATATTAGAAATTATTTATACGTACTGCTTTGCAGATGAGTCTAGCCTTTTCTTTAAAACTGATGCTCAGCTTTTCTGGCAAAGAAGGTACAACATGAACATTCATGTTGTAAAATGTTCAAGTTATTTAGTTTAATATACATGTATTCAGTCTTACAATTTAAGTTTTATAACAGGCGAATTATTTTGTTAACACTAACAGATCTGAGCAAAAGATTAAAGCCTTTTAATCCCTTTTTTTTTTTTATGCATGTCAAACTGCTTCAGAATGCAAGCTGAAATTTAATGAATTTGAAGAAAAACAACATTCTATAATTGATTTGTTATGTAACAAAAAGGAGAAGAGATAAGTGTTTCTCACTTTGGAGCAACTGATTTATTAACCTATGGTAATAGAATCTGTATTTGGTGAGCTGAATTAATGGCTTTCTGGTCCCTCTGTTCTTCAGTGTTTTAGAACTCGCTGCTAACACTTTGTCACATTCTTTATTCATGGATTGGAAGAGAAGAAACATTCCCATTTTTACAATAATCTGTTTACAGTTTCTTAGCTTTAAAGAATTAAACTGAGAAAACTGAAAACAAGACAACATTTTATCTGCATTTGCTGATAAGACCATATCTACCAAAAGCTGGCTTGGCAGTTAAAAGCCCAGGGCTCTCGATGAGAAATTCAAGACTTTAGTAACTCAGTTATTTGACTTTTTCTAATGTCAATTCGAATAAAAATATATTGCAAGTTGTCACTGCTGGAAGTGTAGTTTTTAATAGCTTTAAAGAGAACATAGTTTTAAATTCATAACTCCATTCAAATAATTGTTTAAAACTCTCTGATTTTATTTACCATATCAGCGTCAAAGGTAACTTCATTTTCTTAGATAATACTATAGATTCAAATGAAAAGATTTTCTTCACTGTGTTTCCTCTGGCTCATCGATTTACTGGGATATTCTTTTTGTGGGGAGCACCCCTGACCCCAGCTTCACCACGAGCCCAGGCGCCATGCATCGTAACCAGCCAGATGCACAGAACTGGCCAGAGCAGGACAAGCAGATTTAGGTTCAAAACAATAAATGCACCAAATGGCTTGTGGACAGGTGTTCACGTGCGGAGCGCCCTCTGAAAGCCAATGGTTACTGCGAAGACGACGCTCACGATGCAGAACTGCAGCAATCCAAGCCACCCGCTGCCGGGGGTGGAGGGGAGCGCTGCCACGAGCGTTTTAGTGTCTCGCCGAGTCCCTGCGCCGAGCCACGACCACGCGGATGTGACCCGAGCGAAGCAGACCCCCCGCATCCCTTAACTTGAAACCACTACTGGAAAATCAGCAGCATCTGCAGTAAACTGAAACAGAAGGATGTGGCATAAACAGAATACCGAATCTACCCACTCTGCCTTGTTTAGTGAATATTGCAGAGTTACAAGACTTAATAAATCTCCGAATACAAATGCCATAGGGCCTATGAATAGCTATATATATGCTATAGCTTGTAGTTTAAGTACCACATACGATTTATAAATGGAATAAAGCAAACGAAGCTTGAAATTAAAGAACGCCCACAGAACAGTATAATTCATGATGGAAGCAAGCAAACACATATAAGTTTAACTAACAGGAAGCCATACACCAAAAGACAAAAATGGTTGAAAAATAGGATCACATGGTGGAAGTAGGCTGGCAAGATTAACGGTGCAACAGGTACGAAGACTGATGCAGACTATCAAGAAGCAGGAGATAAGAAGAACTAAAATGAAATTGCAGCCCTCCCCAAGAAGGAGACAGCAATCTAGGCAGCAACACTCACTGCATTTGAATTTTTATGCTGTGTCGCTGTTACGTTTGTCTTACAAAACTATCTGCTCTGGAGAGCCTGGCATGCAGCAGTCACGGGAGGCAAGGGTCCATGCTGCAAAAGCGTGGCGAGGCAGAACTCCAAAATTAACCAAGCACATCGATGAGATGCCTTTTATGCCTGTACTCATAGATTTTTTTGAGAGTAGATGAGAGAGTTAAAATATACTGGAGAGCAATAAATACACAAACAGGAAGATGTGAAGAAAAATCATGTAATCCTCCTCCTCTCCACCCTCCCACATTCAGCTGACTTACAGCAGATGCTTTCCTGATCTCTCCATGGATGCCAGCAAGTCCCGTGTCTCCATGTGTACACAGCGAGAGTGAAGCCAAGTCACCTGCTTTTCTAGACGATCTCTCCTGCATGTCGCTTGGCTTAAATTCGTCTTAATTAGCAGGCAAATCTATTCTACTTCTTTGGAGCTAAGTGCAGGCAAACCACGTGTCTCTCCTGCACAGGTCTTAGCTGCAAGATGCTGAGGCAGAGGTGTTTGTGTGTTTTCAGAGCCACCACCAAGTACCACATGTGTAACGAAGTGGACTCCTTCAAAACAAGTGAGCTTTCTCTGTTCTGCAGAGAACGCTGGATGCTGGTCACACGAAGTGGCATAAAAAGTGTAAATATTTAATTTTCTGTGCTATGTCAGTCTTACTGTGAAGCATAATGTGCCAGATTATCATCTCCCACCACTCACGTTCTATTCACCTGAAAGACATTAAACTTCCTGGATGCCAATAGGAGCAGGAGCAGTCGAGATACTTCTACTATACGATATATCTTTGTGACAGATTAAAATACAGTACTCTGCCAGTAGTTTGCCATGCTTTGCTAATCAGCTGACATGATTTATTTTGCACTGATAGTGCTAGCTGTCAGAATGAGGCAGCAATGAGTAGGAAACAGATTTTTACTTTCTGCTAGAAAAGCTCTTCTGCAGAGAAACAATCTCAAAAGCGACAGTGTTATGTATTACCATTATCACATTCTCAAATACATTTCACAATTAAACGCTTTTGAAGTCAGCTTGCACGTACTAAATTAAATATCCTCAGATAACGTACTTCAGATAAGTTGGGTGTTATTTGTTTTGGTAAGCTGCAGTTTGATCTTCCCACAGCACTCAAAGACACTTCACTGACAGGTGATTAATCCAGTTAAACAGCCTTTATATCTTTGAAGTAAACTCATTTACGTATGTCAGTAGTATAGCTTTAGACAAAATTGTCCTGAAAATTAGACTACATTGGACAAACGATCAATTGTGGGCATTTTATGACCCAGCTGCACTGTGTTATATAAGAAAAAAAAGAAAAAAGTCTCCCTGTGGTCAAAGCCATTTTATAACAATATTCCCAGGGTGTTCTAAATTAATTTTCAATTAATTCACAACTTCAACCACCTCTTTGGATCCACACTTTCAGGCTTTTTCTAAGTCTTTTTTTTTATTTATTTATTTATTTTTTTTTACTTGGGAGCTCTAAACTTCTACCTTCCTTTCCTCATTCCAACCACTATTCTAAGATTCTAACATATTATGCTCAAAGAGCTAGAGCTTTTTTTTTTTTTTTAATCTGAATCTAGCAGTACTTTTCTTTGTATTCAAAACTATGCCACTAAAATAATTTTCTTAGATCCTTTACATTACTTGAGTCACTTGAGTGCCCTGTTGTGTTGCTAGTCTCAGACTTAGCCATGCCAGTGTCTTTTGTCTTGACTGACCATCCATCAGCTTCCCCCCTAAACTTCCTTCATAGGAGAAACCTGCGTTTTTCCTTCTGATGCTCTTTCTGCGAAAGAGGAGCTCCTTGTAAAAGAGTCAGACAGCCCCTCATACTCTGTTCACCTACACACACTGCAGAGATGACAACTAGTCGTGTGCTTAACTAGAAGAGGGGGCTTTATCCTGATCTCCTGTGGGAATACAAGGAGCAGCTTAGAGCACAACCAAACATAAAAAACATGACGTGACAGTAGTAACTCACTTTCTTCCCCTTGAGACAGTGTCCACTTATGAAGAGATATTTCTGAGGTTCCTTTAATGGTCACGAGCCTGCAGCTGCCACGCGTCAGAACGCTGCTATGCAAAGGTTGAACGGATGACATTCACACTGAAGCAAGGATAACATGGGTACTAAGCAACAATTTCCTAGAAAAGTTAGAGCAGAGCATCAACAGGAAAGTGGAAAACTATTCTAGTGTAACATTAAAAAAAAAAAAAAAAAAAAAAAAAAAGGAGGAAGAACAAAGCTGTTAATCTTCATTAGCTCACTTTTCATCAATTTGCACCTTGATTTTCTACCTGAATGAGTTTAATTATACAAGCGATCAGCTTCCATTTTCCCTGAGTCTTCAATACACTAACGCGACAGTGGAGGCCAAGCATCTGCTGCACTCTCAGCGTTCTTTTGCTAACGCTTGTTTGGACTTTCCATCACAGTGTCACTTCTTTGGAAGGCTGGACAAATAAACATGCATAACCCAATAAACGCACACAGGCAAATCTATAGACCTTTCTCAACATAAACTGTCCTTTTTGCTGAAGTAGCCAAGAATTAGTGAGACACGATCCCAATGTTTCTACATACTCAGCTGTGCAGATGATCTGACCATCACCGCCAGTCAGTTTTGGAATGTGCAAGGCATTTCTTACTCAGTTTAGGCAAATGCCCTGAGCACTCTGGCTGCTGAGACAGTACCACCAAATCCATATGGTTGCATATGAAAATTGGCAAAAAATTAAAATGCTCATATTAAAATAGTGATATTTAAACATATTTAAAAGTATTGTAAAGTATTTTAGCTTTCAAGTCCTGTGCTTTTTAGACTTTCCTTTACAAGCAAGAAAGTTCAAAACCTGCTTGACTCGAAAATGAAAGTCAAAATTCTTAGAAAACGCGATGTCTTAACAGACTGAAATTTAATAAAATCCAAAAACAGTTTTACATAGGACAGCATGTGCACAGTTCTTAACCTCTGAGACAGAATTAGCTAGGGTCTTTGTTAAAATTAGTTAGCGGAGAGGCAGAAAGAAGGTTCAACAAATGAGAATCAGGAATACGAACTTTAGTAGGAGCCCAGTCAAACACTGGTAACAAACCATCACCTAGCCCTGTTAGAAGTTGCAACTAAAAAAAGAAAGATGAAACTTCATGTATGCCACACACAGCTTTTGGAGGATTTTGGAAGTTCTTTCTTGTCTTCATAAAGAACAGGTAGTTCACGGTCATTCTAAAAACCACATCAAACATTTAATATGTGTGGGATAAACTAGAGAAGATGAAACAAATCTGTCATTACAACTTCACAACAGGGTTTCCACCAACTTCAGCCATTCTGAACAGCTTTTGGAGACTGGTACCAGCCCACCTGTTACATTATTTTAAAAGGGAAAACATCTAAATTCCATGATTTCTAAGACAGCAAACTGAATATTCTCTTTTCTCTCCTTTAAGTATAAATTTAAAGGCAAACAGAGAAAAAAAAGGTTTCTGTAAGTCTGACACCTTCTGAAAAAGAAGGTATGTCAGTTCCCACATTGGAAAGTGTTGACTATATTTTCTTTCTGAACAAAATGCTTATTTTTCTTCTACCAAAACCACTCTAGTGTTGCAGTTGTGTGCTCCACTTTGCTGATAATGGTCACCGTAAATTGCGGTACAATTTAGCCTTTTTACGTGCTTTGTTCTATTCTGTAAAACAACTTTGTAAGTGTTCAAACATACATTCTTTAATCCATTCTTTTAACTTACATCCCTAACCACACCAGCTGGGATGCACTTTTCTACCAGAAGGAGTCATACCAAACTTCAGCAAAAAAACAAAAAACAAACAAACAAAAACTAGTACAGGTTTTGTTTGGCAACCTTTTGCTTATTTCTATCTACTGGCAGTTCCAATTCTTCCTCAGAATACTTCTTGGGCAAATGAACAGGTTGTAAAACAGATGAAAAGTATACAGAGGTGCAGAGATTTTTACATTTTCTTTCACCTTTGATTGCTAAGCACAGGCCAGCAAAACATTAAGTCCTGGTCTTTATTTTATTTTCTTTGGCCCAGCAGGAAAGACTCTGACATGAAAGAAAAACTTGATGCTACCAAACTCAGTAGGGATCTTGCTACTCTTTTTAGCATCACCAGAATTCCCTGCTAGACCTCAAGTCCTACCAACTTTTTGTGCTTCATTTCACTACCAGAGTGTTTGATGAAATCAAGCATGATGGTAACGTTAAACAGTAGTGATTTTTGCTATGGAAGACTACTGTTTTATAATTACAGACATTTTTAGACGTACCAAAGAACAGCGCCTGAGTTAGAAACTCAGACATTGATTTATGTTCTAGAGATTGAAATAGTCACTTCATTTTTTCCAGTATTTTTTGTATGTTTACTGTTTCCACTTTAAAATGTCTTGAAAAATAACTGGAGTGAAGAGTAGTATGAAAGAGGAATAACATACGCAAGAATTTAAACATGTATGTAAATTCCAAGAATTCTTACAATATGAAAATTCGCTTGAAAATATTTTCAAGTATGAGAAAAGACCATACTTAAAAGTTGCTCATCTCCAAAATTTCAAATGTTGCTACTTTTAAATGTTTGGCAACAACTTCAGTGCAAGTTATTAAAAACTCTGTGATTCAGTCCTTTTATCTTTTTCTTTCTCAACTAAGATTTCAGCTTTTTTCAGTTAAATGAAAACAACAAGTTTGCCTTCCCTTTGTTAACTATATTTACTTTGACCAGTGTAAATCCAGCCTTCACCAGCATTACTCTTTATTGCAGCAGCAATAAAATAGAAATCTAGAGGAAAAATGAGGCTGTAGTTACTAGAGGCTATACTTTTATCAAGTAACTATTAATTTCTGCTGCTTCCTTCCCCGATTAGTGCAAAGGTTACCAGAAAATATTTGAGAGATGAAGTATAACAAATTAAACTAGCTTTGTTGTTTTCAGCTTAATTAAGTATTGTGAGTCCCAGAGATACCTGACTGTGTGGGCTCGAGGCTGAAGGAAGTGGCGCCCAGCAGACCGGTCACCAAGGATCTCCTGCTCCACCACAGATGAAGGATGAGCTAGTTGCTGCCTCTCTCATTCCCAGCTGCAGCTTTCTTTAGAACCATGATTACCTTTTTTTTTATTATTATTATTTTTATTTTTTTCAGTGGATGTACTGTTACTTTTTAAGTTTCATTGTGCTCTTTCCTGCTCCTGGGAGTAACACCAGATTTGCCCGCTGGACCATGAAATTCCTGGAAGAGCCACTTTCAACAAAAACAGAAGAACGACCAGCTTAATGCCTTACCTGTACACAGCAACCAATAAGCACCACAGCAAACATTTCAGCTGTTGCTAGTCTGATGCTGGCACGGCCTTCAAAAGAATACCAAGCTTTATTTAAAAACCATCCTGGATCTTTCAAGAGAACATACTTTTGGGTACAGTCTAACCTATCCATGACATGACGAGTGTGGGCAACCGGAGTGTTTCAGTGTGGCGCACAACACTGACTTCCACCTGATCCAGGTGCACTATTAAGACTACAAGTATGTAACACACTACAGCTTTGCCTCAGCAAGTAAAGGAGCACTTCTGTTCAAACAGCATCATTTTTCAATCTATACAGATAAACCACTGGCTAAATGAGAGACATAATGAATACCAATCTGTCCTGCCCCAGTCAATCAACTTTACTGATCCCTGCTTTGAAAAGGAAAAAATGTGAGTAGGTGGAAAAAATAGTGAAAGGAAGTTTGGTATATGCCCCCCTACATTAAATCCATTTTGATAGAACTAGATGTTAATGATTTTTCTTATGCTTTGCTTTGATACTGCGCTTAGAACATACATTTGTTTACTGTATGAGTTATACACAAACCTAGGACAGAACCTGCAGAGAAATACAACTGGAAAAAAAGCGCTTGTGAAATAGTCATATTCCTGGAAAAGAAATGCTAAAATAGAGAGAATGACTCATGGGAGAAGATTACAAATGCAGAAGTAATTAATTTTGCACTTCCTGCTTATTCCGTATGAGTAAAAAGTACAGAGTGAAAAAAGGATCCCACGCATTACGATAGTCAACAAATGAGGAGGTTTTGCCCTTTGCACCTTCTCCCCTGCAGTTCACCCCAAAGCAGCTCTTCCCGGATCCCGAGAGCACGTCAGAGGGCAGGCAGTGAACCAGCCACCTCTACCGTTCTAGCTCCGCTCCAGATCGGGTCAGTGCAGGCCCACAGCCAGGGCAGCAGCAGGCTCTGCTCTGGGCATCCCCCTCACCCTCTTCATACTCCAAACACAAGGGAAAAGCACATGCCATGTAATAGGCCTGAGAGAAAGAAGCACTGTCTTCTGCTCTTCTTCACGATCCACGAAGGTCATTTCTGCTTCCTCGAACCCAGCTCAGAAACCCCAGCTCAGAAGCGCTGCTGTGGTCCCTCCTGGGGAACGTAACTTGATTCTCCTGAGCGAGGCAAGTTCCTCTGCAGGTTACCTTTGATGAGGACACGGCGAGGGAAGGAAGACGCATCCTAGGAAATCCTGACTAAGCCTCTGTCAGTTATTTAGGCCAAAGAAGAAAACAGACAAGGAACGTGAAACGTGACTCCTCCGAGGTATTACCTGAGCACGCCTGACTTAAAAATCAGAGGAGCCTTCTCTGTGTAGAATAAGAAGCACTTCCTGTGCTTCCTGGAAAAACAAACAGCTCTAATATCAGAAGTATTTCTTATTGCCAAGATTGATCAGAAGAATATGTCCTGGCTCCACCAAACACAAGTACCATAACAGTTCCTGTGAAGAATTTAAAATGCCTTAACACTAAACCACATGAGATATGTAAGCAGATTCTTAAACCATTTGTCCCATTTCGATTAATCCTCTCTAATTCTGGAGATGCAGATGTGCTTTGTTGCACAGTCCTGCAGAACCAAAAGCGACTGCAATCCTGAGCACGGCTCTGAAGCTTGCTGTGTAAGGGGCTTCACCTTCAGGCAGGAACCGAAACCATGGACTCTTCTTTCCCTCGTAAATTCCCTAACTGCTGCTCTACATGGTTATGATCTGATTTTACTGCACTTTCAATCCATTGAATTATTTTCTGCCCAACAGAGCAGATGAGGATGAAGAATGAAGCACTACCACCCTTTTTATGGCACATGGCTTGGTATGTTAGCAATACAGGTTCCTTACAGGTAGGAAGGATGGGGGCTTAATTCCCTTGCACTGATTTAAGAACTGAACCTCTTTTTTTTTCCTACACCTAAGATCAGTTCTCTAATGGCTACATTAAAGGTTTCCATAAAAAAAGGCAGAAGGGAGAAACCATCACTGTAATATATTGTGAGAAACCCAGGGTGTCAATGTCCATTAAGACATTTTCTGAGAATGCTTCATAAAGAGATTTGAAGCAGCTGAAAACCAGACTGGCCACTTGAAACATTTCAAAAATCAAGTTAAAATGTTAATGACTTGCAAGGGAATTTGATTTAGGAAAGAGGAGAGGGGAAGCGGTAAATGGGACGTGGTTGGAATTGCTGTAGATAAATCAAAACATTGTGCTAGAAAAGTTTCACACACAGAGAAGCTCAAGAGGCATTAAAGAGTAACTTGCTGACACCTCTGGGTCAGCTTTCCATGCACTGGAGTGTCCTTTGCAATAGATTAAATTGTCAACTACAAGCTAATATATACATTTGCCCTAAGATTCAAAACATCCTCTTTCAAAAATATTAAGTAAATATATTTGATTTGGCTACATGTGAGAGACAGCACAGAAATACAGGCTGCTCTAAAAGAAGCCTTGTAAATGCAAGCCTTGCTAAGTGGAAAGGTTTACAGCTCAGACCTCAAAGACGGGGTATTACTTTTCCTCATTTTGTCAGCTCTGTTGAGTATTTCTGTCAATCCTACAGTCCTCAGGGGGCACTGGTGGATCTAGCCTTGACATTTTTCTCATTTGTTCCATACAGTTTTATTGTTACGAGCTCATTTGCAATCAGGAGTTGAAGACAGTAATCAAGAGAATGAGCTCCGACAGAGCACAGCGCTAGCTGAGATTTTATTTCCTCAGAGATTTTGGTGAACACCAATAATCAGACTTTCTTGTGGGCAGCAGCAAAAGAGGAAACCATAGACATATAACAAATGGCAAAAAAAAAGATGTTATTTTAAGGACCTATTTACAGGAATAGGCTCAAGCTATTATTCCAACTGGGAGACAGGTGCAGAAATGCTAATCTGCAACAGTTACACACCATCACCAGCTAAGTCTTTCAAAACAGCCCTGAATCACTTAATTCCCCCTGTTTTCTGTGGGTTTTGCCTGTGTTGCAAACTTGCCCAGACTCTTAAGGGTTCTAACAAGTCCCCTGCAATGCCTTTGGCTGTCAGACAGCCTCCGGCTTACACAAAGCAATAAGTATCTTTTCTACTGCATCTTGAGTTGGCAGCCTATGCAGCTCAGCACCGGTTCCTTTACTCAGCACATAATCTTGTATAATGATAACTCAGGGATTCCAGTTTAAGGCTCATTGCATTTCATGGGAACAGAAGAAGCCTTTCGTGTACCAGTTGCCCAGAAATCATCCTTTACACCAAAGAATAAAGTGAAAATAAAGGTATTTGTACACAGTTCATTTGGACCTCATTTAATAGGGGGTTCAAGACAAGTGAATCTAAATAAATAAATAAAACAAAATCCATGCTTAGATTTGCCTGCATTTTAAAGTTATCTCTTAAAGTTTGCTTTTTTTCTTTATACTATCAAAAAAAAAAAAAAAGATGCTAGAACTCAACAAGCTTTAGACAAGAAACAGGCAACAGGAGTTCAATATGAAAAACAGGTTTGCAGGCATGGGGCAGGATTAGTGGTCTTCAGAAAACATAAAAAGGGTACCAGTCTTAAAGTGTGTGAGGAAAAAACAAAATGGAAGGTTATAAAGCCTAACTTCACTTCTTGCTAATTATGGAAATACTGCATTGAAATTATTTGCACTGTTTTCAAAACTACTAGTTTTGTCAAGTCATAATCCTGAAAGAGACTCACGCACACAGCCTGTAATTTGCACTGTTACAAGTAACTATTTCCTTTTCCAGTCCTGGATGCTCTGAATGAAGATCAAGCTCTGCTCTTTACATACCAGGCATAAACACAGTTGCATCATTTAAGCTCTCCTCACTATTAGGCCAGCCATTGCTCATTTAGCCCTGGGAAAAGAGAGAAAAGACTTCTGGAATAATAGTGGATGTGACAACATTTGACCTATGCACCTTCCAAAGCAAACAACTAGGATTGGATCAGCACAGAAATAGGAAACAGATTAACTGTTCTTGCAGAAGGTTTCAAAATATTCTCCTCAGTAATTCCTATAATAGAAAAGCCCATCTGCTCTGTACGAAGCTAATGAAGTCACTTGTCATAATGTGTCTTTTCTGCTCTCCTCATTGCCCAAAAAGTCCTTTTTAGCTGATAAAAGGACATCTAGAATGTAATGTTGACTTCCATTCTTGCTTGAGTTAATAAATTAATGGAGAAATGCCTTTAATTTAAGATCTTAAATATTTTAAAAAAAAATGATTTTAAAAATTAACAAAGAAGCTAAAACTGATTTATCATGTGATTCAGGTCATTTTAAAATCAGATACATTAACATGGATAATAGTTTCTTTTTTAATCTAGATAAAGGCGACTTAAGAACACTGGGAAATTTTGCAGATTGCCTGTGGGTAGAGCTTGGCATGTGTGTAATTATGTGGGATCTCTGAAGACATTTAAAGGCCAATTG
This sequence comes from Nothocercus julius, assembly GCA_013398735.1. Taxonomy (NCBI): domain Eukaryota; kingdom Metazoa; phylum Chordata; class Aves; order Tinamiformes; family Tinamidae; genus Nothocercus; species Nothocercus julius. Next base: position 2,947,693 of record VZSV01000048.1, read on the forward strand.
ACTGCTTTTAAATCATCTCTCTAAACTAGTATCAACTAAGATATATAGATTTTGTAGCCAGATGATAGAACTGTACTTCAGTGTTGCCAATTTTGGCCCAGCAATTCATGAGCCCAGAAAGTTCATCCTTAGATGTGTTTCACAGAATATACATTAAAAATTACCTACAAAATTGATATTATGAAAGACTAATTTTAAAAGAAATGAAAACATTCTAGAGTCACTGGAGAAAAATTGAGTTCAGTGAAGGCCTTAATTATAGGGAATAAATCACACTGCTTGGCTGACTACAGCAGATCAGATGCAGGAAAAGTAACTTTTCTTGGCCTCTTCCTCATATATTTCTTGATGTGTGCGCATCAATATTACCACCCTGGCTATATAACAGAAGGAAACTGCCATGCAAGCTGCTGTCAACCTGCTCCTAATTACAGAGGGTTTTGTTTGCTTGTTTGTTTGACTCTGTGATATACATGGAATCTTCTCCAGGACCCGGTTTTATGGCCTTTTGTATTAAAAAAGGCCAAAGAAGCCATTTCCTTCCCCGGCACTTGTGCACACACCTCCCCTTGGCCCCTTTGGACAAAATATGTCCATGTACAATGTTTCAGTTATTGGATGTTTTACATTACACCTGAGTTGTGTTGCTAATGATAGGTTTCACTACACCCCTTAGTTAAGCAGTATTATGACTTACAGCAGATGAAGTAAAAGCTGTGTTCTGCTCAGGGCAGAAGTGGAGTTGCAAACTTTCTTGCGCTTGTGTCTGAAGACAGTTTCTGGCTACTTCTAGCTCATCCACCGGCTTTGGTGTCCCAGGCATCACCCTGGTCGGAACTGCACAGCACAAAGGCACCAAACAGCCGGATTTACTGTCAAGGGGCACGTTACACTCGGAGCTTCAGCATGTTCCTACGAAATTCCCCTGCTTTTGACAGCAAGCACTAGGCAGCTAAAGAAAGTGGAGTGGCTGTTAATACACAGCTCCTCCAGAGCAAGCCAGAGCATTTACAGCACAAAACAAACTCATTAGCACAGCAACGAACGCTGCATGAAGCTGAAAGGACGAAGAAAGCAAGAGCCTGCTCCTGGGAAGGTTGTAATTAAGTATATTACATTTGGATCTTCCTACAATTTGCTCTATTATCTGTACGGTGAGCTGTATCTATTCATCTGTGCATTATAATTCTGATGAATCCAGAACAACAGTCTTCATCAAAATGCTGTCAGAATAAACTATTACAGAAGAGATATTTCTTCACAGAAAATTCTAAGTGTCTCTATTACTTTTTGTGATAGCATAAAATTTAGGGTTCAGTGTCTAAAAGAGTAAGGGACTATAAGACTCTGCTGTAAGAAGAAAGAAACAATTTACTACTGTTGCTAGGACTAGGAAAACAAAATGCATTTAATTGCAATTTGTAAAAAAAATGTCTGCATGTAATTAAAAATCCACTTTGCATTTAACAACTAGGTTTTAGTCACTCCTTAAGAACTATCTCAGTCAGTCTTGCAGATTTTTGTCTATCTTGTGTTTAGAAACCTCCAATGATTCCAACGGGGATTCCCTAACTTTCCCAGGTAATGCTTCCTGAGCTTAACTGATCTCAGAGTATAGGAAGAACGGCTTATGTTACGGTGCTCATTCATAACTGGTTACATCTGACCTGCGGTACAACGAAGTGAAGGTCACTACAAAGGATCTAATCTCAAATATTCACCTACCTACAATTTTAATCAATTCTCCTCCATCTTTACAAAAACAAACATACAAAACTCAAATTAAAAAAAAAAATAGTCCCAAACCTATCTTATATACATGTGGCAATTTGGAAGAAAATAGAGAAATAAGCTAGGTTTTATAAATGTGCACAAGTTGCTAAATAATACTGTTGTTATCCATCATCTACTTACAGAACCTAAGACCCCAAATCAAGGAAATGCATTAATTGAGACTCTAAAATGAAAGCATATACTCCAGCTCTGAAATACACCTTCACTACGACAATTCTGACAGCACACAGGGGTTTATTCCTTCAGCAGCAATAACAAGAACTGGTCATTATATTCATACATTGGTCAGCTGCAGATATGATGTGTTATTCCACCATACCTTTCCTGTCAAACTCTGTATCACATCCACAGTTCCTGTTAGAAATACTTCACTAAAATATTTGTCCATTGACAAGCTGTATTTAAATATTGAATAAATATTTTTAAGAAAAGACGTCTAGATTCCAAAATGCAAATTAAGATCTCTATTCCTACCAGGTAAAAAGCTTTATTGCATTGTTGCCTTGAGTGAAGCAGATACTGAATAGTTTCAGCATTCATTTACTTGGAAAACTATGTTTTCAGATTTGCAAATACTTCCCCTGCTCCGGTTCAGTTTTGCGGGCTGTGATATGCTCTCTGGCAGTGAGGGTTTTTAAGGGTGACTGAGCTCCAATTCCCTAACTGGTCATGTTGTCTTTCCATAGAAGCCATTTTAGGGCGCACTGAGAGCAGTATAAAGAGAGAAGAAAAAAATACAGGACAAAAGTGTCCAGCCAAATAAAGCTTTGCCAAGAAACTAATTTTGTCAAGAAAACTGATATAATTAATTTTGACAGTCTTGAAACTAAACTGAATATTTTATTTTTTGAGGTGAGGCAAAAGGTGGTAATTTACATGATTAAAAAAGTTGCTTAACTCTACAGGGGACAATGATGGTTTATGAACACAAAGTTGATAATAACTAGTTTTATTATAATTATATACAATCGCAGCACAATAATCCTTTTCTAGATTTGTCTGTCTCTTTATAGAGTTTGTAGTGTAAAATGAGAGTAATTATATTTATAGTTGTTTGAAAGACGTAAGTAGATTATTAGTAAATCATACGGATCAGTACTTTAGTAATGAAATTATCTTTTAATAAGGAAAAGAGTTAATGGCTATTTTATTTATGAACTGAATTTACAGCAGTTTCCACTCCTGCAACTCACAATTTACCAAAATGCTTAACTCTCCAAGGCTTTCATCTTTCCTGAAGATCCTACTTACTACAGTGAAGTTATTTAAAAAAAAGGTTAGCCATGCCAAAGAAGAAAGTGGAGAATGATGGGATATTAAATTATGTGAACTCTGGTAGGCACAGCAAACAGCATAACTATACATGCATCTGTATATAATACGAACATATGTATGCATGTACGTACAAACAGAATTAGCAATTTTTTCCTACCTCTACAATATCACAGAAAGAAACTTAACCTGAATTTCATATGCATTTATGGGAAACCCAACACATACTAGGATAGTTTCTTGCCCTCACCCTCTAGATGCCATTTGCAGTAGCAATGAGGCATAGTGGTGGGGGAGACTTCTTGCAGGGCACGAAGAGATTGAAAATTGAAACCTTAATTTTAAAATGTGCTTATGGAACAATCTCAGGCCAGGTTAATCAAGGACTTCCCACACAAAGGTTGTATTTTAGACACCCTTAGCCTCCTAACTCCTAGTCTGGAAGCGGGGCCTACAGTTAGGCTGCCCCAAGAGCCTGCGCACTTGCCCTGATGGCTGCTTCATGTACCAAGACCCAGGTCTCCTGGCCTGGAGATCTGTGGCACTCATGGCCCCATCAGCCAGGTTAGAAAAAACTCTCCACATTCTCCTTGCGTATACTAGACACGGAATGAATGCAACTGGGGCAGCCTGTCCTCCTCCTCCTCATTATTAGCTATCTTAGGAACTCAGTCTCCAAATCTCCCTAAAACTCCCTTCTCTCTAGAGTTTGCTTCATACCTCTTGGTGGGGTAAACATAAGCAACACCAGCAGATCTATTTACAATCATTCTTACCTGTTTTGCACATTTTGGGTGCTAGGAAAGTTAACTATAAATCAAATAGATCAAGGATTAAAAAAACCCACCATATTTATTGGTACATATTAACTTCTCTTTCCAATCTCCGCTGTTCCTTGATTGAACTCCAACACAGGCAGGTGACATTTAATCTATACAAATAATAGCAGAAACTACATTCCCACAGCTGCCTCTGATGCAAATAAATCAGTAGTCAATAGCAAACACAACTAGTAGCAACCATTGATATTTCAACTTAAGTTCACCTTTTGCACAAGACTAAAAGAACAATTTAGTTTGGGCTACAGTTTCAAATGACTTATTTAATATAATAATGCCTTTATTTAGTATTATAACGCCTTTAAAATGCTGTTAGTTATTAAAACTTGATTTACATGCAATCCATAACAGTCCAAAAGGATACCAATGATACACCAGATTTAGTGTTATATTTATCTGTTCTACAGTGGAGAAAAATAGAAAAGAAATATGGCTAATCGTGACTTAGATCCAGTTCTTGGTCTTCAGGTATAAAATTTAAAAATACACTATGGATTAACGTTCTCTTCAAACATCTCATGACAATTTCCTGAAACGAATCAAGCACAAATCATTTTGAGGCACAGACATTTCTTTAATGGAAAACTGACAAGGGCAAGTTAATATCTCTACAGGAACAGGGAGTTTGAAAATTGAATTTTAACTGTACTTTGGGCAATAAAATAACCTTTAGATTACAGGTATTGCACACTGGAAACTGTGGGAAGAATTAAATAGGAGTACTTCCTTGATTCTGCATTAGCAAAAATTATTAAAAAAAAAAGGAAGGAATTTAAAATTATTTTCCCCTGCATAGCTAAAACTAATGCCTCAGCTTTTTTTTTTTTTTTTTTTTTTTTTTTTTTTTTTTTTTTTTTTAATTTTTTATTTATTTAGCAGGTAAACGATCTACTGGACCATTCAGTGGAATTTTCTGTCTCTCCTGTCTGAAAAATGTATTTTTGCTGAAAAGTCAGAAACTCAAAGACAGTCTGCAAGAAGGAATGTTTTTCTGCAATTATTACCCATTGTTTCTACCAAATCAAATCAAAAATATTAGAAAGGCAAAAGGTAAATCTCACTTTTTAGACACACATTTTTAAAAAGAACCCAGGAGAATGTCAGTGAAAAACCTTTCTAGGAAAAGAGCACCAAGTTTTCATTTTGCTATCTCTTCATAAATAAAATTTCTAAAAGGTGGCAAATATGAAACAATAGCAACAAACAGCCCTAATAAAGATGGTTTTCAGAACTTTAGTTCCTTTTAGCATCAGAAAGTTTTCATCTTACATTTTCTCGCAGATTTACATCTCCTATATTAAATGTACAAAGTTAAAAAAAACTTGTTTTAAGTTGATATATTGAGAAATACTAGCATTTCACTTAGTAAGGTACTTTGCATGTACTTTAACAAGTGTAACAAAGTTGCACTGTACTTTATTTTTTTTCACTCGTTTGAGGGGTTCTATGAAAAAAAACAAACCTCATTTATCTAACACTTCCTCAGCAGTTGATTTTGAGGAGTTTTATTATGCATTTCTGTTAGAAACCCAGTACTGCTCTAATCTTTTATTGTGGTTGCTTCACTGGTACAAGGTGTTTGCTAGGCTGAAATCCAAATAAACAGAGTTTGCACCTGAATGACCAAGTTCACTTAACACAACCCCTTTTACAAAGCATTTTCTGACAACCTCTATCACCCCTATCCTTATAGATTATATTTTCATAGAGAATATTTGGGAACTGAACTTTTAGTCACCCAACTAAAAAAGCAAATCTCCATCACATACATGGGTTTTACTGCAAGAAGCCCTGAAATGAATATAACTTGCTTTGCCTGAAAACACAAATCCACTAGGACTAACTTTTATGAAGAAGATCCTAGGAGAATATATATATATATATATATATATTTTATGATCGAAGAGACCAACTGTTAAAGAAGCCAACAAGAATTGTGGATCCTTGGAGGCTGCAAGCTGTACCTCAGGTTATTATGCTTTAAACATAAAGACAGGCAACTATTGCAATTTGCAAGTAGTTGTCTCTCTTTCCCACAGACAAATCTTGCAACCTCTCAATAACTGTGAAGTGCTTAAGTCAACAAACAAATCAAGGCAGCAGCCAGTTCAAGTGGGCGGGTAGTAAAGCCAGGACAGGAGGGACCAAATTCTGTCAAAGAACTAACGTCCTGCAACGTGCATACAAAGGGAAACAGTCAAGGTTTTACTGAATGAAGAGGAATTCTGAAAATAAAGTCAAGGCCATAAGAAATATGGGCTGTACACTGAAAGTCACTAAAAATGCAGAAAGGTATAAGAATACAAAGGTATAAGAATACCTAGATTAGGTGACTAATTTCCACCTTTTCAATAAGAAACTTGGGTGCAAAACCACAAAAGGAGCTATTGTCCACAAGATGGATTTAGTCACACCACATCATGAACCTGAAAATGCCAGTTCCATTTCCATCAAAATGAAGAGAGGCTTGAGACTCTCATTTCTATATTCTCATTTTTTCTTAAGTAAAGCTTTACTTCTGGGAACATACAGAAATACTTCAGTCTTCACAAGACTGAACAGTCTGACACAATCAAAATTAAACCCTATTCATTGAATCTGCAAATAACAGTCTATTAAACACAAAGCAATGCATGCAGGGCAAGCTTGTGTTTTGGAATATGAACAAATGTGTTAAATCAATGAAATAATTATTAAGCAAAAATCAGAGGTATTATATTTACAAAGAACATTTTATAAAAGAAGCAAACAAGTAGAGAATATAACACAGGAGGAATACATGTTACCCAATCGAAATAAAACTTTTAAGAAACCCCAAAATAGCTCAAAACTCACCAGTGTTCTTCCAAAGAGGAAGAAAGCAACCGTTAAGTAACAGTATATGTATCTTCTGAAACACTAAAAGAACACAAAAGAGCTTGCAAATGCCAGAAGTAGGAAAAAGAGGAAGTGACCAGACAGAAATACATAGTATTGTAATGTTTACATTACATTGTAATGTTTAATTTTGTGAGGGACATGGAAATTCTCCAGAAGGAGGTGGCACTAAAATCCTAGGGATTAAGCAGAATAAAATGACATCCTAAAAAACATCAGGGGAAAAGGATATGGGGAAAGTTCAACTCTGATATTGGATTATTAAAATTTTGTGTATGACAATTTTATCAAGTACCAAAAATGAAACAAGACAGCAAAAATGGAAATGATGCTTAAAAAAGAGGAAACTTCCAAAACTTCAAAATATGCAAGCAACCAAGGCCTAAGAGTCATTTAGCATATCAAAGGAATTAATTTACAAGACTAATGTTAAACAGAATTTTATTTTAAATCAGGCACTGGAAGGAGAAGAGATGAATAAAATGTCAATTAAAAAAAAAAACAGTTAAGAAGTCTAGCTAAATAGATTCAGAGAAATAAATTCAGAGAAGCTGAAATAGTAGGAATATGGTAGAACCATCAACCCAAATTTCTAAGCACAAATCCTTTAAACACCCTGCTTTTTTTGACAGAGAGAGAATCACGTGGGGAAGGGGATATGGATAAGGTAGATCTGTGCTAATTCTAGTCAAGCATATGATACAGCAGGAATAATTCCCTATTCTGTCCCATCGTTTTGACACTACTATACTGATATGGAAAGCTGAAAAGTAGGCAGGAATGGCCAGAGGCATCCATCAGGCATCGACGTGGGAAGCTAATAAAATGTTTTTTTGTTGCTATGCCTTAAGAATATCAGAGTGCTGTTATAATCATTTTTTTTCCCCAGGTTAGAGACAAGGCAGTTCCCTGGTGCTGTTGACAATGTGGGCAGGACAAACATGACTTGAAACACTAATTTGGGGATTTTCTAATCTTACATTGACTGAACAAAAACAACTTTATTTCCACTGGAATGCATGCAACTGGATCAAATGAAAAATTAGAGGGCAATTGATAGTTTCTACTTTTAAAAAAAGCAATAAACTTTACTATTCTTAGTATCTAGGGAAGAGCTCTATGGAGGCTGTGCCTCTACAGCTAAGGGAAATGTTGGATAAAGATGAGGAATAGCCAGGAAGTTAATAAAAACTGGTGGCAAAGTTATCAGGGAAGACAGAAATTTGATCTGGAAAGCCTGAAAATGAAAGCAGAGAATAAGCTGAGGTGGAACATGGCAAGAAGAGAGAAGTAGCTGGAAAGTAGCCACAGCAAAGCAGGCAGGAAGTGAGAGAAACAAGTCCAACTAAACCCCAAGTTAAAACACAAAATTGAAACAAAAAAGAGACATTCATACAGGCATCGGGGAACATGAAAAAACACCATCTCTTGCAAAGAACTAGCGACAGCCTACTTGAAATATTTCAGTTTCTCAGTTCTTCACATTCCTATTCATCTGGGTTTGGAATTTTTTCTTTTTAGTACTTAATTTACCTGAAGTCTCCAGCTCTGTTTGGGTCACCGAACAACTAACACAGGTGAGGAGGGAACAAAGTAACTGTGCATAGAAGAGAACTACAAAGGAAAGGGAAAATGAGATAAAGCATGAGACTTGGGCTGAATGACATAAAAATGTCAGCTGCAGAATTTATCAAATTTAGTCAGTGAACTGGACAAACACAGACCTGTATTTGCAAGATTAAAGTTCAAATATAACTTAATTTAGTAATTTAAGAACAGAATCCAAGAAATGCCCATTAGAAGATTCAAATTATAGAAAGCTAGGCTTAATCTTAAAGACAGAAGACATAACAGCAGACTCTAGAACACTGCTAAACACAACCTGGAATGACTTTCTATCACTTGGGCTGAGCAACCAGTTCAGTAACTTTTAACTATTAATTCATTGGCTCATTTGAGATATTTCTGTGCTCCGTTTGCGTCTGCGCTCTGTTAGGGAAATCAGAGTGAGCCCCATAGCTAGATTAAACTCTGCGGAAGCAGCACACGAAACTAAGGCTACACAGCAAAGCTGCACTGAAGCCTCCATCACTGCAAATGGAGGCTAAAGTCGTGAATCTTTGGCACTTCTCAGCTGCTCTGATATGGAAAGGGGCAGCAGGGCAGCAGAAGGGCAGTTTAACTGCATGAGAGCATTTTAACTAGACATTTGGAGAAGTGACAGGGTCAGGAACAAGGCTATTTTCTGGACTGACAACTGCCCCTCTGAGAGTCTGCAATGAGTAATGGCGAAATAGAAAGACCAGGGAGGACGCCGAGATGAACACTAGTGCTCTCCTGGCTACGTTATTTTCCTTCATCACCCTCTGACTCGTTTTCTGTTTATGGTGGTCTGTGAAGGTTCTTTCCTGAGCTGAAACTTCATTTCCAAAAGCTGTTTTAAAATTAAAATGGGGGAGAAAATCTAAATGAAAAAAATAGTTACATTCTGGCCAGTTCTACTTTCTGCTTAAATCTCAGCATGGAGATTTCAGAGAGTTCGCTTTGGTGTATCTGGCTATAACTGTTTTTCAAAGAAAACTAGGCTGCTAATGTGAAAATATCCTTCTCCCAGGGCAGGACCTACCTAATCTTACACACTTTACTGAATGAACATCACACAGAAACGAACCATTTGCCAACCAGTCTGGAAGAGACTATGGAACAACAACAAAACGTAGCAACACTGAACAGTTTTGCTCTGGCTGTCTGCAGTCGCCGAACAGTGACACAAACCCCATGGAGAGGTTGAGTCTTGTTGCTGCATTTCTGATTTCTATTATTTCTTCTCCACTCCCACCTAGTACCTAGTACTGTAGCAATGCATTCAAATCACTAAATTTGTATCTGCAAAAAAAAAAAAAAAATCTGTTGTGCCAGAATACTCTGCATTTCTGCTCCCTAACTGTCTGGAAGCCAGAAAAACGTACGTTGCGACTGATAATACCTATAACTAGCATAGTTTATTTTTCTTCTGGAAAGAGTCACAGCATATTTGTAAATGAATATTCCTGTTTCATGTGTGATAGAAGTTTTCCCATGGATATTTTTATGATTCAATTAGACAAGTTTTACAATTCTAGACATCACTCCAGGCCTGTGTAGCTTTTTAAAATATTAATTATAATACTGAAAATGTCAGAGGGATGAATTAAAATCAGATCCTTCTGTCAAGTACATAGATATAAAGCATGCTAACTCAAAATGCAAACTCAGCTGGGAAAAAAATTATTTTTATCAGGGACAAATTTGAACATTATAGAGACTGATAGAATACTACAGAGAAGCTCCCATAAAGCTGTTATGGCATCAGGAATTTATGGGGAACAAGAGGAAGTTTGTTTTCTCACAGCTTTTAAAAAAGATCTCATATGCCAAACATTACTGCACTGTTTACTAAACCTGGTTATAACAAGTCTTTACTTCCGTTTACTTCTAAGTTCTACAATAAAATGTATACATATATAGTTATACAAATACAACAACTTGATTCTCCTCCTTATCCATGTTAAAACAAAACTCTATCATTAAAACATTGTCTTAAGTAAGGTCTTGAGTACAGTCTCTTGTACTGGGCTGGCTTGTTAGGAATCGTGCTCCACTGGAGCCAACTCCAGGCAGATGTCATTGACAGCATCTTCATCATAGATTCCACACTAAACATGTCTGTGATGATTATTATGGCATTTCTCCTAGAAGGATGGAAGGAAAAAGCTCTAGAAACCTAATTTGCAGGTCTCATTAGTTCCCTAAAGATGCAGACAGGTTTTCAGCTTGCTCAAGTGTCTTTAGGTAAGAAATGAGCTCTGCAGATCTGGTCTAAGCATTTTACTTACTGCTTGTTTTAATCCACTGGGGCAATTAATTTCATCTAGGTCTCAAAATAATTTATATCCTCCATGTCCATCCCACATAGTTTCTTCCTGTAGTTTTACATGCATTTCTTCAGGAAAGACCAAACCAAAAGTGCAAGTGCAGTTAGACAGGATGAATCATTCCAGAATTCCTCGCTCACAGGGAATGAGTTTAATGGCCATGGGCACATAAGGTTTCATACCTGTCCCCTGCTGCTCTTGCACATCAAGCTTGGCATGTAGCTTCTTAGCTAGCTCTGCAAGTCTGACCAAATGAGCACAATTCAGTTTGTCAGTGAGATGGTGCCATATAAATGAAGTTACGCAGCCTAGGGAAGAGACAGGGCTATTCAAAAATTCCTTCTTCTCTTCTTAAGTTTACTGGGAGTCCATTAACACAAAATCTTCTTGTATCTAGAATATAAATAGAATATGTCTCCTAATTTCTAGAATTTCCAGCTGAAATTTCATGTATTTTAGGGGCAATCTTGACCGTTCACAGCCTGGATTCATGCCATGAAAAGTCTCTGGCTGGCTGAACAGCCTGCCCCATAAGCCAGTGCTGCCCTGATGACGCCGCTCCTTGCACTCGGGCTTGCTTCAGAATTTCACAGTACCTCAGGGTCTGCAGTGAAGAAATCAAGTTTCAGAGCATTTCTTCACAGCACAAGCAGGTCTGGAAGACTAACTGTTTCAGTGAAAACCAGCTAGTGGCTGCTAATAATTTTTAAATACTATAAATATTTATGATAGCTTTCTATTCTACTAGAATAGCAGTGTGCATTTTCTGACTGGCTCTTTTTATACACTTTCCTCCTGTATTAATATATGGAGTCACTGATAAGAATACCAATCTACAGAATATACGTTTTGTGATAAATCCTGCAGAGTGCATGAAGTCATTTTATTCTGAATATATTACTTCTCAAAATCCCTAATGTGAAGTGATTTTTGAAAGGACTAGAGGGAGGAAAAAATATTTCAGTTATTACTTTGCAGCATTTTCTTCTGCATTTTATTTACAAAGCAACATTGGAAAACGCAGCTGCAAAATACAACTGAGATTTTTGAGAAAGAAAATGTATCTGTCAGAAACAATCGCAGTCTTCCAAACATCAACTTCAATTTGTAATCCCATTTGGAAAATAAGATTAGTCAAAAAAATGTGATCATCTGGAACTACAGAAATTTTACAGTGCACAAGCAGCATAATTTGAAATTTGCTAATAAGACAGACAGAGAGAACTGATTTTTCTTCTCAAAAGGACAGGAGTCTCCTTTCATACAAGCCAAGGGACAAGCTCAGTTTCAGCACTAAAGATTGTACAGAGGCTTTCAGTGATTCACATCAGTGTGATCACATCAGTGTTCCTGTGATTCACAGCAAATTATGCTTGCTAGAAATTCACCTATTCCAGATTAAATATAGTTTATATAAGGTATGATCAATATTTTGGCCATTTTGGGAAAGCTACTAGATTTATTCTAGTAAAATACTATTTTCTAGCCAAAGCAGAGGGAAAAAAAAAGAGAGAGAATATAGTTCTTAAAAGAATAGGAAGCATTTGTGCCTGCTAGTACTAAACGACACAGTCATCACTGCAGTCCGGCAGATAATAGCAAGCACCAAGACACAACGTGAGCCTGAACTGCAGCTCAGGGTGCACTCGACACCTGTTCGCTGGGTGACTGGCTCCTTGCACCACTTGCTGCCCAGGGGACTGTTAAGCCACGGTACCAAAGCAAAGCAACTCTCACCAGAGAGAGGCTTTACTTGCTGAATTTCTAAAAAGCATTTAAATCCTCTTTCTGCAGGCAGTATTCAACTTCCTACCAAAAGCTCAGGGAACATCTTAAAAGAGGGAGTTTTGCAAACGAACCAAGATAGCAGTTGTCTAGCCAAGCCCAACTGCAGCGGTATCAGGATACCCATCTGCTCGAGGTATCACTCCAAGGAATCCTGCCTAAGATCCCTCAGCATTGCACATCATACCGAGCCCAAGAGGAGGAATCATCAATTGAGTTTCAGACATCTGTCACAAATCTCTTTGCCAGGCTCTTAAATATCCTATTCAAAATAGGCACTGTCCAACATCACTCCCCGGAGCCATCTCAGTCACCTCACATCTAAAATACCAACTGTGCCTATTGGGAAGCTAATTCATAGAGAAAAATACAAGACTTATGACTTGGTTCTGATTTAAAACACAGAACTAACTTAAAAAATGACAACTAAAAATGTTCGTAGCATTATAAAATGCTGTTTTTTTTTTTTTTTTAATAATAGTGTTATTTACACTATTCCCATTAGCATAAAGAAGCATCTTCATTAATGTCACTAAAATACCAGATAGGCAGTGTGAGGCCAACTCCTCTCAAAAACAAGAAATTCAATTTTGAGTGCTCTTAATTGACTTTTCATTCTCCATAAGTTACTTGAGTAACATACATAAAATAAAAAGGCAATAAATTGTACATCTTTTAAACTAAACCTGCAAACAAGCCAGCAGTAAGAAAATTAAGCTAAGTTTTAGATGATAAAAAGCACTGCCCTTTTAGAACTTCACCTTCCCCCAAAATTTCCTGTAATTTTAGATTTATTCTAGGTTGTTATATACAACTTCCATTAAAAATACGCTTGACGATCCCTTGGCAAACTGATCCCTATTTCTAAAGAGTTTATCTGGGCTTCTTCAGGCCACAGGAGGAACCAGAATGAACAAATCCATACACCTGTCTATCTTTTTGAGTATAACAGCCTGCAAGCAAATTTAAAATATTTCACAAGATTAAAAGGAAGAACTTAAAGAAAGAAGGCATACGGCAAGGGGAAAAAAAAAAAAAAAACAAAAAAAACCCCACAGATCTAGACAAAACATCATCAGCACAAACAGAGAAAAATGCAAATGGAAACGAAGCACAGACATCATCAGTTCTGTTTTCTGAGTCCTGCTCCCTTCACTTCCTGTCCCTGACAGATGAAGAACCAAAGACTCTTCCAATTAAGGAAAGACTATGCCTTCAACCTCATAGATACTTGACACTCTCTCCTTTTCATCCAAAGTAGATATTAGCAACACTGGAAGTAAATAATCTTCTCCTTGTGGACAGAAAGTATTACAAAGGTGATTAATAGACAGAGGAATCAGGGATTTTATGAGTATTTATCAGTGCTAGTTCTACACAGGGGAGTTTGGATCCTTTGCTAACATATGTCAGCAGAGATTTTATGATTTTAGTTCCTAGATTGATGAAGCTGAAGCATAAAGTAAGAATAGAGAGCAAACCAGACAGCCTTCAAATGACTCAAATAATAACATTCTAGCAGAATTTATAACAAGAAAAAGAGGAAAAAAAGGTTTTGGTAAAAGAGTTAGCTGTGAAAAGAATGGATTTGCATTGTATTATTTTCCTAACAGAGCGTGAATAGTGGGATTACTGTGAGAACAGGGAGGTGTTTGGTGATCCGAGTCTCTGGTCCGAGCACGTTCAGCTTGCTGTTAAACCCCTCATGCTCCAGTTTTGCTTATCACTTCGAAGAAGGCATGACACTGCTTATAACTTCACAGAGCCATGTCAGAAAACAAAAAATAGACGTATTTATTTGCTTTTGCCTCATATATGATAAAGGAATTGTCTAAGGGAAGAATCCCTTAGGATAGGAGGATGCTTTTACCCCACGGAGTAGAAGTCTGGCTTCCCCTTTAGACAGCATGGATTGCTCCTCTGCATCACACCAGGCAGCAACCTCATAGGGAAACAAACTTGCACAGAAAACAAAACAGTCTATTGGATGAAAAAGTACAAGGAAGGACTGCACAAGCTCTGAGTGTTATTCAGCCTGAGAAGTCCTTTATCATGCTGCAGCAAGGAAGCCCTGGTCATGCCACGGTCCCTGCTGCCCTGCCACCCGAGCGGACATTCTCCATCTCTCGTGAAGGCCTCACGATGTAGCTGACATCTTTCTCTTCAGAGCCTACCCACTGGGTGTGGGGCTCAGCACTGCTTCAAAAATTAGTAGAAACGGAAGACAGGGGAATAACTGAGGAACAGTTCATGTTTCCAAACAGTTTCCAGAGCTGTTCTTCAAACTTCCTGAGAGTCAGGATAGGTTTCTACCAAATCAGGCATTTGACAGAGACTGCCTTGCTGAGAGATCTGCTGCCCAGCTTCCAACGAGCTGCCTGTGCACGCAGCAAACAAGTGTCAGCAGCCATCTCGAAACAGAGAATGCCCACGAGCTGACAAGGAGCACGGTTTGAGTTGAGCCTGCACAACAGCTTGTGCGACACACTACGACACCCGAGCAGCTGCGTGCACCACGCTGCCTGAGCGTGTCAGGCCACTCTCAGATTTTAAGAAGCTGTTTTCAGCTTCCGATGGAGGGCCCGAAGGCCACGGCAGTAACACACTGCAAACATGCATGAGAACTGCAACTGTTAAGAAAATATCAAGCCATCAAGCTTGAGTTACAGCGGACAGCTTTAAAAACACAGTTTCTGTAAAGCTTCCAGAATTAACTAAGTACAATACAAAAATATCATGGATCTTACCAAACACAGGAGACTTCATGTAATTACTGTACAGAGAACGGGTGGGCTTGGAAACTCTGCAAACTGGACCTCAACAGACCTATACTAAAATTAGTTCAATCATTTAAACGAACTTTAAAACTTATGTTTATTACACTTACTGAAAAACTGTCATGTACCACTGAAATATGATGCTGTATATTAAAGCCCATTTTCTAGGAAATGATACTGCAAGCGCATACTGAAAGAAATAACACAGAAGTGTTACACAGCTGAAGGCATTATTTGCTGAGATGCAACACAACCAAGTAACAACTGTCAGTAGCCTAAGTCTTTCTTAGGCAATCTCAGACCCGGTGACCAGGCATTTCTTCAAACTTACTGCCTCACCATCAAAGTTCTCTAAACTCCAAGCAAAAACTTCCAAGTTGCTTCTCCTGAGCCCATGGTACAGAAGGATTTTGCACATAAACTCCAGTAATGAAAAAGGAATAAGATTTTCTTTCTGAATTCAAAAATAATTTGCTTATAGCACAGCTGGTCCCATAGCTCACCAAGAGTAGTTTTAAGGAGTCCTTTTTCAACATATACATATATATATATAGCATTTTATGAGAGAGAGAGAGAGAGAGAGAGAGAGAGAGAGAAAGCGTTTAAGGCAACACCAACGTACAAAAGTCATCTATCAGCAAGTCACAGTATCTCTAACATAAGAGAATCAGAAGTTCAAGTAAAATAAATCCATGCTGTTCTTACCACTTTAAACCCGATCCACAAAGGCAAAGCTAAGAAGTAGAAGGTGTTGAAGTCAATTTCTGGTAGGGTTTTGGCATGGAAGGGAAAATGGGAGAGGAAGCACCGCCACTCCCCGTGCCCAGGTCGCTGCCTCCAGGCACGAGGCGGTTCAACCTCCTTTCTTACCTTCTAGCAGCTTATTACTCATCCTCTAGAAAGACACTACTATTTAGACAACTGCCAAGGTACAGCCTCATAACGAAAAGACAGTATCAGGTACCCAAGGCTGATTCTCTAAAGCAACACCCCGTGGGCCTACTGATAATTTCAAAATATATGAATATATAAAAATATAAAAAATATATTTCAAAATATATTTCTTTTCATTTTTTCCCTGACAAAAACATTGTGCTATGTCAGTATAGCTATTGACATTAGGGCACATCAGCGACTGCAAAGGATATTAGTTACAGCCAACTGAAGTGGGAATCATTGACTTCACAGGGTTTCACATCCATTCCTAGCACTCCAGGCTTGTTAATACGCTGCCAAATCACAACTGTCTCGCTAAATGCAAGAGTTGACCCACATCAGCCTTCAACATGTTTGTGGGCAAACTTCTTCCCTCCTCATTTCAAAAAAGCCTTCCAGAACAGGAGCAATTTCCTCTCCCCCAAACTGAAGCTGACTTGGTCCCCTGCTCAGTTTGCTTCATGATTAAATCCGTCAGAAAATAAATAAACGAGGAACATACTCCTGTTTACAACTCAGCAGCTCCTGCATTCAATGGCTGACCACTCCTTTTATATATTCTATTGCTGCATCCCAGATACTATAGACAAGCAGTTGGAACAGCTTTACATGCAGTTATCTGTGATCTAAAGCATTATCTTATGGATCCTGCACAGACTAGTTTACACCATCAGTGTCAGCTTGATTCTCTTCTTTACAAAGTTTTACGCATTTAAGAGGAAAATTCAACAATGTCAAACACTGAGAAGGTATTTTTTCATTTTTAGGGGTATTTTTAACTTTTGTAAAGATGGAAAAGATTTTATTTTGCCATTTCACATAATTCTCGTAGGAAAAGTACATTTTGTGGATCACTGATATTACAAAATGAAGAATAATACTTTCTTATTACCATTAAAATTTTGTTGCATTTAATAACGATGCATGTATTTTACATCTCAGGACCATATGTACAGCTTTTTAAAGTAGCTTTTTTTTTTTTTTTGCATTGAATTGAGAGTGCCTTTTTCTACCGCTTTGCAACTATTGTGCCTAAGGAACATTTACAGGATTTCATAAGCTAGAGTTGTCCCTTGTGCATCTTCCTGAAGAGAGAAAAAACAGCTCCTATCTCATTTTCACACTTTCTATAATTACAGCACAGCTGCTTAAAGGAAACTTTCTGGTTGATTTTCCCTGCAGGAGGTTACAGACAGCATCACGTGCGAGCCATCCAGTTGCAAGCCCTTGTGGGGCTCCACTGTGAGCCAATGTGAAGCCAATAAAAAGGTTTCAGGCTCTCTCAATCCACATGGTGACAATCAGCTGCTGTCCGTGATTGAAGGGACAAAATTGTACTTACTAAGCTGGAAAGGAATGGAAACAAGGTC
>VZSV01000048.1:2971342-3049968 GCA_013398735.1 Nothocercus julius
ATGAGCTGAAACACTTCAGAAAGATGCCTCTGCTGCTCTGTCTCAGAGCAGCACTCAGCCTTTTGCCAGAAGAGCAACAAACCTGTGCGACAGCTCACTTTCTTGGTGATACTTCTTTCTGGGAAGAAGCCTGGTTATTTCAGCTACTGACAGGCAGGCACTTTACACCCTTTGAAGCCGTGAGCCCACAGGCAGGGAAGCCTCGCGTTGCCGCAAGACACGTGGAGGAGGCAGGAGAGCGGCGTGCGCAGCGAGCACGTCCCGCTCCACCCTGCAGGCCTGGCCTCTCCCTTGTGCTAGGGCTGCTCCCAGCCCAGGGGCAACGAACCTGCTGAGAAAAGATGAGGCAGCTGGGTATGTTCACAAGTCTCATATAGATCTCCCTTAGTGTTCCTCAAAATGGTATTTCATTACTACTGCTTCTTCCCATGTGCAAGGTGACTGAGCAGAGAATAAAGGTTTACTGTTGCTGCAGAATAGGAAGAGAGACACCATATTCTTAATGTCATAAAATCAGAGAAACTGCTAAGCTCCAGACAAGGAGAAGACAAAGGCTCACTGGCAAATGTCTCAACAGTTTATTAAAGAGTTTCTTCAAAGTTCATAAACGCAGCTAGTCAATACTGCTGGCAACCTTGATTATCTTTCAAAAATATACATAAAAAGACTCAGTTAACGTGTCCAGATCAAAATATATAACCCAGGACCAACATAAATATAACAGAAGCTGATTTCAGAAACAGTTTCCAAACACCCACTCTGCCACTGCCAACTCATCCTCCAAGATAAAAGGAGAGTGAGAGATGAGCTGAAATGAAAAGAACTTTCTCAGCTGTTCCAGCCATTCAATTCTTTATCCATACAAATAAATATATATGAATTGTCTGAATCTGTATTTGGGCGGGGGTAAGAGCATTTTCTTTAAACCTCTGTACCAAGTCTTTCAGAGTCAGCACACACACCTGCTTTCTCAAGAGGTATATTCTTTTCCCAATGAAATTAATGGGATTGTTGCTGTTGACACCAAAAAGGGAGGATCTAGACCGTGAAGCTGAAAGCTATTACTACATAACATCATCCAAAACACTCCTCTTTGTATGGCATATTACAACAGTGCAGAAGCCTTCTGGGAAGATATCAGAAGGTAACGAATATGATCTAAAGCAGTTACTAAATCACAGTTACTAAGAAATACTACACAGTTCACAGTTACTGCAAATAAGCTAAACCCTGGCATGCATTTTCATGATACTACTTTTGCCACAACTCCAAAAACCCAGCTAAATTAATTTACTTATAGAGAATATTCAATTTATGTTTCCGTTTACTAAGTCTGAGAAGCATTTAAGCAGCTATTAACTTTGCAGTATGCCAGAGAACTCAGTAGAAATGTCACTGGCAGAGCAGAGAGAATTTTCTTCTTTAGTTTTGCCAGGGCTCCTTTCATCTGCACAGATATTCATGTTAATGAGTATCTGCCCGGGATTTGAGCCGCTCTCACCGAAGCAAATAAGCAAAATCCAGATTAAACCAAACATACTTTTATGCCTGTGTATAAGTGCTGTATTAACATATATTTAGTCATTCACTTTCAAGATGCACTTCTGTCATTCTTGCTTGAATAGCACACCAGATAACTATTTGAAACTATCACGCAGTCACAGCCACTTTCTGCAGTGAAGATATTAAAAACTTTCCTATCAAGTGGGATGCTCCATCCTAGGCCAAAATCCATTCAATCATTATTTTAATGGGGTTAAATCATGGTAAATTTAGTGGTGGGCTACCTACATCTTCTAAGAAGCAGGAAACTGGCACATGATGCAACACAGCTCTCATCAACAAACGACCACAAATTCCAAATTTCGGCACATCCCATACTTCATTCAATTGCAGTACATTCTTCTCGTCGAAAACCTTAACCAACAGGGACACCAGCTTTTCAGGTACCAGATTTGCTGCCTTCCATGAAATTAGGCTAACAGAATCTACAGGCACAGAGAACACAACACTCATCACACTGGAGTCCTGTGCACGCGATCTCCTGGTAGGAGAGCTCATGAGGATCTGTTGTTTTCTTTTACAGAGAAACTAATGTTGCAGAGATATTAATAGATAAGCATCTGTAGAAGATTTAATCCACTCATGTAGTTATCCTAAAGGGAGCTCATCCATGATTTACAAAGTTTCTTTTCAACAGGCCTTATGAATATGCATAATAAAAAGCAAAGAAGGATTTGAAACCTTTCCAGCAGCAAAGGGATAATTAGAAATAGATTCATCACACAGAGGTTCAAAAATACTTTCACAAATATTTTTCCAACTTTCAGAGATTTCAGTTACATAGAGAACAATCTTGGAACAAAACAGATTCAAAGAACCAGTAGAAGCTCTTAAGTTAAAATTATGCATTAATTTAAGTTATGCGTAAGTTAAAAAAAATATTTTTTTTATTTTTTATTATTTTAAATTATTAAATTATTTTTTATTATTTTAAACTTTGTTATCTACATAAAGCTGCTGACACCCAAAATGGATTTGAAAGTCTGCTCTAAGACCTACTGCAACATCTGTAAGTTGCTTAATAATGGTATTCATAATAATTTTCTACCATGCCTGGGTATATAAGATCCATCCTGTAAATACGTGAGCTCATGCTTGTAACTTGTCAGCCATCTCCTTGGATGAGGCAGGAAAAAAGAAGGGAAAAAAGATACAGCCTGATTTAGGTAATCATGTCATGACTGGCAAATTATGAATAGCAAACACTTCAAGCAATAAACAGTGATTAGTTGCTGAGCAATACAAAATGTGAACTGATGTGCAGTTCTGCAGAAACCAAACTGAACATGAAAGAGGAGAAACAAATACCATGCTGGGATATAGGAACTGTTGTCCCACGCAAATCACGTAAATGAAATCTTACTGCCACCTGTCCTTGGCAAGGCTTTAATAGAAACATCTTGTTGGATCCTGAGCACCACAGTCTAGGAGATTTGGACCATGAACAGAAGCGCAATAAGAACATCTGGAGATGTTAACACCAGGATCTGTGAGAAAAGACTGCATAAACAGAGCCAGGGAAAAATCTGGTTAGAGGATAATTAGATGCAGGGGTAAATTTTATCCTGCACATAACACTGTCACAGAGAAAAAGGAAATCATATGTTCTGTGTGCCAACTGTAAATAACTCAAGAAGAAACAGCTCTGTATGTCAGCATGGAAAGTTTCCATAGATATAAGAATTTAACTGCTGCTATAGTTAAATATTGAAAGGGGTTACCTAGGGACTTTGGTAAGATCAGCTTGGGTAAACAGCTTATCTGAAGAGATTCAGACTGTGCTGATTCTGCCCTGGCGTAGGCAGATGAACTAAGCCACCTTTACGTCCATCTTCAGATTCTATTTCATGATCTGCATGCAAGAAATGCAAGACTCGTTTAAAGAATATAAAAATGATTATTCAAGTCAAGACATTCTCAGGAATTCACAAACATTTTTCTTTAGGTCTGAAAAACAACAAATAGATACAAATACAAGGCTGTGCTCTGATAGTGATAGACATTATCACTTTATCTAGGGAGAGTAGTTTCGGATAGTAGTACCAGGCTGCTATAAACATTTCTTACTGATGGATTTCTGATCAGGCAGATGTGTAACACAGATAAAACACAGATAGGAGGGAATACAGTTGATTGCAGAGCAGGGCCCCAGGCTCAGGCTATTTGGATATTGCTGAAATGCACACATGTGCTATCACCTTATGAAACACTGACGAAGTACATTGCTTATCCACATCGATTAATAAACAGAGGAAGGGAACACCAGAACAATCAAGCAAGTAGAAATAAAAAGTAATCAGGCCCCAGAAAGAATATTGTGCTTTAGTCCTAGTAAGTGTTAAAACCTTTTCTAGGGAGGTTGTCTGCTAATGTAACATTCTACACAAACTTCCAACACCTGAACCTTTAAATAATTAACAGATAATTCTAAGTTGTACCTTCTATTGCCCAAAGTGTTGTTTGCTTTTAGACCTCATAACCACTGGTATTACTATTACTAATCAGTAATTACTAAAATCTCATTAAAGGCATTTGAAGAAAAATGCTGTAAGCATTAGCAGTTCAGTATTTTAAAGTAGGAAATAATTATCACTGTCTACTGTTATGAAGGATTATATTTACTACAGTTTTATCCAAAGCACTGCAGCCCACATTCTTGTAGCTCCTTAAAAGATAAATTTTATTATTTAATACCTGAACTATTTAGGCACACATTTCCCTGAATAAGTGTTTCTACACTCCTCCCACCTGTGACACTTGGGAAAACATTAGAGGTTGGAGAAAGTTTTCAAGGAGAAGAGCAGCCTAGGGTTTACGGAGGGGGAAATCATTCTACACCATTGCATTGCTGCTTCAAATTTTTCTTTCAGGAACTAGTTCACCATGAAAGAATATTTGAGCAGCATAAATTCAGGAAAGCTCAATACCAACACTACATCATAACCTGGTAGAGGGTTAAAAATAGCACCGAAGAAACCCAAGCTGCAGTAGCTGCAGTACACAGGAGAAGATGGAAATTCACCGGTAAAAGTTGGCAAGAGAAATAGGTATCTAAGGTTTAGTTGGGAATTTGAAGAATTTGATGCCTCTTACAGTATTTTGAGATATGCCAATGAACAGATTTACTTATCAAGTTTATCTGGAAAAAATTAAAAGACAAAATAAGGTTTCTGTTCCATACCCCTAATGATAGCTGGAATAAGGCTATTTAAGACTATTTCCTCATGTTAAAAAAAGAGACAAAAAAAAAAAAAGGTGTTTGCACAGAAAATTCATACACTCACTTTTGTTTGAGGAAAGCTGCACACACCAGGAAGAGGAAAGATTACCATTTGGTCCAGCCATGAAAGGACCACATCTGGAAATCCTAAAGCATACAAACTCCCCTTAGACTTTCAGCATGCTGCTCTTGATAAAATTCCAATTTAGTATAGATGAAGTATCACAAGTTGACCTAACATTTAACTTTTATCATCATTTTGACATCATCTCTCAAAGTAAAGGGAAAGAAGCAGCAGCAGTGTTTTTTCTCTGCTACAAATAAGTTCTTTGAAGGGGTTAAGTTCCTTAAAGTCAAAATGGTAAAGATCTGGAAGGGAAAAATATTTGACTAGAAATGGTCTTTGCTAGAGGATATCACTTTTAACTAACAGAAGAGATACTGCCTTTCAGAGTCAGTGGGAATGATAGTTGTTCCCAAAGGACTCTCTGTTTAATTACTATGCAGACGCAAATAGCAAATACAGCTAATTTACAAAATATATTAGTATGCTTACTTACAGAATCCTTTAAACCTCAAGCTACTACCACTGTAATAATAAATTATGAGGAGAGCACCACATCTTTGACCTTTGATATTTTGGTTCAGGGAGCTACTTAACTGCATGCTGCCTGAGGCTTGTGAACAATCTCTTTAATTTAAACCTGCATCCTGATTTCAGCAAGAATAACCCTTAATCCATGTGCTTATGATTAAGTATGTATGGGTACGTATGAAGTGTACCACATTCAGTATTTTGCTGGGAATAAGAAATGTCTCTCCAAGTAACAAGAAGTTCTCATTCTGTGTGAATGTTTGTATTTTACTTTATACATTTTTCTAATAATAACAATCAGTAATATAAATTAAGAATAAAAGTACTCAAATAAGAAAAACTTTTCATAAATACACAAAATACACACAATTTTCCAGGATACTATAATGTAACCTAAACCTAACCTATAATGTAACCTAACCTAGTAATCTAAAACTCATAAAAGTATTCTATGAGGAAGGAATGACTTCCAAAAAGATGACCAAGTAAATCTTTTGGATTTCAGTAACAGACTGATAGTTTTATAGAGCTTCCAAACTCCCTCTCACCAATTGACTTAGGGTAAAAGCTGACAAACTAGAAACTGGAAGCTGAGAGACCAAGAACCAGCTTTCCTTGAGACATGAATAAAAAGCAAAGCATTTCAATAAGCAAATAGACCTTACTGTTTTAAAAAAAGCTGAGTATTATTTTCTCCCAGTTTCTAAGCACTGCAAAGCAGAGCACGCGAATGTGGTTATCTAAATCGTGGCAAAGGAAGCCAGCTGCCAGGCAGCTCTGCTCACAAGAGGAGTCAGGGCCTTTACCCAGAGCTACTCAAGAAGATGCAGCTACCACTGAAGTTGCCAGGAGCCCTACTTCCCATAGAAGGCCCAGGCATAAAAATTTTCAGGGATAGACTTTACTGTAGAGAATTTTAAAGTCTATCTAAGCCACATTCAGATTAGAGCAAGGTAAGTACGCATGGATACACACAAGGTATACGCATGGATATTAGCTCTTCGGAAACTCACGCGTTAAATTCATGCAACGCATGTTCATGCATTGCAAATTCATCCTTATCTGGATGAATACATTACCACCAACAAAACTCCTAGAAAAGCACTCTTGTTTTCTTCTGGCAATAGATCAACGGTTGCCTAGAAGTGCCATTTATATTTTTAAATTTAAAACTGGTCTCTAGAGATCATTACCTCCTACAAACATCCAAAAGATAACTACAGGTGTCAGGGACTTCAGTATTGGCTCCAAAAGCAATGAGCTCACTATAACAGGATGTTATTTATCACCCTACATAAACTGGAATAATTTCTTTTGAAAGAATATATAGATTTAAGAACATACAATTGTGTGACAATATTTATAGATGATATATAGGGTTTGTGGTTTTTTTTTTTTTTTTTTTTTTTTTTTAAATCTCCTGATATTTTATTTTTAGGCTTCCACATAAATCCTAAAGAGTTGTTACTGAATTTCTCATTTAGTGGAATAAAAAAGAATCATTTTGGCATTCTAACCACCAAATTAGTTTTCTTATAATCATGGATTTTATGCAAGAAATATACAGAATAGGGAAAAAAGTATCATTTATTTAAACATAGTAATAGCTGGGATGGATGAACCCAGTAAAACCATGGATTTGAGGTTAAGGAAAAACAAAACCTCCTCATAGAAACATGCTAGTGAGAACACCCTTGTTCTGTAGAAAAAAAGTCACACAGGAAAGGAAAATTTTCTAATGACTCTGATACGACATATCCCTTTAATCACAGGACTGATGTTTTTACATCATTTTCAGATGCCCATTCAGTAAGCCAAGACGACGGGAGGAACAAGAACTTACCTGCTTATTACTGAGGTCCTGTAGTGCTTTCAAAGAGACAGTTGCAGGCTTACAAGCTTTGTGCTGGAACAAAGCCCTTCTCCCAAATTCATTGCAGGTAGGGCTGGTTTGCTGCCACTCACATTTTGCTTGTTAAGTATTTATGCATTTCCACTAGAATTCAAAACAGCAGAGTGTTACATACTACACGCCATGAAATGTTGTCTTTAATAGCTCCATAGAAAAAAAATATACTGCTTTCATTAAATTTGCTTTCATTGCAAATTTATTGCAAGTTTCTTGATCGCTGTCCTAAACACTATTTAATGAACTACTCTGTATTGTTGAAAATTTTCTATAAAGTGGACTTTTTGTCTGAATTTTGTGAGATTAGGTTTCAAACTATCATAGTCTTCTAAAGTGTAAACACAGTATTAGCTGTGCAGCTGTCCCCTGACAGAGCCAAATTCAAATGGCAAAGCTTGGGATCATAGAGAGACTATGAACCAGAACCTCAAGGAAACATTTTTCGTCCTGCTCATTGCATATACTGACAAGCTGAACAAACTCAAGTGTGGCAGTTTACTCAGTGGGCAACATCTCAGTTATTAAGGCTGTGGGTGGGTCCATATGCCAGTGAAAATGGGCAATATTATGCTTTTTGCTGTCACTGTTTTTACTGCAATAGAGTTCGTTTACATTAAGACATTAAAGGTTTTCTTGGAGCCAAAGAAATGAGGAAACAAGTGACTTTGTATGCGAGCAGCCAGTGTTCAGGTGGCTCTTGCCCTGCGCGGCTCCCCCTGCCCCACAGGCGACGCACGGAGCCTGCTGGGGAGCCGTGGCCCTACCAGCCAGGAAGGCAGCCTGTGTCTGCGGCCTTGTGCTGCACCCTGAGCTTTCCTTTGCCAGAGCAATCCCTTATACCTCAACTTCATTCAGCTGTTCCACCTATAGCACAGGCGCCTCCCACCCTGCAGGTCTCCCATCTGAACAACAACTGCGGGTTTCTCACCATTCCCTGCCTTCGCACTGGTGCTCAAGCCCACCAGGCTCAAGTCACCTCTGCATGAAGGCAGTGACAATTTCACTACCAGCAAACATGGGGACCATTCATCCTTCAGATGGGATTCAGGAGGGAAAGGAAGAGCTATCGACAGCTTTGCTACCCTCTGCCAGCAAAATCCAGGTCTTGAACTGATGTGGGGACACTGGGGAAAACAGTCCACGTCCCCTCCCCTGGCAGACACAGAGCAGCACCTCCCTGCCACAGTTCTCCTGTGCTTCTCAGTAGGAAACTTCAGTTACTCC
Source organism: Nothocercus julius (assembly GCA_013398735.1). Classification (NCBI taxonomy): domain Eukaryota; kingdom Metazoa; phylum Chordata; class Aves; order Tinamiformes; family Tinamidae; genus Nothocercus; species Nothocercus julius. The sequence goes on from VZSV01000048.1 coordinate 2,979,854, forward strand.
CTTCTGGTAAGTGCGAAAGTACCAGCATCTCAAAGTACCACTAGCAGCTCCTTGCTACCTACCTTGCTGAAAGCTACACTAACAGATTGCTGAATTCAGTCCAAGATCTGTTTCTAAGAGCTGCAAAAGCATCGAGTGCGTCTACTCACGAGGCACGTCTGGAGTAACCGGTAACAGTTACTGCACTGCTGAAGGGTCAGAGGTCCAGCCCCTGCGCCTGCGACCCACTGCTTGGTGTTCCTTGCACCTGCTGAAGCTTTGGGGGATTGGAGGCTTTTTCATTTCATTTCTTTCCTCAATTAAGCTAATAGCAAGTTTTGCTCAGAAGTGCTGGCACAAGCTGTAATTATGATGACAAAACAATTTTAGGAAGTTACTGTAGCTGTACTATATGTGGTGAGCAAATTAGTTATCTCACAAGTCAGAGTGCCCATCAAGTACAAGTGCCTACAGTAATTACCATTCTGCTCTTGCAATGAGTTTTTCCAAATATAAAATTTTAGCATCAGGTCTTCTAATTATTAACACTGGGGGTTACATTTGTTTCCTCTCTGCTTATCACAGGAAATACTAAGTATTAAAAGTTTGAAAATAAATAACTACTGATAATGGCAACTCCAAAGCTCTAATAGCTTTCCGTTGTCTAGCTTTAGTACTGCTTGAAAGATTATTTGGGACATGCTTAGTTTAGTCTTGAGACCAAAAAATAAAATTTAAATGTTTGATGATACTTTCACAAATGCATGACAAAACCCAGTGAACCAACTCAACCACATTTCAAAGGTAAAACAAGATCTGAATCTTCATAGACCTTGTTTCTCTCAAAGTCATTAACTTTGAATATAACTAGAATTTTGTCCTTTTACTATTCAAAATTTTACAAAATATGCAAAATATGCTGCTCAGTTCCTCCTCACCAGCTTCCAGATACAGCTCCGGTGCTAAACAGGATGCATTTAGGAAAGGTACTCTATTGAAAAGCTAAAATGTACGTATTTGTTACAGAAAGCCTAAAATTCATGGTGAGGGGGGTTAAAGCTGTCTAGCATCTGTGGACAGGATGTTCAAAGTAAGATTCAAGAGGGAGAAAGAGGGAAGATTTGTCTTTCCTGTTATTCATCTTGTATTATTTTAGATACTCAGATTCTGTATTTGGCTTGAAAATAAAGATAAAATTGGCAGCCTTACCACAGAATTACCCGCTTAGCAGCTGACATGCCTCTATCTCAACACCAAGACTGTATTATAGAGATCTGGCGAGGTCCAGAGGACTTTTCCTCAAGGAAAAGCAACTTTCTTCTTTGCGATTCAGACCCAACTAGTTTTCTGTTTTTTTTTTTTTTTTTTAAATACTCATCACTTTAGATACAACTTATGAATACATCAATGCTTTAAATAAAAAGCAGATGATGAACTGAAGTACCAGGTAAAGCCTGTGTGCCACAGCAAAAGACCAGCAAACCACATGGGATCTCTACAAAAGAAAAAGGAGAAAAACACAGACGCAGTTCCTGGACTCTGAAGCAAGAGCTGCACAGACTGAATCCAGCCCGGGCTCCATGAAGAGGAGCCACCACACGGCAGTGAGGAGTCCTGCCGCGCTGCTCCACGGGGCAGCAAATATTCAGATTTCATTCAGTGGAAAGCATACTGCATCCCTGGCATTTTCAAGGCCTATTATCAGCAAGAACAGCTGATATTTCTTAAAAGTATCCTAAGAACATGTGCTGTTTACCTTTTGTATTTAGGGCCTGCATGCAGAGAATTCTATTATTAGCAATTGGAATTGTAATGGCTACAGCTGTGACAGTAATTCAGAATTCTGTGTGGAACTGGGGGACAGAAAACTTCCTTTATGCAAAAAAATCAAGTCTCTTTGGCCAGAAGAATTTCCATAACTAACAAAGAGCATTCAGAACACACAAAAAAATAAGTCACAATAGGCCAGAAGACATTTTTTTTCTCCTTGAATTTATTTTCTACGCGGAAACTGGAAGCGCCTTTTTTTTTTTTTTTTTTTAATTTCTATACCAGTTTAGAAGCTGCTAAATTCTTCCTCAACATGAGATTTCCTTTCCTTGCCAATTGTAACAATTATTCTCCCTTGCCTCCACCCCACTTTTTTTTTTTCTCCTCCTCTTTCGGAGAACAGGTTTGTGGCATTTCTATTCTTGGACTCCTTGGCCCTAGTAAGAATCTGGGGAATCATCTCATGGAAAAATACTTCAGACTTGGGCTCCCACTTCTCTAAGCTACTCTTCTTTCCAATGCCACTAAGTCCTCGCCGTTAGGTGAAACAGGCCCACTCAATATACTTTGTTTTCAAATTAGTTTGCAACTGCATGAGGAGTATTTTCAGTGTGAAACAGTGTAATAGCCTGATTAAAGCTGTTCACAAAGTATTTAATACAGATCTTAAAAACTATCATTAACTTCTTTTTAATTAGTCTGCTGTATTGTTACTTTCAGTTACGGTCACACAGTGAGTAAAATCTGCAGACTAAATTCTGGATTCAGTTATATTCAAGTAAACCTGGCTTAACTCTGCAAAACGTACAAGCAAAATTTGTCCCCTGCTGTTTCCAAACTCTAATCTAATGTTCTAACACTTTATGCAAGCAGAAGCAATGTTGAAATTTGGAAAGAAATCTTCTTTTCAAGGTATTCTTCAGCACGCTCAAGACTCTGGCTAGCTTTCCTTTATACAAAATATCATCATTTGTAATTTACTTAAGCTCTATTTCCCTTTTAGTTCATCATTTGAAATGTTTGTCATGTGCTTGAAAATAAAAGATCAAACTAGAATTTACACATTGGTTTTATCAAGAAAATATATCTCATCCTCTCCTCAAAACTACCGGTTTGAAAATGACTTGTACTCTCTAAGATAAAAAAGCCAAGAGAAAGCAAGCTACTTTTTGGCAAAAGTTGAGTTTCAATGCAGAATCTTCTACTATTAATCTAGGCTGCATAGCTTGTAAAATGTTCATGTATTTCATAGTGACAGATATATCCCACTCATGAAAATCTTCTTACAAAAATGTTATGTTCCAGGGATAATTTCTGTGCAATGCTGAGATCTAGTACTTAGACGCAGACTGTGACCTCAGTGAGCTGCTTCAAATTTATTGCATCAGTCAACCTGCCGAAAGTCATCTAAAACCCATCACTGCATTCTATGACACATATAAAAATATTATTTACTGTTACTCTATTTTCTTTCTAAAGTTTGCAAGTCTGTTGAATTTCTGCTTACAGGCTCAGTTTTCTGACACAGAACAGAAAATTCGCTTTAGGTGACAAAATGGTCTACTACAAGGTTATTTTAAACAAATTGCCTATTTTTTCTTCAGCGATGCTTTCATTGGTCTTTGAAATGTGTTAAAAAATCCATAAACAGGCCTTTGTTGTTCAAAGAAAAAAATATTTCCAAAAAGAGCTAATCACTCTTCTCTCCAGACTTATACACCTCATATAAACTTTTTCAAAGCTCCCTCTAAATCTCTCCCCTGTTTTCCAGTAATTTTTCAGCCACCAGACACATATACAGGACTGGATTTTCAGTTCTGTATCAGCAGTCCAAACTGATCTGTACGTTACCCTGCACGTCCAAATGGAGGCGTCTCTGACATGAACTTTACAGTATATCAGATTTTAAGCTGGCCCAGAATCAGCACAAGATACAACTAGTAGAGCAAGGGGACACAGAAATCATGTAACCTACATGCTGGAAATCTGGCACGAAGTCTGCTGACTGCACTGCAGTGGTATGCAGTAGCTATTGTAATAGATCTGGATTTAAAAAAAAAAATATATAAAGCAGATCACCCTAGGGCTATTTTAATTTAGCCTGTGTGGATGTACAAACGACCAGCTACATCCATCAGTAAATGCCAAGGTCATCTTCACCTCCAAGAAAATTGGTAGGTGAGGGTAACAAAGCTCAGCTGCACTTTGTGTGCAACTACACAGATACATGTGTGTTTGCACTTTAAGTCCATCTTCCATAAAAAAAATCTATTTTGAAATGTAACAATAACAGTGCTGTATTTAGTACCTTCAGAATTATTCTCTTTAACCAAATCAGGACAAAACACCTCACTAGTCACTGATGGGAACAGCAAAAGGCAGAAATAAGACAGTTTCTTCTGTGAAGATTTCTGACCACTTCTAGCAGTTTCATGCCTCAACAGATGATGTAATTAGCAAATTCAATAGAAAATTCTTCACCACTGTCAAGAGGAAAAAAGTTAATCACAACAACAAAAGGGGTCAGAACAGATCTTGTACAATAAGCAAATATGTCTCTCCTCTCTACACCAGGGAACTCTAAGCCTACCACTATCCTAAAAACATGATTTCAGGCAATTCAACTGAAGCTAATTTAATGTCAAGGCCACTAACTCTCTGGGCCATCTCTGCTCCTTTCTGTCACACTTCCTCTTCTCCCCCACCAAGCAATAGCTTCCCTCCTTCCCCAAAATACTCAACCCCTCCAAAAAATCAAAGTGCAAAAAAGCCAAGAATCGAGCATGAGCAGGACACGCGCAACACACTGTGCTAACCCTGCAGCAGCCCTGCAAGCACATTTCAGTGTGGTATGATCAATAATGACATTAGGCAGCAATTGTTGTAGTAACTGGCACGACTTCCACAGCTCTTTGAATTTTCAGCCTTTTCAGAAACTGGCAGTTTAGCCTGGGCCCTCCCTCTGCATTCTGCAGTGATCACCATTAGATTAACACCCTTGGGACATGTTGGGCCAGTTCTTCTCTGACTGCTGCGCCCAGGTACATGTATCTGAGTGTTTTTTCATAGGTCTGGCTCTAAGGCACTCTGGGGACAGTCACTATTCAAGAAACTCAACTCCTTTGTCACCTCATGCAAGAAATGGCACCTAGTTTACAAAGAGAATAAGCACACCTGTGCTTACTGATTTAGCCCAGTTACAGATCCTTAAACATTTACACATTACAGATCCTTAACTTGCCTAACTTGCCAATTTCTTCCTAACTCCTTTCCTCCATTCTCCCTATATTGCAACTATTCTGGCAGGAAACCTACTGGTAGCTTTTTGCTTACATGGATTTTTTTTTTTTTTTTTTTTTTTTTTAAATCTTGCTTTGTCTTTTTCGCACCTCTGTAGGAGGTAGACTGAGGATAATTGCATCTCCTTCATCAAGGTAAAATCAATTACAGTGCACCACTCCAGACAGATGCTTGGTGGAGTTCTTGGAGACCGGTTTTTAACAAGAATGATTTAGCAGTTTCCCCTGTTAGGTTTTCATTGCACTTTGCAGTTATTTCTTAGAGCTTTTTTGACGCTTAATAAACTTCTTTTGCTATAATTTAAGCCCCCTCCTCATTTGTACACAGAGAGGGAAGAGTTTAAACCTTCTTACCTTTTACCTTTCTGGAAACTTAAGTGTCTGAGTCCAAAACATCATTACATCCAGAATGGCCTGAATTCCAGCAACCTCTCCTCACAGGACCCTGCTTCTGATGGTTTCCAGTAGCTCAGGATGCCTCTATTCAGGTCGTACCTGACCTATTCATTTGGGGGACAGAACAACAGGTGAAGTCTTATCAGAACAAAACAGGAAAATTATTTCAAACATCCTTTATACGATACTGTAGCTCCTGAATGGCATTCGCCTTTCCTTGCAGCACGATGTTACTTATTCCAGTCCACTGCAAACCTCAGTCTCTGCACGAGCACCACCAGCCAGTTAGTTGCTCTTTGCTCCATGTATGTGCCACTTTGCACATGTGATTCCCACTGATAGGTATATTTGTCCTTATTTAAGATAGTCTGCTTTTTCTAGACTTTACTTATCAGGATGATTTTTCTTTTCTAACCATCTCCTTCCAAATTCAGGTTCCAGCATTAAGTATTTGTCGAAGTCAGCAACTGAAGCCTGCGCTTCTCCAGCAAAAAAATCTCAAAGAAAATACTGTCACTGAATACCAACTTTTGCAGAGTTCTACTGTACATGACTTCAGTTTGATAGCTACTTTCTGAATACATGTATACGTAATTGCAGCTAATCCCTATTTGTATAATTTGGTTATGAGAGTATGTAAGAATGTGGTAGAACACACTGATAATTACAGCCTGTCCTGTAACTCCGTGGGTGGGTCTTTCAGACTAAGGAAATCAGCTAAAGGAAATACCAACACCTTTCATCTACACCTCCATCGTCTATAAATTTTTAAAGATTACTACTGCTGTTTCTGAGATCGCTTTGACATTGTTCATGGCCGCCATTTGTCCATGCTTGCTGCAGTATAGGCCTTTCACTACTTTTAATTTTCAGAACATCCTACGTAAAAAATAGGATCCTCTGAAAATAATACTATCATATCACAAAAAATATTTAGAACTGTTTATTCAAGTTTGCAACAATAATATAGGTCAATTTGATGATTCTTATAGAGTACCAGCATTTATCTAGAAAGCCAAGTTGAAAACATCTGAATTAGAAGGCTTAATGACTTGGAAAAGGTAACCAGACATTCCCAAGAAGGAAGCTTTGGTCAACAGTGTGACCTCAGCCCTCGATGATTTGCAAAACACATGGATAAAAAGCAAGGACACCAAGAAGAAGAGTTCACAAAATTTGAACTCACTTGGGGATTGAATTACTATATCTATACATACTCACATAGCTTGTGCTCATTACAGTTATTGAGAACATCATCTTCAGATAAAACACTGGACCTGTTTCCATCCACTGACATCCATAAATGTCAGCATCTGCACAGTTCTTACTCTATTATTCCCATCTTAGACGTGGAAAAGCTGGAGCACCTTTAGTAACCTGCCTAATAAGATAATAAGAATCAAGAAAAAATAGGTTCAAGCCAATGCTAGATCAGATACAGGCAGGAAGGATTAAAAAAAAAAAAAAAAAGCTTCAGTCTGACACTAGTCACACTACTGACAGTAGTCCTTGTGCAATCTGGGCTTCTAGCTAGAAGATCAGTGTTTTATTTGTAGAAGCTGCAGTTCCTGAGCCATTGAAGCAGTGTGAATTCAGCCCAGGAACAGATGGGTCAGCATCCAGAAGCTATTCTGAACAGCATCTCAGTATGGCTTTAGTAACACAGAAGCTCAAGAGGAGACTGCTCCAAGTACCAATATATTTAAATTCTACTATCTCAGACCAACAGAAAAGGAGAGGGCAACAGAAGAAAAAAAGACACCATATCTAGAGACCTCTCTGAAAGCAAAAAAAATCCCTGGAGCAACACAGAAGCCTCAGACAAATGTTAAAAGCATTTCTCATGGAGATTTTTGGTATCTGCAGTCAAGAGACCACACAATAAATGCCTAATACAAATAAATGTTAGGAATATGTTGATGATTCTTATTGGAGATTCTCAATCCATAACAGATGTACTTTCTAAAAAGAGCTCACAGATCACTGGTAACATTTAAAATTTTCAGATTAGTGATACACAAATGAGGTGCAAAAACAACTACATTAAATAGGGACTCTGGGAATATGGAAACCAAAGTCAGAAAGAGGTCTTGAATAAAAAGCTCAGAGTTTATATATAGAAAATTCTCTCTCACACCATCTTCCCGAAGATGGCTAAGCTGGCTAAGAGTACGGAAAACCCTAAAGTTAGAAAAACGCTCTCCAAGAACCCATGTATTCATCTGGTTAAAAACAGACAAAAAGGCTGAGAGACCAAGTCTCCCCTTGATACAAGGAGCACAATAAATAATGGGCTTTGAATGTCACGGAAAGATATTATGGCAGGCAAGAGATAACTGAATTCAGGATTAACATCACTGGTACATCTTCAGTCCTGGCTGGTCATACACAGCTGCTCTGTTGCAAGTCAAAACACTGTAAATCGTGTTTCCTTCTAGCGTTTTGTTGTTCTTTGTTCAAATCAGTTACCTGTGTTATATTTTTGATTTAAATTTCTTTATTTTCTAAGTCAGATACTCAGTATGGGCAAATCTCAGGCAGAACACCAGTATTTTTAGCTCAAATGCACTTGGGGTGCTACTTTACACAACAATGTTTTATTGTAACTTCTGTTATTATTGTATTATTACTGTCTGATGTAATAAAGCTCTGATCAAGAGCCTGGACATGAGGCAAGTATGAGGAGCTAGGAGAAGCAAATTAAAATGGAAAACTTACCTTCTGAAGATCGGAAATCTGAGATCCTCACTACATAGATCAGTTACACTCATTTCTGTGACAAACTTAAGCTCATGTATCTCGATTATTTTTCTGCAATTTCCAAAGCCATGATGAAGGTTAACCCAACAAAAAGCAAAACTGTGCTCCATCTTAACCAGCTGTCTAGCTTTTGCCAGATCCCGACTGAACAGGCATGAAAATTTCACATCAAAACATTTCTTGCAATACAATCCCATGAACAGATGACACATCAGTAAAAGATGTTTTATGCTTGCAGCAGAACAATCAGATCTATTACCTGTTACTAATGAAAGCAGCTTGTAGAGGCACTGAGTTTTTGGAAGGATTAATATTTGCTAGTCAGTCAAGAAAAGGATTTCGTGGTGCCTGTGGAGGGCGGTAGGAAGGTACCTTCTCTCCAGCTCTCCAAGGAATGCTGGCTGCCAGTGGACAGAAACACAGGTTCAAGGAATTGCCCTATCTCTGTTCCTCCTTCTCCTCTCCTGTTTCACTGCCTCTTCAGCGCTGCTGGCACAACTGTTTGCATGGCTGCAACATGAACTGGACTAGGAAACTCAAGTAGGTACAAATACTGATTTTTTTTTTCTTTGCTGATATTTAAGACAGATTTTGCGCTGCTGGCTGTGGCTGCCCAGATGAAGCGCCCAGCCGACGAGGCGGCGCAAGGACACAGCGAGGTAGCCGGAGGCACTCTCGCTGCCAGGCCCCGCGCAACGTGAACGCGCAGAGCAGCGAGGCAGCGGCGCTGCTCCCACGCTGCCTCCCAGCTCCTGTGGCAGCAGCACTGCCTTCGCAAGGCAAAACTGACGTGGCTTACGCTGCAAACACACCAGCTCCTTGTCTGAGAAACATTTGATAATTCTACAGAAAGGAGAAGATGGGGGGTTAAGGATTTGCTTTTAATCGATTCCAGTGGTATCATTTACTTGGCAGCCTTATGTCATTAAAAGGTGGTAGCCTCAGGTGGAAACTGGCTGCCAGCGGAAGGGACAGCTGAAACCCAGGACACTGCAGCCCCGTCCATCTCCTTAGGCTGGCCGAGCTCTGCCCCAGCTGCACCCAGGCCTGCGACAGCCCGGCAGCACAGACTGCTGCTTGAGCAGCAGCACAGAAAACAGCTTTGAGCAACTTCCCTGGTCTAGGTAAGTCTCATCTCATACACTGAATATCCCAACCTTACTGCAAGAGTGCACGACACTAGAAATTAAAAACGGGCATTTGCCTGGCTCAAAAGCTAATCAAATCTACCTTTTTGGTGGACATAATCAGCTCACATTGCAACTGTGGTTAAGATCTAATGATACTTTCTAATGTCTTGACTGAACTCAGTTGCACAGTAATATGCTCTGCTTCATGTCTCCATGTTATCAGATTTAGAAACACATTTACAACAGTCTCTTGTTTCTCTACTGATTCACCCCTAGCATTATTATATTTTAAATCTTAAGCTATGTACCTTCAATCCAAGATTACTGTAGATAAAATAAATGCTAATTTATGAGGTAAATTGGGTCTCATTAAATTGATTGTAGCTGAAAAAGTGCAAAAGGATATTGTTTGTAAATTAGTCAAGTGGAGCATATTCCCAGCACATTTTCAGCATCACTGTTTGATTAAGCTGAAAAATTCACTAAGAGGAAAGAAAGCCTAAAGAGAAAAAAACAAAATCAAGCAAGCTTACTAATTAATGGCAAATAACCAAGCAATTGCTTCTTTTAATAGCAACCTCTTTTAGGATTTGAAATACCATAAAACAATTATTGTTTATATTTTGGCAATACTCAGTCCTAATTAGGATTAAGAAACCATTGCTCAAGATGATACGAGCACAAACAATCCTATCCTGAACTGGGGCACATGGAGGGGGAAAAAAAAAAAAAAAAAAAAAAGTAGGATTCAGGAAAATATCTCCCAGTAATTTCAATGGGTCCAAATGTGCTTTTTTTTTTTATTTTTTTTTTTTTTTTTTCTCCACTGCCTTTTTTGTCTTTTCAGTAGGAAAAAGGAAAAGGGACTGTGGTAGAGAGACTGAGGCGATGAGTAGAAAGCCCAGGAAATGGGAAATCCAGGCGTGCCACATAACAGATGCCATCCCTAGGTTGCTCCTGGCAGCACCACTCCGTCCACACAGCCCATGCGCACAGTTCCCAGGAAGGCAAGTGCTACTCCCAGGTGCTCCACGCGCCACTGTGCCCGGAGCAGGACTCAACCCAAACGGGCAAGCAGAGCCCCCGCCAGCACCGTCACCTGCAGCAAGGGGAACCTGGTTGCCCTTCTCCAGAGAGGGAGCAAATATAAATGTGAGCAATCCCAGCACCTGGTGGCACCAGGATGAAATCTCACGGCACGGGCCTGGCTCCTACCTTTTCCCTCTGCCTTCCTGGAAGAGGCTGGTACTCCCATGAACACAGCAGCCCAGATGTGCTAGGACAGCCTCTTGTGCCATGTCCTTCTCTTGCTCTTTCTCAACGCATGAAAAACACTTACAAACCTCAAGTATCTCAAAAACAGTTTTAAAATGAGATTTGTTTTGGTAGGCACAACTTAGAATTCAGTGTTAGTCTAATTATTTTAATGTTGAGTTTTGAAGCTCATTACACAGTTGCGACTCTTTGCAATTCCATATGGTACTTGTTTTCATTCAGTGCACCAACATTTCAAAAAGGGAAAAGGAAAAAAGAAAAATAAAGAGTAAATGCCGCCTCTTAGATGAATTTATCAATCATTTTTTACATAAATTATTTTAGAACTTCCCCCAGAGAAGAAAAAAGTGTCTTTTATATAACCCATAAAAAGAGATAATAAGAATTTTGCATATTTAAACTGTTAAGAGCCCTTACATAAACACTAATGATAACAAACTGTGCTACTGCCTCCCGTGGCCAGTGAGCACAGAGCTGTGAAAGCACCCGCTTCGCTCCAGGCACCTCATCCTCCCTCCAGTCATTTTATCTTTACTCACCACAGAAGCCATTTTCAAAAGGGAAAAGTTTAAATCCCGTTCCCCATACAAGCAATTTACAATATTTTGCAAGAGATCATTTGCACTACAACAGCACTTCAAACCAACACTGACATTTTCAAATAAGAACAGCTTTAAATGAAAACTTGAAGTACAGAACAAGCCCAAGAAACTTTTTGGAAAAAGTATCAGTGATCAAATTAAGGACTGCCCCATAGATGGAACAGTACAGCTAATACTTGTACTTTGAGAACCTCTTAAGCAAGGTATTTAGCAAAAATCTTGGTAAATTTGTATTTTTGCATCTTAAAAGAGCGCTTAATACGCTCCTACAACTATTAGTACTACTGTTATTGCTGATATGGCATTTCATGACAAAGGTAATCAGCTAGTGAGGGAAATCTGGAAACAAAACTGTAATCTACAGCTCAGTAAGTTTGTATCTAATTTCTCCTAATCTATTTTCAATACCTATAAATATACATAAGACACACACAGAACACCTTTGTGAACTTTCTTGTTTTAATTCTGCCTTCCGGCTTTCCAAGCCTTGCTTGATTTTGTATAAATCGCACTTAACTAAAACCAACAAATCAGTTCCTTGTTTTCAAACACTCACCAGAGCTCTTGCTTTCACAGAGCAACACCGTTTTAAAGTGAGCACCCAAAACACTAAGTGTCACTGCCCTGTGCTGGAGTGAAACTCACCTTTCTCTGAATAGGAGACAAATTGCAGGAGACCATTCCAGTTTTCCCATCCACAAGCACGTACTCAGGTCCCACGCTGGCATTACAGACCCAGACTCAGTCAGAGGTGACTGTTCCTCACTTCAGATCTGCAAAGAACACCAAAGGCTTCTGTGCTTGTGCTCAGCAGAGTCTAAGTCAGACACCAGACCCGCTCCGGAGCACCTCTGTTCTCACTCCCAGACACACACTCGCTTTGTTATTATGAACACCTATTGCTTTTACAGCAATTGCTTATAATTATTAAAAAATGCAAGCATATTACTTGTGCACACAGCGCTCCTATTTTACACGGACTGCTGTTAGTTTTGAGTGGATATGCAAGTATTTGAGTGGCCAGGCAAGTATTGGCATTTCCAGCATTTCACCAGACATTTTATTACCTTTCCAGAAGCGCTAGCAATTTGAAACTGGAGCCTTTCAGAACACCTTGCAATGAAGCCCAAGGCAACAAGCAGACAGGGCAGTCATCAAAGCACGAGATGCCTAGAGTTACAGCAAGATAAGGTTCCTACTAGACTGTGAGTTTTCAGCAGTCAGCAGCCTAAAAGTATGATAAAATACCCGTAAGAGAAAGGAAAGAGCAGCAAAACTTAATGGTGTTTTTACTTTCACTTAGCATGAAGTATTTGCAAGGAGTATACAATATAATTCAAACACAGAAATCAAGAATAAAGCAGAAAACAGAGTAAGCATTTAAATATCATTACCTGCAGCCAAGTATGCAGTAATAAATGGAAACATGCATTTTTCATGCAAAATGCATATTGCTAATCCCGTATGATTTCAGAACCAGTAATATACACAGTGCAACTACTGATATTCGTCCCTCAAGATGGGCGCTGCAACATGTCCACACTCCTCGACTCCAACAAAATCTCATCTGGGAAAGAAAACAGATGCTCTGCCAAACTGCCAGCATCTTTCATGGGTACCTGGCGCTTCTCCAGATAAAATACAAATGTTTCAACCCTTCCACAAAATGAATACTGAGAGGGATGAAGCAACCTGACCAAGAGTCAAGTTTCTCAAGGGAGAGAAAGTTTACAGGTTGCTTTAGAAATCAATCACATCTCCTGAAACAGAACAACGTGTAAGTCAGAAGATCAACTGTCCTGCAGGTTGGTCAAAGCTTCTTGGAAAGCAGCATGCATCCCTTACCCTGATGACATTAACACTTAAGTACATTCAGCATTTGGCTCGATCAAGTCCCAGATGAGTTTTGTCAGCTAACAGATTTGAAAGATATACCTTGGAAAGAAGTATGTTCTTTATTTCTCATCTGACAGCACACTGCATCGTATTCTCCATTAAAACTAATGGAAAAAACAGTCTGTCAGAATGCATCTGTGCTTCATGAACGAAGGACATCGTTATAAATATCATCTTTGGGGGACAAGCAAAACAAATAATGATCTGTGAAAGGAAGCATTAAAACAATCTTTTTTGAAGAAATGAAAAGATAAAATTAGAGAATGTTTCCTAGGAAGTGCTGCAACACCCTAATTGGAGCCATCAGTGCCAGAAGAGTTTAGGAAACCACAGGCCAAAGAAAGGGAAGCCTGCACAGGCCCCGTCTGGTGTGACGGGAGCAATTCTCCTGAAGAGCTCAGCAATGCACAGCAAAGGCGACGCAGGGTGCAGACATGGCCGAGAACGTGCCCCACGCAGCACTGGTGACCCGTGGACTCCGGGTGCTTCTCACAACCAGCCACATAGATGCGGTCCCACACCTCATGCTCCCACTGCACAGTAGGGAATGCAGTCAAGGAAGACCTGGACAGCGGTCTCTGATTCTGAACATGTGTCTACCAAAGATAGGAAATTTATGGACATCATCAGTACCCTGTTCATCCACTCTTGTCTGGATTAAACTTGATGTGACATAGAATAGTTTCATAAGAGTTTGGGATCCACCAACACTACTGCAGATGACCAGTAAGATGCATTTTTTCACAAAAAAATTCAATGAACGTTTTCATATGTTACTCTTCCTTTAAGCTTCCACTCTCCTCCCTACAACAAAAGGGAAAGTACAGAAGTAGGTCCCTGTATCAGTCCTTTCTCCTTTTGAGATGAAGGCAGAAAAGCTCTTCAAAATATTCAACCAAAATGTAATTACAAAATAAAAAAACTCAAATGCTGCAGTGTCCATTCCAAGTTTGTGTTTGTGAAGTATTTTTGAAAATGATACTTTCTTAATATTTGAAGGTGAAATACCATTTTAATGTAGAATTTACTGGTTGGGAAAAAAATACCTACTTCAAGAGGAAAAAAATTACCCTCTGCTTGCCTTGAAAAGGGTTTTCCTGAGTTTCAAGTAAGTCCTTCTATAATTGTGGTGCTTTTTAGCCTTTGAAATGTGGAGCACAGTGAGCTTTTTCTGAAATTTCCGTTTGCAACAACACCTGATGGAAGACACACAACCAGGGAACTTCCTTTGCCAAGCTCACAGTTATTTGCTCTTTGCTGTGCTTAGACTCCCTGAGGATACTGGAACAGCATCTTTCAAGATGAACATATAACTGCCCGTTACATTCACGCTAATAACAGGACACAATGTTCTGGTTAAAACAATTGCCTCAAATTATGTTGGAGATTAAGTAGTCCTTCAGAATCGAACCTCCATATAAGTTAGCTGGCAGTGCATAATATTATTACATTTAAGAGCATGTCCTGTTTCCTGCCATCACTGAGTCTCTTCATCAGCTACAAGGGCAATTATTGGGGCCACTGACATTATCTTTTTGCACATTCCACATGCAAAACATTAGACCATCATTTGGGTTATTTTGTCCCCTGGAGCCTTTACATTTGTTCACTGCATTAAAACTCATCTAGGATCAAAGTAAACAGCATTTGCTGCTTTATATGGACAAAACAGAACAATTGTGAGAATGAAACTGTCATAAATCAGTGTTTAGAAATAGCAAAGCAGCAGCTGGGGAGATGCGCACACACACTGATGCCACGCACGCACACAGTTCCAAATAGAAAGAGGTGGTTCTTTACAGAAGGAAAAAATGATTAATTATATTGAACTGATCAGCAGCTTGATCTAAATAATTTCATGCACAGCAGCAATAGTGAAGATATTGGAATAAACTTTTGGGAAAAAAATACATTTTGCTTAACTACGCTGAGACACTTTAGTAACAAAGCATTTCTATGCAGATAAATTTTAGAACACAGCACGTGCTGACTTAAGGGAGAAAAACCCCAAGCAGAATTTTTCTAGCTGGAGAAAATAGAGATGATCTTTGTTTCTTTCCATTTTGTATCTAAGCATTGAGGCAGATTTCACAACAGGAATTCCAACCACATCCTACTGAGGACTAGCGCAACAGGGCACTGGATGGTACAAAGGAGTCGTATCAACCAACACAGGGATCTTTTCTTCTCTTATTGTCCTACCTGCTGCAGAAACTACATTAAGAGAAAATGCTGCATGATGTTGTCAGGTGTCACCCTGAACCAAAAGGACACAGAGAAGAAGTTGCTAATGCTTGTAACAATTCGCATAATCAAACAGCAGAATTCTACCACAACGAGCATCAGTGGGACTGTCTAATGCAATTTATCCTTCAAATACTCATATTGTGTTAAAAGCTGTTGAAGATAAGGATAGCCCACAGAACCCCCCTTTCAGTGTACATGATTCAGCTTGCACCGATTGTAGTTATTAGCTCCTCAGGCTACACAGCATCTGACAGACTGATGTCTTGTTGCCTTACATGTTTGACGCATATTCCATAAGGCAGCATCTGTTATGCCCCAAGGATATATTGTACATAGATTTGTATTAAGGTTGCTAAGATTAATAGCACGGCTTGAAAATACAATTAACTTACCACTCAAAGTATGTCTTACTTTGCAGAAGGAGAATGAAATCATTTCCACATTCTTTCCAAGTGCAGCCCTTAACTTCAGTTTCTTTAGAGAGAAGCACGAGACAAACCTTATACAGATCAACCTTATCTGTTTCTTCAGCCACAAAGGATTCCATTTACTTTAAAGAAAATTAGCTATTTAATATTTCACTGACTGTTGATTTTTAGTTCTGGAATTCAAACTAGTGAGGAAAGCCCTTTCACACCAAATCCAGCTTCAGTTTAAGGCACAAGGATCTAGCATTCCAAAGATAAGACAGGCAGAATTATCACAGCTGGCTAGATGTTTCCTGGACTGGTACTGCAGTCTTGCCAAAGGTAAGTCTAGAATGCATTTGGAAGTGTTTAAAATGCTCCTTTGTGCTTAAATTGTGTCTTAATTTAAAGCTGACAAATCCTGATTTGGGCCCAATTAAATAGCCTGAATACGTCTATATGAAAGACTCCCCCCCTTCATTCTCTGATAGAGGTATCTATGGCTATGATCTGACTAAAAGACTGCCAGGAGGACAGCGATGACAAGTGGTTTCACATACCACATGCATTCAAAGGCTAAACTCCTTACCAGCGGTAATATATAAATCCGTAACAACACCAAGTAGCATTGGAGAATTAGCCATTCTCCTGTGATCAGAACGCTGCAGCATACTCCTGTGAGATTACTCTGGATGTGCTGCGTTCACACTAAATCTTTTATGCCAAAATAATAATTCTAAAGAAATATTCACACTCTACACAGCACATTGATTCTTGAATATCCACTTACTTGATGTACCACTGGCCAGCTTTATGCCTCTGCGGGCAGGGATAAGCTCAGATAACGGAAAATATGTCGAGGTGTAGACCTACCAGCACTATGCTGCTACTGTTTAAAAATAGGACATAAAATCTAAAAGTATTTTTAAGATTTAGAAAAACCATACATTGTTTCATGCCCTTCTTATTCTTCCTGTAGTTAGCCACTTCAATTTGAAAGCAGTTTCCAAAAGCCTCTCCAAACTGCTATAAAAGAATAGCATGCCATAAAAATGTTCAATGCGCTGAGGGACAAATGCATTCAGAATCAAGCACTGTCATCATCTCCAGCCCAACCACGTTAAAAAAAATATATACATATTAAAAAAAAATCCATCTACTCATACTACTTTGCACACTGAATATCATTTTGCAGAGTGTTGCGGTGAGGAAAAATGCAAAGAGCAAATATAAACAAAGGCAATTAAAGAACAGAAGAAACAAGACAATCTTAAGCTTGATTAAAAAAGCAAGCAGCTTTCCACTCTTAATTTTACTACAGGACATAACAGGGAAATGATTAGGATGCACAGAGCTGGCAAACAAAGTCTGGTCAAAGCCAGACACAAAGAGGTCATAACCACAGAGACTGCACACCCACACATCTGAGCAATATTGTCATTTGCCACAGGAGAACATGACTTAGAGCTAGATTTTGCAACTGCTATTCTGCTACTAAACTTTGGGACACAACAGGACTTACTAATGGGTTTGGACATCATGCTGAGGTTAGACAAATTCTCCAAAGCAGACACAGGAAAGCAAACCATATTCTACCTATCTGTTGACTGACAACATGACCCGATGCTGGCTTTCACCTTCATAGTCTCTACAGTTCTTTAAAAACTACTCCCACAAGGTATCTCATTAATTTTTCCCTTCTCCATCATTCCCAAATACAAGGCAAGGCATCAACTTGCTTTAGGCTTTCCATGTTGAAAAGAATCTCAAGAATGACACACTGAAAAGATGTTAGTTGCACTTTTACCCTCAAAGCCTTCCTTGTTTCCTGGATATTTGTTAAGCTAAGTCAAAACTAGTTCACTATCGATATCACCAACAATTATTTGACCTTTAAGTTCATGACTGTCAGCAGTTAGCCCTATTTCAGGGCCAAGTTCTCTCGACACGTATGTTCACACAAATCGGCTCTTAGTGGGAATAAGACTGTTTCTCGGATCAAAAAGCCAAAGATAAAGAGCTTTTCAAAAGACACACATAATCATACAGAGTAACACCATGAAAAAAACTCTCAGCCCAAGGCTGGGCTAAGAGCCTTGGAAGCCTAGACCATAAAGATTTCTGACCTTGAATCTTGAGAGGATGACTCCTTGGGGCTTCCAGTCTCACGGCTCCCAGCCAGCTTGCCAGACAGGCCGTTAAAAAGTCAGGCAACCCCTGCATACTCTCCCCATGCAAGAAGCCTGCCAAGGAGGTGGGTAAGTGAGCCTAGTGGAAACCAGAGCTATTGCCACAACGTACACATTTTTACAGAACATTTAGATTTTGAATAATCAACATTTTTGCAACTGAAAAACATGGGCAGAAAATATTTCACCTGGCTTAATTACATGTGCATTGATTTGAATAACAAAGCTCACTATTACCCTTTTCTAAATGTGAAGCTCAGTGAAGATAACATTAGGAAAATAAAGCCAACATTTATTTCTATCCTCCCACTGGCTCAAGCACAAGTCAGGGGAATGCCTCCTGCAAGGGATTCCTACCATAAACAAGCAAAATCAAGGGGTACATACCCAGTAACATCAGCCAAAAAAATTCCTCCCCCAACAGATAGGAACTGTATCTAAAGAAAAATTTTAAAATGCAAGCAATCCTGGAGGGATTTTATTCCAACAACATTCACTTTCAGCAGCCTTGCAAATCTTTATAAGCAATAACACTGTTAATTACAGCCATTAATTTGCAAACTCTTTCTCAGAGGATTTTCTCCACCCTGAAAGCTCAATAGGAGAGTGAGAAATTCCCAAAGTGATAGCAAATGCAACTTAATTGCTTTTAATGATCTAGAATTCAATATAAATTGGAGAGTACTGTAAAAATGGACTCCTAGCAACTAAATGCACCTACTCAACTGAAAAAAAAAAAATCCAGTCATGAATAAACAGCTGAACAGTCTTGTATACAAAGCAAACAGGAAGTCCCACTCCTCATTCTGGTTTTGGCTACAAGGACCAATTATCAAGCAACAAAATTAGAGAATTAATAATTGTGGAAACTACTGAACAAACTGGAAGTATCTAAAACTACTGTTTTAAATACTACCAAACAAAATAAGGGAGAAATAGATGTATTTTTACAAAATGTTTTGCTGCATTCTTTTCAGTAACGTATCCCTTCATAATGTGTCAAGACTTTCAAAAGAGTCAGAGATATTAAAAAGGCCTTAAGAAAGTCTTCAGGTGACCGAAGACACATTGCTGGTACCTCAAAACTAGCATTTTGAAGCTTTTGCCCATGTGTTTCCTAAACAGTAGTGCTTCAGACATGTGTGTTACTCCTATCCACTCAGCCACTACCCCGGTGCGTTTTTTCCACGCTGATGCTGTCAACAAAGTCTGGTCAGGCGGCCTTGCTTCTGGTCATGG
Organism: Nothocercus julius; assembly: GCA_013398735.1. Lineage (NCBI taxonomy): Eukaryota > Metazoa > Chordata > Aves > Tinamiformes > Tinamidae > Nothocercus > Nothocercus julius. The sequence continues at coordinate 2,999,043 of VZSV01000048.1, forward strand.
TGTTGATGAGGATTGAGGGAGGAGAAAGATTTGCTTTTGAAAAGCGCTTGGAAAACTGCAGGCTGCCAGTGAAGCTGTTCTTCATGGATTAACACATTCAGTCTTTTCCTAGGAGAATTTTTAACTGATGTATGCTTCAACTTCCCTAGCTTTAGCACTAACAGTAAATCCGATATTGTGTGTTGCTAACCCAGTAATTACACTTTCCACTTCATAAAGCAGCATGTTGTCATCCTGAGATCTGTGCCATCTGGAGGGCCAGCTGACAGCACCGTCACCTGGGATCCAGTAGCAGCCTGAACTACAATTGCACAAGTTGTTCCTGCTGTGTCGTACAAGCAAGGAACAATTTCTGTCAAGCCATTTAGAGTGTCTTCTATTGAGGACCGATTTAGTCAATTCACACATAGCTATAAACGTTCATTCATTTAAACTGAGACGAATAATTCATATTCTGAACGTTTCTTATTCCAGACACCCTTGGACTCTTCTCATTTAGACTGCTCAGAATGAACTGCTCTGTCAAAGCAAGAGAAGGCCCAACATCCTGCTCTTCTTTCGCTCTTCCTGATGGCAGCTTTCAGAAGCACCTTGGCTAACGAGGGAATAACAGTTGCTTTTGGAATGAGAACAGGCCCACACAGACTACACTATATTCCTTAACAAAAACATCACAGGAAAATACCAACATCTTCAAAAGAGTTATATTTCAGCAAAGTCAGATTTTGGAGTTTGTAGGACCTTTGCAGACAGGTTTGCAGGCCCCTTCCCTCATAAATATTCCACTCTCACAGAACGAGTTTTCTTCTGATTACTGAAGCAGCGCTAAGAGCTACTCAATCGTCGCCATCCAACCACACAAACCCAGCTCACCCTCCACAACTACGTTCTTGGTTCTGCCTCCATCCCAAGAAAACAGAAAAGATTTGTACCCCCACCCCGACTCCCTTACCAACCGCACAATCTTCAGGTTCACAAAAGAGAAGTAAAAAACACCACTGACAAGGTGTGAATCCTGCTCTAAGTACAGAAAGAAAAACTTACATTGTAACATACCTCCCAATAGGATAAATCAATTATTAACTAAAAATACAGTACTAAAAATATTCAAAGCTTGTCAACAGATGCCAAAGATGTCAATGCAAATCCCACATGCTCTACAGAATCAGCTGTTACTATGCATGTCATACTAAAAGTAACTCTGTTTCTTTGTATGTGGTTCAGCTGACAAAATAACACTCTTTGGCCTTCTACTCCTCAACTCTGCATAAGACTATAATGAAAAAAAAAAAAAATCCCAACACGAATAGCTTTTAATAGGCAACTTCTAAGTATCAAGGCTTTTTCCAGTCCTAGATTACCCCTAATTCACAAAATAGTTTACACTGAGGGTTGATTTTGTTGTTAAGTGGTATGCTATGTCTAGCTAGAAGTTGGACAAGCACAGGTTGGAAAATACCTCTCATGACACTCCCAACCATTAGAATTTTACGCCTGATCTAAAGCACACTATAATATAGGAAGCATACTAAAGTATATTTCCAAGCACTAAACTGACTTTAACACACTAGTAGTAACTAGGGTGACTGAAGTGACTCAGTTCAAGCCATAACCATTTACTCCTATACTTTAACATTTGAGTATCTGTTAACAAATAGTTATAAAACATGCAAAATGGATCTTTGCCCCAGACCGTTGCCTGCAGATTTATGCCAGTAAAACTATTCCTACCTTTTCAAGCTTTACTGTAGACCAAGCAACTGTATTCTGCATTCCCACAAACTGTATCTTTTCAAAAAGCCTGCAAAATATCTGAGCCAGATTGCATAGCTTAATTAAACTTCATGAATTATCACTACTAGTTAAATATTTATGAAAGCAAGTTTTCAAAACTGTACAGGTCAGGATCTCATTACAGCAGAAATTCTTTGTTGGACAACACTGCAATATTAAACTGAGATGAACACAAATAAACTGACAGAACTACACTTTATATAGATATACCACCCAAAAGAAATGAAGCTATGCAAATAACAGTTTAGTTTCATCTGCATGCCTGCAGCTTCACTAGTTTTGTGAGCATAGAAATATTGATTTACTTAGTTTCCCCTATTGAGCAGAAATTAAAAACAAAGGCATCATTGTTTTCCCAGAGTAATTCACATCATTTACAACCTCAACTCTCACTGTCTAGAAAGGTAACAATTCCCTGTAAAAAGTTGAGGTAAGAGCATCTGCTGACATCTTGCATTCCCATCCAATTTGCAGGCAGGTGTCTTACATGAGCTTTCTCTTCCAGCCCCTGAGCAACCCAAGAGGTAAGACCACCAGGTCAAGGAGAAGGAGTGACCACTTACTCTTACGCACATCCGCTCTGCAACCCAGGACATGCTCGGTGCTTCAAAGAGGATACTTCAACCTTTATCAACTCTGCAGACCAAGTTCCTGTATAATGCTTTTATTTCTTACTGCAAGGGCTTTCCTCCATGGTATGTTACTGAAATTCAGGTTCCTCCAAAAAGTCAAGAGCGTGAAAAGGAGACATTCCATGTCAAGAGCAGTCCCGTTCTCAGATCTGCTTTCTGTCTCTGACACAGGTATCACCACCTCTCCAAACCTTGTCAAGTCAAGTAGGAGGAGTTTGGAGGAGGAGTATAGGTGGTGGAGAGAGGGCCTGGCAAGCTGATGAAGCCAGTGGAAGAAACGATGTCCCCCAAGAATGCTCCACTTTGTCCCCTGCGCTGCTATAATCCCTAGTCACTATTGCCATTCAGTACGACTTCCTACTTTCAAGACAACTAATGACTTACCTCATTCAAACATAATTATAATTAAATCTCCTTTAACTGAGAGCTTATTTTAAAAGCAAGATGTTTTTAATTAAATAGCTATTATTCTGGAAATCATTCCTCTCAGTATGCCACTTGAATAATATGGGTGGTACAGGGAAATATCAGATTAAAAACTAATCAGTAAATAGAAAAAGTAGTTCAGGCTATTATCTTTTATTCAACTTAGGAAAAAAAACTAAAAAAAAGCACTGTTAGAAGCAGTGAATAAATTTGCTTTTTGATAAAGAGGTCTCTAGCAGGTATAAGAGGAATTCAAAAAAAAAAAAAAAAAAAAAGGCAATCTAACAAAGTCACCAGGTTAAAGAAAAAAAGGTATCCTTGACTATACACCGGGAATTCAGAACACATTCAGTTGTAGAGGTGATATAGAAAAATGGGTGGAGAGGAAATGCAGTGCCCTCCACCTTCCAGTATATTCACATATTTGACATTTCCCATTACATTTATTCCACCAGTTCAAGGTTTACTTTCTTATGGCAAAATAGTAAAAGGCAAGACTACTGAGTCAAAAAAAGGTGCAACTCCACTCTTGGTCCGAAAGCAGTCATTACATTAAACATTTGCTCAACACTTAAGGCAGATTAGCAAGGAAATGCCAAAGAAATACAAAATCAGAAAGCCATTAATTTTTTTCATATATTATCTTCTGCATTGTAAAAACATGTTTGTAATAGTGTGTGTCATCACAGGAAAACCACATTACAGCCAACTCCACAGATTGCATTAATTAAGACGGTCATTACTTTACATTAATAGTCTTGTTTCAGAGAAAACACTATTTGGATAATGGATGAAAACAAGCTTAAATTGCACTGAGGGTTTATTACAGAGCTGTGATTTGCCATGGTAATTAAATTTTACAAGAAAAAATCACTACATTTTACAACAACTATATGAAACTGTCCAAATAAATGGTTATGTTCATGCTCATTTATCTGCTCATTGTATTAAGTTTTCTATTTATTTAAACAGTTAGTTATATTTAGAGCCATAATTGTTAATCTTCACAAAAGGAATTTAATGGAAGGATTTTTTTTTTTTTTTTTCTAAAAATTGACCTTTGGGAAAAGGGGAAAGTAGGGAAAAAGGGAAAACAAATTTCTTCTAATATCAATTATTAATGTAGAAATTCCAGAACTCAATGGCAAAATTGCCAGGGGACTTCCGCAAAACCAAATTTAATTTGTGATGCTGGAGTCTATTAGTAGGATTATATAAATTTCCTCAATCTTTGGCTTCTTTTAGTCCTGCTCCACACTACACTAACATGAAAAAAATCTTTATAATATTAAAAGAAAACTATTTACCATGCTCAGTGCATAGCTAAATCTGAACACGCTCTTTTTGCAGTAGGTAGGCAACAGTTCCCGGTACCTGACTGGCAGTGCTGCTTGGCATTTTAGAAGCTGCCCATTAGTATGGAAGGAGGTAAGATGATAATGAAAGCTCCACCAGGGTGAGTGGAGCCTTCAAGCAGTCACCTGTAACATGGGATCGATTTAAGCAATGGTGCCAGTTCTGAAAGGACTCAAATTATTTAATACAGTAGGTGAATTTTTGAAGAATATGTTATTCAAGTGCAGCATCTCCAACATTTCACATATTCTATTCTGTATACAAATGCACAGTTCAAGTTACAACCCAGTAAGAAAGTGCACAGAGAAAGGATAACACTTGCTAATTACGCACAGAGCTTCAGCGAACATTCAACACCAAACAGGGATCTGCAGGAACTGGCAATGGGATTGTTAAACATCAGTAATCTCGAAGGGGGAAATTTTTCTTTATTCTTTCTCAGATCGCCAACCACAAAGCACAAAATATGCAGGAGGATTGTTTTCTTGTATCATTATGATTACCACCACACTGTCCATTATTTGGACAGAGTTAAACACTAGTTAAAACCAAAAAAAGCCATGCAATTCGAAGGATGGCATATAACAGCTTCAGTTTGGTTCACACTGCTCAAAAGATTGATACTCTTATTTATATAAGTGTATTTGTCACATGGACAGATGAATACCACTCAATTTTCTGCAAACAGTTCTTTGTATTTGCTCATTTTACTTGCACATTATCACTGCCAGCATTAAGCTTTCCCGAACACCTGGCATTGCTCTTCCTGAAGAGAGTACCATAGCAGTGATGGTCTCTCAATTCACCTCCAAGTCCCACCTGAAGGTGAAGGCAGCCATGCATATTGATAGAGATACATGTTCAGTTCCTCCCTCTGCCTGACTGGATTTCGTCCCATGTTTTCCCTGTTCTGGAAATGCCGAAACCACTAGGCTGCACAGTATCAGAGAACAGAGTTTCCTTTCAACATCAGTGCTTTGCATATATGCCTGACAGCTATTTTTTCCCCCCAAACATACACCATCTAGTTTAATGAGAGATGTCTTCTCTGTATGCAAGCCAAGGTCTGCAAGAGAAGAAAAACAAACAAATAAAAAAAAAAAAACCCACACACAACCACTGGAACTGCAAGTAAAAATCCAGTGCCCTACATCCATCCTTGCCAAGAGGCTGAGGAGTTATTCGTTCATTCTTGTTCCATCTCATCAGCTATTTAATTCTCTTATACAGGTAGGACAGCTCTAAGAGGAGACCAGGGCATCCTCTTGTGAGGGGAAAGGACATGATTTCAAGCCTCTCATGTGCCAGGTGGGCACCTTTACTGCTAGATTATTACACAGAAGAGCAGCCCATTCCTCCAGCACTGCGAGCACAGCTCTTTGCTGTCTTATCTTGCAAATACCCCCAAAAAAGAAGTTCCATCTGGCATGAAACAAGATGAGGAGATTTTAGCCCAGTGCAAGACATAAAAACAGATTAATCCAATTCAGATCTGAGTTGAGCAACTGCCTTGGATTTCTTTCCTTCACCTGCACAGTGGATTACAGAGTGGCAAGAGGGACAGAAATGAAGCCAGTTGTCCCTCTAAAACTCCCCATCACAGGACCCGAACAGGCTTCTCTAGGGAAGCAAAACCTACTTGGGCCTGCTGAGGACTGAGAGCTGCAAGCCAGGGAGCCCCAACACCCTGAATGCAATGCTACATGAGAAGTCAGGCGCAGGCCCCCCCAGCTAAAGCTGCATCCACAGAGCAGCTGCACAAAGGCTCAAAGCAACAGCTTGCCCTGCACCAGACAAACCACAGCCCCTCGCTTTGGTTCACTTATCATTTTGCAAACCACTTGCTTTCAAACACAAACACAGTCGAAGTTTTCGGGGAACTCTGATAAAAGTACCCAGAAACCAAATATTTCAGGATATTATGCAAATTACAAATTACTTGCATATTGATTGACTAATCATCTTCCTGAACAGAGCTCTCCATATACTATGATTATACTCTTGATTGAAATTCAGCTTTGCTAACCTCTGTTTTAGTAAATCCACACATTCAGCTTGAATAAAGATCATAGGGCTTTTCTGTTGCGATTGCTGGGTTGATTTTTTCTTTTGAACTAAGTTCAAAAAAATCACACGTTGCCCAAATATCCCTAAAGTTTTTATTATGTTTAAAATAAAACACAGTTTTATTTATGCTGGCAGCTCCTATGACACATTCGCAATTTGCAAAGCCTCCAAAACATTCTATTTAACAGTGAATTTTCACTTCATACTTCCTTCTGCTTGCAGTCCAATTCCAGGCTCCTTAAACTGAGCTCTTATCAGGAAGAACAACATGTTAATATAGAAGCATGGCTGCTCTCAAACTGACCTTCTCCTCCTCTTGTACAACAACTTCAAAGAAATAGCAGTCAGATCAACAGAAGTTCAAAATGGAATTAACCACTAGCTCTAGCTTGCAAGAAATCCAAAAAGCGGCTGTACTGAATAGCTTAGCTGCTCTAGTAGATGGACCCTTACTGATCTACCATAACCACCATGAACTGGTGCTTATGAGGACACTGTTCATCTCTCTGAGAAAAGTTCCTGTCATGATGGAGTCAGTGTTAGATAAGCAAAGCATACCAAAGTCATGCACACAGTCTGCTGAAACATCACCATGTCAACAGCAGGGACAACAGCACCGTCACAAATCAGTAAGAACCAAATTTCTTAATGGGAAAGAGTTAGAACATTTTTATCTTAACTGTATTTGTGCAAGGCCCAAAGAAGGTGCATAGATCCCATCTGCCTGCCACCCCCGCTCCCAACACCCAAGTTAAAAACAAAACAAAAAAAACACAACAAAAAAAACTATTAGCTTAACAGTATGTCAACGGACTATGGCGGGGTCTGAAGCTGCCTCCGGGTGCCACATGGGTAGACCATGCATCTACTGAGAGGATTACAGACCAGGCAGCACCAACTGCAGGGGCAAACTGAGACACGTGCTTATAGAAACACACATCACCCTCATCTTGTGAAAAGTTACAGTGATGTAAGTCGAAACAGAGCTGCAGTGTTAGCAAAATGGGGAATCTACTGCAACTTTCAGAAATGGGGAGAATAAAGAGAATAAAACTTTTGCATGGCAGATCTCCTCAATGCCACAGCAAATTAAGTAGTACAAAACGCTGTGCGAATTGCAATGATAATGGCATGTGGAACAGAGCCAGTGAAGGAGGCAAACAGAATGCTAATTGTGCAAAAACACCTTGTGTGAACAAAATAACAGACCTAGGTTTATTAGCACTTGGAATTTTATCAGAATTGTTATCCCAGAATAACTGTTTTGGTTGACACTAAAATAACTATTCCAGAATAATTACTGAGATTTTTTTTTTTTTTTGGTATATTTCCAAGGAGTTGGAAATGTATTTCAGTATAAAAGCATAATTGTTCAGTAGGTGTGTTCAGAAATTCCCACAGCACAAGACCACCATTCGATCACACCACACCATTAAGCACTCCTGTAAGCAGCAAGGTTTGCTAGCATACATTGGCAGCAGACACTAGTTTATACCCGACTGCTATATATATGTTTTGCGAAAGAGCTACAAACATCAGGATGGCTTTCCGGTCACATACACCTCTACCTTTTCCTTTACACACGGTCCCCCAGAGAAACACGGACAGCACAGCATCTGTTTCACTCTTCGGGTTGCTCTCCCCCCGTCACAGGAGCTGCCCAGTTTGAGCCCCATTTCAGAAGATTCTGGGTAACCTTTCGCACTAAGCATTCAGTATTTGTTGTTATACACCCGAGGCTTCCAGACTGAAGGTTGCCACTGGGATATCTTCCCTATGGAAGATCACAAAAGAGCTGTAGGATTCAGAGGAGGCATCCAGTGCTCACGTCTGCTGTTGCAGCACGTTTCATGGTGCAGTTGCTATGTTTTCCTGTCTTTTCAAGAGATGATTCACTTCTGAAATCAGTCAAGTTCTGCAAAAGCATTCGACTCCGCACAGAATTAAAAAAAAAAAAAAAAATTCAAAAGATCATTCAAACAACAAAAGGTTTGCCCACTAGTCCAATACACCTCTAACACGGCAAGAAATAATCACAGTGTGGATGCACACCAGGGCTCAAGTTGCTCAGCAACAGTTCTCAGCTTATACTGTTATTTTGCATTGGTTCAGGGGGAGAAGTGTTATTAGCTCTCATAACTCCTTGTTGAGATTACAGTAAAAGGGACTGGATTTGTCACAGATAATTAGAATAATTAATCCATTCTTACCACCTACTTACTTTTCATACAAAGAAAACGCCTAGCTGATCATTGCTGGAAATTAACACAGAATCTAAATGGTATATTTTATTAGTAAACACCTTCCCACACATCCTATAAAATATTAACAGTTGATGTATTTGATAATAGATTTTGTACAATGTATTTATCTATATTATCCATATTCATCAAGTATCAAACTAGTTTTTTTTAATAGAAAAATTATTAGTAAGTCAGGTGGGTTGAAAACATTACTTTTCTTCCAGCCTGCATCAGCTCACAGCCCATACAACTCCAAGAGTACAAAAGACTTTCCACATGTACTGCAAAATTTTAAAGCTTTCCTAAAGCCAAAGAATACAACATGGAAGCACAAAACAATAACTTCATCAAGAGAAAAAACAGCTTAAATTTAGGAAGTTTTAAAAATATTTTATTTTACAGTGGAGCTACTGAAATAATATCCATATTTGGTATTGCTACACTCTCATCAGATAGACTGTAACTACTATAGTCTGATAAAGTGAAGTTGTTATGGATATTTATAGAAAAAATGGCCCAGTGAAAACAGGTGTTTTTTTTTTCCCAATTGAATCATGGATTTGCAGCACTCAAACAAAAAGGAAAGTTTTAACCTCTCAGAATTTTCCTACAGTTTAAAGCACTAAAAATAATGTGTCCTACTGAAGAAATTTATGCGCCTCTAATACAGCAACAGTAATAAAGTGTGTATGTAGTGCTTTGTTTTCTGTCTGAAAAGAAATTCAGTATCACACTACTCCCTTTCCAAAGTAATAGCTTCACATTGCCCCTCAGCAGAAATTTTAATTCCACAACCATACCTGCAGTTATGTTTTCCCTGGTGGCTTTCAGCGTTCTCTAAAGAACAGCCTATTAAACAACATAAGCAATGAGCCTACAGTCACCTCTGAAAATAAAGAGTTATCAGCAACAAATCGATTGACAAAAAACACCCCAGGGCTAGAATCACTCTGAGCTGGGTCTCACTTGAGTAACAAAGAAACACCAACTAGCTTTAGGCTTATTCTACGGTCCAAAAAGATCTCCATTTTCTAGAAAGAAAATGAGAAAGACCTTCACTATTGGTATTTGATAGACACAGCATAGTCATTGGAAGTGGATACTGGACTTCAGTAGCTCAATACAAGTCAAAGTAATGCTGCCAGTGAGGTAGGAACAGACACATTCTGTACCATTATCTTTGCATCGTAACAACTAACCACAGCCTCCAAATGGGAGGCAGGGCTGAATAAGGCAAGTTGAGATTCCACGGTGAAGTTGACTGAACCTTAAAAAAGACAGGGACAGAGGCAGTAGAAGAATTTGGTTTTGGACTCTCTATTCTGTAAAAGCTTAATGTGTACTACATTAAGAAGTAAAACTTAAAGCATGTTGGAAAAGTCCCTGAGCAAAGCCACCTTGAGGAGAGCACTCTAGCTCAGCCATATCCTGAACTGGCTATTGTTTCTTCTCTTGAAAAAGAGCAGAGTTTTGCTAAACTGGAATTTCAGGGGAGAGGAGAAAAAACAGAAGCCCTATTTTATAATTCTCTGTTGAAGAAAGGTCCTCGATGAAGTTGCCCAAGATAAAACTTTCTAGTCCCTCTCGTGTCCTGCAAGGCACCCACCTCAGCAGAGCATCCAACACTACCACTGCGATGACTCCACTTCTGCACTGCTGCACAACACAAGGCAGATTCAGCTCCTGGCTGAAGCAAGTTCCGGGAGGTCTTGCAACGCTCTCGCACACAGCAGCCCTTAGCGCCGCACACAGAGTGAGTGGCTGTACATTGGAACTGTCACGTTTTCCTAATCACCTCGAGCATGTCCTATGGCAGCTCTGACTATAAGCAAAGCTTCTCCCTTGGGTCAGGTCCCAGCACTCCTCAACGTACGTGCGCTCATTGTGGAAGTAGCTAACCATCAGTTACATAAAGAGTTGACATCTGATTTCCACCAGTGTCATAAGAACTTATAAATAAAGAAAAATTTGATCTTCTATGATGACACTTTTTCCCCTTAAATCACCAAGTTGCTGTGGTTGAACAGTTTAGCCCACTATGCACACTCCTAGGTAATGAATGCTGAAAGGTCAAAATGCCAGGAACATGTGTAATTACTCTGAATAGAGCTCCCCTGTGTAAGGTACCTTAGTGCCATGATACTTCACTTCCAACTGTTAATTAAGCAGGTAGTTAGACATACACACATTTAACAGTAAGCGATTAATGAACTACCATTACTCCTCTATCCATTGCTGCTTGAACTGCACTGAACTCTCACTTCTCTGTTGCTGCAGAGGCATTTACTCCATCATCTGGCTTTCCATGACTGACGACAAAAGCAATAAAAGGAGCAAAATTCATGAACAAATCTCAGCATATCAATTTATAATTAAGAGTTTCGAGATTATCTGAGCAGAAATGTAAGTTCATTCAATAAATTTACAGAACCAGATGACCTGCCCTCTTCTGTCTTCATGATGGTCTTGACCTATTTCCAATAAATATACTCATGTATGGTAATAGGCAGACAGGTTATTTCAGGCTCAAGGCCACGCTGAATGTCTGGGACACTGGCAAGGGCCAGCTGGCTGTCCTCCTTGTCTACTGCTGTATTTTCCTTTGCAGCTCCCCCTTCAAAGGGCAGGGAAAAGAGTACTGCATGTTCACTGCCTGATCAACTCTCCTCCTCTGCTCCCCTCCAAAGCAGTGAACTATGAGAGAATTGGGACCAGTGCCACTAGACTGACACTGCCTGACACTGTTGCACAGTGAACAGTGCCCTGAAGAATTGAGGACATGGCTGTTTAAAATAGAAGGGATTTGGAAGTAACACATGCACAGCATACATACATACATATATCTGTTGAGTTCAAACTCAAAAATTTGCTTTGTTCAGACTTAAGGGCTGCATTTACTCAGTAGTTTTTCCTCCAGGTTAAACATAGATGTTTTAGAGGTGCAACCTTGAAGACATCTTAAGCAATTTTTGCTATAGTTTTCACAAGGTTTTCTACATGAAGACTGCTTTCTTAATAAAATCAAACTGCTTATGTCATTACAGCTGCAGAACTGTTCTAAACAAGCCATAGCATAGCCCCTACTAAGGGGAAAAAAAAAAAAAAAAGCATGTTCTGCTCTTAAGTGCTCTAACACAGAAAGCTGAGTTACTATTTTTCTTGAAAAATCAGTGACTAAAGAATAGAAACAATGATTATAGTCTTTTCCATTCCAACTTTAAAGTCTGAATGAGAATAGTACAAAAATTCTTCCCGCAACCAACCTACTATTCTACAACTCCCTTTGAAGGGACTGGAATAAGCCAATTGCTTTCATATCTGGGAGTAAACCCTGCTTATCTGTATTAGGCTTTCCTCAAAAATCACACTTATCAAACAAATCAGGAGAAAAAACATCTGGGCATGCAAGACATGCTGTGCCTTTGTGGTACATAGCAAGTTATTCGCCAGGTTTAATGATACAAGATTTCAACAAGGCTCCATCTAATCAAAATTATTACCAATATACACCTTTTTAAGTGTAGTAAAAAAAAAAAAAATCCGTGTTAATGCTTTTCACCTGCATAGACAACCAGATAAGGAACAGGCCAGACCATTCTCACAAAAAGTACTGAAGCTGAGATGGAGATTAAGCAAGCACACAAGCACAATTAAAAAAAAAGAAAAAATGGTTGGACAAAGTGAATGTTACTATTAAGAACAGCTGTTTTATTTTTCTCTAGCCTCTTTCTCTGAGCAGTGCAACCACTGCCTCTTTCTCCTCAACCGTCCCCCCATCAACAGTAGAAATTCAGGATTTATAGGTCCTCTGGCATAGGTAAAGCAAGCAGCAGACATTTACATTTGGGCAAGCACAACTCTGAGCAGATAACCATAATTTGTTTCATTGGGGTTACTTTTCAAGCCTTTCCTCTAAGCCTGTGCCTTGTTTTCCTGCCTGGACTACCAGTTCCTTTCCTGAACCCTCAAGTAGATCTTCTCTCTCTGCTGATTTCCTGCTCAGCTTTCCATTCTGATATTTTATGCTGGTTTATCTCAGTTTTTATACATTTTAGGGCTTCCTGAAGCTAGGACAATAACGTGAAGACCCAGTATTGTTTGACGTAAATATCATATTCTAGAAACCCACCAGGAAAACAGCAGCAGACCATATGTTAGCGTGAGGCTTTGCAAGTGAATGCACCACTCAGATACAAGGCAAGCAGCCCATGACACAAGAACAGCCAGTAAGTGTTTTTCTTCAACCCAGAGCAACCTGACAAAATAGTTAAGTAAACATCACTCATCTTTATGTGGATTTTTACTATGCATTTTAGTGTTTTTGAAAGTATCTGTATAATAAAGAGTAGATGGTTTACAGGCATACTAAGGGAAAGTTGTAGGTCTCTGCCTCTGACATACATGCTCTGAAATAACTATTGGAATTATATTTTACTCACAGAATTACTTTGCTGAGCTACAATAAGGTATTTGGTCCAGAGTTACCAATTACAGGAGTGACCAGACACATTAAATGAGACATGATTTAGAAGTGACCAGGTAGTACCGTGGTGAAGCGTTATGTTTTTTGACATGTCCAGAAAGTAAACCACCACCATGTCCAGAAAGTAAACCACCACCAAAATTCCAGTTCTCACACTACAAGCCACCTGTGATACCTTGCCTTTCCTCTTCCTCACGTCATGAACAAATTCTCTGCACACTTTCCATAGTATAAGACATTCAAGCATAATCACAAGTGGTATTTGCTGATATTAAGGTTCTGTCTCCTCAGAGAAAAATCACAGTACAGTAGAAAATCACTCAGAATTAATTCATCTTTTTTAGGCAACACAGGTTAACTTTAATTAATTATTAATCCCCTAAGATCTTTCCTTCTGCTCCATGAATAGATCATCCATCATCATTTATGAATCTTTACTTGAATAAATCAGAGCCTTATTACAAGCCAGGGTGATACATGCCAGAATATTTTTCAGTGCTGTTTAATGAAAAGGCAGATTCTGAAGTTAAAACAGATCATTGTTTTTCATTTAAATTTCAAATATCTCCTAGTATTTTATATTAAAATGTAAAGCCATTTACATAAAAGTGTAAAGCCATTATCCACATGGGCATGCTCTTGCCTTACCCAAGGCCAGGTACTGGGAGAGAGCTTTAAATGTGAATGCAGTCTCTAAAGACTAACCAAACTATACAATATTACAGCAGAGTACACATTAACAGACCTGATTTTTTAAACCAGTATTGAATATTAGTGAATAACTACTTCTGCTAAGATGTTTGAGCCAAGTTGGTACAACTCTTCACTTTCATATTTTCATTCTATGAACCATCATAATCAACAGGGGCTGCCTTTTCCCTGTAACAGAAAAGATAAAGGCCTCAGCCAGCTCCTTTTAAGTCAGTCTTTTGATTGACCTCAGTAGGCACTGGATCAAGCATCTTCTAGAGAGCCTGGCTCAAAACAGAAGACTATTCCTTACACCTAGCAAAGACAGTTACTACTGTAAGTCAGTCTGTATGAGACATTATGCACAAAAGTTCTATTTTCCTTGGAACCCATGAGCATTTAATAGGACATGGCAACTTTCATGTTGAAGAGCTCTTTTGTAATTGAGGTACATTACTCTTCACATGCAAAGGTAGAAAAAATGCACTACTGTCAAGAGATGGGAGCTTCCTGGGCAATCAGTCAGATATTAGCCTTCAGAATGCAATTTGCTGAATATTTCTTCTCAGGAGCTATTTCCACTTGGTCTCCTTCTCCTTTTCTCATGAAGCATCCCAGTGTTTCCTGCTGAACTTACTCTGCATATTGTTTCAAGCAGATTTACCCTCCTATAGTATAGTACAAGATTGTTGGAAGGGAGGAGTCTGCAGGCTACAGCCTCCCCCCCCCCTTTTTTTTTCTCCCCTCTTCCAATTCTTTATATAGATTTGACTCATTTTCCTGATACGTTTTGAAAACAGTTTGGGGTTCTTTTTTTTGGCATGGTTGAAAGGGATGCAATGGCTGAACCATTTGCTCAGCTCAACTGTGCAAATCTATTGTTTTTCACTAGTTATTTTAAGCAACACAAATATTCTGTTTTTGCTTTCATATCTTCACGTATCAAGTAGAGAAGCATTTGGCAAGGAATATTTGTCAAGATAATGATGAGCATTACTTGATCTTTTTGCATCTCCCAACTCTTAGACATTAAGACATTAATTAATGTCACAAGTAGATAATGAATATCCCAATACACTTTCCCGTCACTAAAATGTTCTGAACTATCAAGCTTACCTCATCAGAGGTTACATCCTGACATTTTCCAGACAGTTACAATAATCTGACACTTTAAGATACCCGAGGTGACCAATATGCCATATTTCAGCATCAGTTGTTTTAAGAATTGAGATCTAAAGGCAAAACAGTCAAAAAACCTTCCTGTGTCAGAATAGCTATTAACAGCAGGTTAACAGCACTGTTAGTTTGAAAACCATTTCAGGAGACAATAGATTACAGCTTTGTGTTTGAAGACACTCAGATTTTTCCATATAGTGCAGAGATCTGCTATTTTTACCAGGCTTCAGTTCAGCTGTGAACGAGACGCGATTGCAGAGGTGCCTTTACTACTGTCACCGGCCAGAGCTTGTAGGCACCTCTGCTGATCCAGCAGGGCTCAAACCTGCCGACAACCACCCGAAAGAAATCACCTGTCTTTCACAGTCACTATTCTCTACTTACAGGGGGGAAGAGCCAGGTTTCTTGTGCTTCCAGGAATAAGAACGGCCTCTATTCATCTCTATTTCTGAAAGAAAACCCCAGGTTTTGGTAAAAACCTGGTAGAAAACTGACTGCCATAAGGATGCCAAGGACTGAACATACCAAGCCTTTGCTAAGGTAAACTGCTCACCATATACAATACTACTTTTACTTTTCATGCTATGCTTGGTCATCCATCAAGTGATAAATACATTCGCAAACTATCTTCCAAACTAGAAAAGCAAATAAATGACTAGCTCTGTCACATGCTTAGAGAAGTTTAATCCATTTTCCCCAAGAGAAGCATTTTTTGCCCCAATAGCGTGCAGAAGGGTATCGCCCCCCACCCCCTTAGTACCTCAGGAGAGTTAGGGAACTAAGACTTCGACCTCCATACCAGGATGATTTTTCTTCACATTAAAACACTGACTTGTACCTGTCTGTATTACAGTTCTACTAGACTGAAAGTCTATGGATTTGTCTGCACTAAAATAACTTACATAGCAACATCCTATTATCTCAGAGTGATTACTTAGTTATGCAGGTTTTGGCACTAATACTTTACTCATCTCCGTATTCTTCCACTGAATCGTTTTGCAGCCTCTTCCCAGGCTTCACTGCTTGTAATTAGCTATTTTGCTATTTTCCCTCATAGGGATAGCGCCATATCAAAGAGTTAACAGCGACTGCAAGAGTGAGATTTAAAATAATGAGGTGTGTAGGAGGGAGCTGAAGGGAATGGGAGTCTGGAACAGCAATATGACAAATGCATAAGGAGATATCCATGCAACTGATACTTTGTAACTTATTTTTAATAAGTACCAGACATCAACTTATTTTTAATGCTATCTTTATAGGTATGTACAAACATGGAGGTTCTTGTGTTGTGTAGTTGTTATGACTTATTTATCGAGTCCCGGAGCCCATTTAAAAAGTACTTCAGAATAAGCTAAAAGAACAAAATGAAAAAGTGTTCACACATGATGGCAATCGTTATGCAAGTTGGCTCTTGCTGCTATTATCTCCTACACAAGCAGAGGTGGTAGCATTTTCTGGTAAGGTTAGCAATGGAAAACACTGACAAAGTGGCAAAATACCCAAATTCCTGCATGCCAAGTATCACATTCAGGTGTCAGCAGTATCCTTCTGCTGCAGTACCTTCAAAGTCTATTAGCAGCATGGGAGAACATTCAAGAGGAGGAACGTCATGGACGAACAGGACTGTTCTGAGGTGATGCTGATTCGAATTTTTTTTTTTTTTTTTTTTTTTTTTTTCTCCTGTTGTTGCTTTTCTCATTAAGAAAAATGAGAACAAAACTTAGGAAAAAAACAAACCTATCAATCTTTAAATAATCACAAGCTGTTGTCTTAGAAGAAATAGCCCATATTAGTGTATCTTTGGTAAAAACAAAATTAAAGAGAAAAAAAAAAAATCACACTATGGAGAGCACATAAAACCACAGGCTAACAGCTGAGTCAGAACTATATTTGGAGCATTACATTTTCACCCTGTAGGTTTTTCTGTAGGTCCTGCAGAGTAAAGTGAACCACAACAACCTTTTCTCATGACAAAAGGACAAGTAATTACATAAAAAGGTGCCCCCAGGGTTCTACCTTTTCCACAGCATAAATCATTTCACTTTCTACTTAAATTTCACAGCAAACCAGCATAAAATTTACATGCAATGACAATAATTCATCATTTATGTCACAAAAATGGTAAAAGGCTCATGAGAAACCTAGGGGATGCCTAAGCATATCTTGGTAAAAGATATTAAAGCCACAACAACTTGCTCATCACAAGGAGAATACTCAGAAAAGGAGTTGTGAAATTTTTAGCAACACTAAAAAGGCCTAGAACTCTGTTTTTGCCCCTTGGTTCTGCTTCTCTCATGCATGACCCTTATTCTTAAAATATTCTAAGTTCATAATTATGAAAGTTCAACCAGCTTTTCTTTATGTCAGCCAAAAACTGAGACAAAACAATAAATAACAATCATCATCTCGGTGTGCCTAACAGTCCCATCCCTTTTCAGGGCAATGAAGCAATGGATTTCAAGGGTTAGTTCCAGACCGACTGAACACAAGACTGTAAATAACATGCAGTGCAGCAAAGACCGGATATAGATCAGAGAAGACAGCACAGGAATTCTGGGCCAAGAGAAAATTGAACTATCACATTATAAATAGACATTACTTGGCTGCAGGAGATGCACTTACTCAACAGGGTTGTGACAGTAAGTCATTTAACCAGCACACAAGCCAAAATAACATGTTTTGTTATATAAAACGCCCTCCCTACAAAACTAGATGGATATCACTGCATAGTCCCTCTGCTATGGGATTTCCAGAAACCAAAGGCTTCCAAGCAAACGCCTCTTGCTTTCAACAGGCAGCCAAGAAGCTCTTCTTCACACATACAGCAGCACCAAGGTTAAACACGCCAGCGAACACCAGGACATGGTTCTGGGGAGACAGACAGCCAAGAAAGGGAGCTCTAGGCACTCAAACCCTGCATGTCTTTGTTCCTCCTTGCTGTGCGATCCCCATGGCTCAGCCTCCTTGCTCTTTATTGCCCCATTGCCTTCTCCTGAGACATGGAAAGCAGTAAGCAGAAATCCCTGAGGATACAGCTATTTATGACCCGAAAGACAAAAAATCTTACAATTTTCCTCATTCATTATAAGACTGAAATGGCCCTTAGCTTAGAAAAAAATAAAAAAGTTTTCCACATGAGATCAAATTATAATTCAGTAAAGATCAAGTTTAACATTAGAAAAGTCATTTAGAAACTCCTCTTGTGCAAAACTGGTAACTACTCTAGTCATAATCTCAGTTTTATTGAAAAGTGGTTTTGACTCTAGTAGTTTTTAATGAAGCACTTAGAATTTTTCAAATTAGTTAACTTCAAGTTAGTAAAGTTCACCTTGAATTATTTGTATTACTACATTGAATTACCGTTGGGTAGTGTTACTACCATCAGGTACCATAAAGTAGTTTCAGATTAACAGAGCACAAGAGAAAACTTAAGTTTTTTGCCAGATGGACAGATCAGGAAATACAACTTTTGTCTGGTCAGCATTTCTCAGTTCAATTTTACAAGAATGACAGATATTTGATGAAAAAGTTTTTAGGGACATCACTGAGCAATCCCAACTCAAATGATAACCACCCCAGTCTTGCTGCAGAAAGACACAGTGCCACTGAAGGAGGAAAGAATCATATTGGTGGCTCCTCCACCATTCTGTAACTATAAAAAACCCATAGTATTTAATGCATCCATCATCTGCTGCAGTCCTATCTTCCTTATTATTTAACTATGAAATGTGGACTTAATATGGGCAATAGGAATTTCTTTAGAGAGTAGCAAAGACAAGTGGTTTTAAAAAGGCAATTTATGTACAGAATATAATCAAAGAAGTCTCAATGGAAAAAAATAGTGCACTCTGATCAGCAATATGTCAGGCACATGCATTATGAAAACATGCATTACTCACATTTTATGCACAAATATAACAGCTTTTGCTGTTTTATATATACTGTTATTTAAAGTATAAAACTTCAGTACTTCACTGGTTCTGTATTAGCAGACTGTCCTGCTCACAGCATTTAAGCAGTTTCTATATTAGAAGCACAGTACAAATGCAGCTCACTTTTTAAATTTCAAACTGAGTTTTTGTTTGGAGAAATTTAAATTAATTCTCATGTTCAGTTTTCAATTTTTTTTCCTGTGTACCTTCCTTGGTACACCAAAGTGACATGTTTGCCAAATGTTAAATTACAAAATTAGAAGGCATTAAAATGAGACTTTATCTACTTTTTCAAAAAATAGAAGCCATTGAGTTTGGATCATGTAACACACCGAGGACATAATTCTTCAGAAAGTTTGATAAAATAGAGATATTCTGTGGAAAAAAAAAATACAAAAATTAGCATATTTCTATCTGGCACCTATTAAATATTGCCCATTTTGTTTTCAGACTTTTTCAGCAATATGCTGTGATTCTGGTGAACATTTATACGAACGGACAGAGGATGAGCTTTTGAAGCAAGGAGAGAGAAAGTCTATGACTGTATAAAAGTTTATAAAAAGGTCTACCCAATTATATGCAAAATTAGAAGCAGCTACTTCTATTTTTACAATAAAAATAAAGAGAAACTTGTCTCAAATATACTTGGATAATCACTATATTGATCCTAAATCCAGGATAATCAGTTTTATTGTTTGGCTGTACTTCTAAACCTTAATTATTCATAACACTGAAATTAGAGACTATTAAAATACTTACCCAATCACTATGAAAGTTTTATTTTTCCCTTGTGAAATGACTAGAGCCACCTTTAGTGGAAAAAATCTTGCTTGCTGTTACCAAATCCAAATTATGGTTTTGAAATGACTCAAATGACTCAAACATTTTCCATCACATTCCATGGTTTGTTATTTATTGACCAATGACTTCCTTTATCTTTGTTTTAAATAATAAAAGATTTAAAAGCTGTTCCTCACAAGATCTCTAAGTTTTTCTTATGAGATCTTTCATTATGTTTTCTCTCTCATAAGAAGGTTTAAAGTTATCAGACAGCTGGCCATAAAAATAAGTCTGTTAGGGGACAAGTTAGTAGTTTACATTTTATCATATTTTTTCAATAGTGTTTCAGAATAAAAAGTAGAGTTTTTGGAAAAAAAAGATGCAGAGAGGGAAGGAAAGGGGGAAAAAAAGTCAGCAAAGTTTTCCAGTTGTGGGACCAGCTGCCTCTCTGCGGAGCAGCCCAAGCTGAACAGTGGAGGCATCATCTGCTCTTCCACCCATTTGTCTCTCTAGCTCGGGACACACATTCCTGCACTTTTGCAGCAGGGAGCTCTTCTAGATCAAAGTTGCAAGGAAACAGTCGTTCCCACATGGTATTTTTTTTAAATGACATTTTCTAAAAAGATTCCCGAGCAACTCAATAGATCCTTTATTTATGTCTCTTGCTTCTCATTTATATAGAATTTTTCAGACACATTGTCTCATTATTGCTTTTATCCAGCTCCCATTAGAAAAGAGAAAATAATACAAAAGAACTTTAATCTTACATTACACACTTCATACCAGTAATTGTTACGAAAGTCACCTCTCCTTAGCTACCTGCAAAATACCTTCTTTATTGCGATTCTGAATGAATAAATACATTGAAAAGAAAGTCACGTTTTTGTCACTTATTAATTTATACCACTGATAACAGTGGTAGAAAGTAAGAATACAGCTCCAACATGAAAGTGCAATCCCAAGTCAACAGAAAAAGCTCAGCTGTGCTAAGGTGATAACACAGCACAAGGGAAGACCGTTTGTTCTAATTTGTCATATACAGGTCAGGCAGCACACAGCAGGAAGCATTCTGCAGCATCACTGCGCAACTCAGCAAGATACAAAACCTCATCATCCATAACTGTCAGACTGTCATTCCTCATCTGTGATTTCACTGCATGTTAAAAACATTCTGAAACACAAGTTCTAGGGTAGAAATGATGCATTCTCACTATGTAGAAATGATGCATCCTCACTATAGGTTTGTCCAGTTGCTGCAAAGTGTTACTTGAACACTTCGAACACAGGAGTAGGACCATAAGTTGGTCCCACAGGGACAAACCTGAACAAAGTCCTCTCATGCTCTTCTAAGCCTCTCCCATTAGTAATGCATCACACCCAAGGGGTTAACTGAAATCTCTTCTGGAAAGAGATGTGCCACTGTCAGTTATCTCAGACTTGGTGCAACCCTCCTGTTTCTTGGAGCAGAGAATGCCCATGATTTCCAAGAAAATTGAATCAGTAGTAGTATTTAAGGGTAGTTCACTGAACACCTACCTCCCTGTTTCATGCCTTCATGGAGTCAGAAAGCACCATGTAATTACCATCTAGAAGCAGCATGCTTGCCTATCAATGTCTACTTCTGTCCCTGCAAGAAGAAAAAGAAAGCAAAGTAGGAACTACCACAAAAATTCATCTTTTTAGAAACTGGCACCTTGTTGATGCCCAGAATGACAGGCTTCAAAATATAATCCTCACTTTTTTTTTTTTTAAAAAAAAAAAGATTACCTGCAGTTTAAAAACGTAAACAAAAAGAAATTCCAGTAAAGTGAATTCATCCTTCAGGAGTCATTAACTGAACAGAAGCAGTGTTAGCTATTACCCCTCTTTTGAAACATCCATTTAAAACATGAATCACTTGAAAAATTGAACATTGAAGAGCCATTCTTCAATCTCATTTGCCCATAACCTAAGGAGCTGGAACAGACATTTCAGCAGAGCTCTTCTCACCAAGAAACAAGTATACACTTGCATTACTGTAGTCACTCTGGAAAAAGACTGTGCTAGAAAAGCTCCTCCATAGCATCTGTATTCATTCCTGATTGAGCATTAGCACACAATGACTGGAAGAACAGGTCTTAACTTTTCCTTAACTATGATAGCTATTGGAAAGAACAGATCAAAGTTTCTGAGTGACTTCATCCTGTCTACTTTACAGGGTAACAGGCCTAAAATTGCTTATTCGTTAGCCTACCCTCACCCCATACAAAGCCTCCCTCCCCCCATTTTATTTTGGTTTACTTCCCCTAAAAAAAGTCTGAAACAAGATGCACAAAAGACCCAAGTTGTGCAACAGATGTCGGAGGACTATCATATAGCATAGAAATAGTGGTACCTCTTCACATAGTAATGTTCTAAAGTTGTGCAAGTATAAAATACATTTACTACTGAAAGTTAAGTGATTCAAGTTACAGGGGATATAAAACAAGCCTTCAAGTTCGTTTTAAGTTCAAGTTCTTTTTAAAATACTGCACTATCAAATGTATTTTTTAAAGACTGTCACATGGTCTCTTGCTAAAAGTAAGGACTAAGCTAATTCCTGATGGCCTCTGCTGCTTTTGCCAATTCCCTTCCCAAAGAGGTAAGACTATGTAGGCTCTCAGGGAAGATCAAGTATTTTTCCACTACTAAAAGCACAGGACTAGCTGAATGTTAACAGCTGTCCACAGTACTTAAGGTGCTAGAAAATGGAGAAACAAACAGGTATGCGGCAGGAGGAAGTGTCTCCCATCCTGCCGCAGCTGGTGGCGCGTGCACAGGCACTGCATCAACTCACAGCTTTTGGAAACCCTTGCGAAGGCAGCAGCGCCCACAGACAGACACTTAGTGCCTCTGCTAACCTTCCTTTGTGCAGCTGCTCAGCTCCATCCTCCAGCCGGAAGCCAGGCCACAACCACCTTAAGTATTTCTAGCAAGCCAAGCCCCATGGCTGCTTCCCAAAGAAATCCCATTAGCATTTCACACACACATTTTGTCTACACAGACCCAATATCCTTCAGCTGCAGAGGCACCTTAAATGCTCTGTGTCTGCGCACAGACACCTCCAGCCCCGCGGAGCAGTGGGCAGTACTGAGCACCAGCCAGGCCCAGCCACGGCTGCTTCAGTTACAGCCTCTGCATAGCGCTACTGACAGCGCATCAGAGACAGGCTCAGCAGCTTCTCGCCAATGCTCCCTCCTCCCAGGTTTCATACACAGCCATAATCCCCCTCCCAGGGGAAGTATATACAAATAGGGTCAGATATTTAGCAAACATGTTGTGTTGTCACAGCTGCACTTTCCCTTCATACACAGCAACAATTTACTGGATGTAGTTTCCTGTAAGTATATAGAACTTCTTCACACACATACCTTTTAAAAGCCCTTTTCTCTGATAAGTTTAGTAAGACAGCATTATTAATCAAAAATTAAATCTGCCCCAGGATGTTTAGTACTTTTCTGGGATTCCAAGTTAAACAGTACTCAAGTTAATTTAAAAGCAAAACAAAACAACAACAACTATACACACCATATTTTCCTCTCAGCTCCACTCTCCTTGGGCAATATGCGAGAGTATCTGTAGCACCCTGCTCCCTCAATCTGTGGAGGGACACCCGTATTCATTAAAAGTCACATACTCCCTCTGTGGATTCCCACAGCACCATCAGGCCACTTTACACTCGCATCCTCTTACATCTCGAGGTTTCCATGACCCCTCAAGACTCCGCAGGTCCCAGCTGAGTGTGTGCAAGTGCCTTCAGGAGGCTCCCCCCTCACCTTGCTGCCCAGCACCTGCACTCAGTGCTTAAGCAAGGCTGTGCTGGGCCTTTTGAGCACAAAAAGCACAAACACACAGAGCTGGAAAGCTGGCACATGCTGCCTCGTTCAAGTCCCAGAGCACTGTCACGCTGCCCCAGCCAACCTAGCAGCATTAACACCCAATACCAACCCAAACCTGTGTGCAACCTCTTGGGCTACCGCCAGCTCCACACAGTGCAGGCAGTGTTACGTAAGCACCCATACACCTCTGGATTTTCACATGCTTGAATCTGGCCAAACTGATACTGTGCTTCTGTCAAACCTTTACCACAGCCCATGACAGAAGCAGGGCAGCCCTAGCCAAAGCACAGAGTCTTTTTTGCAGACACCTGTAGACAGGAGTGACCTGTGGGCAACCCTCCTCCTGCCGGACTCACCTCCGTCCCTCCACAGGGAGGCAGATACCTCAGGATACACATACTACAGCTCTTGCCAGCATCTCTCTCCTTTCACACCCTTTTACAGATCAGATGCTCGTTGCTTTGGAGAGCTGCTAAAAGTTCTGTCCGGAGCCGCCCTGATGGGAACACAGGAACAAAGCTCAGAGCCCTCTGAAAGGAAACACCTGGTTTGGTGCTGGCAGGGCTCACACGGACAGACACCAGACCTGCAAAAAGCCATCTTGGCTTTTTGAGCACAACCACAGGCAGGCAGAGCTTCCCCCTCCCTCCCCTACTTTCATTTCAGTTCTTAGCTGTATTTTTCTCCCAATTAATTTCTTCTGCCAGTTCTCTCATAAAATGCCACAAGAATGGTGTCTTTCACACAAGCCTCACGCACTTCAACTAGCAGCTTGGTATTTCAGACTGTCACTTTTTTAAAAAATTGTTGCTACTCCCCTCTCAGGCTGCTTGCAGTAAAAGCTAAGGAAACTACTGAATTTACACGTTAGGCAGAAATTATAACCCCCCCCCCACACACACACACCCCTTCCCAAATCAAAGTCATTTTACACAGTAGGTTCCAGCACATTCCTCCCAAAGCAAAATATGCATTTTAGGCCGGTTGCTCCGTTTTCCCATCCCACGCCAGCCCTTTTACAAGCAGCTAAGCGAAAGGCGCAGCCAGCTGAGCCACAGCACGGAGGGCCTGGAGGAGCTGCCGGGGGCCGCTGGCGCAGGCGGACCCGGTGCTCGGCCTCACTTGCTCCCTCCGCTCAGCGCGGGAGCAACGAACCTCCTGCTCCTCGAGCTGGGCGCGCGGGAAAGGCCCCCTCAGCTTGGCGCACGGCTGTTGTCATCCAGCCAAAGGGCGCGATGCGCCAGGCGCTTTAACCTGGGCAGAGAGCAGGATCTCCCTCCGCTTCCCCATGGCTTGCAGCACCTGAAAATTTAGTTCCGACATTTGCACATCGGCACTGAAATGCACTTGCATTTACTGCGGCAGCGAGGGTGTGGTGGCGGAAACCGCCCTGGGCCGGTTCCAACCAGATCCGACCGGTTGGAACCGACCCCTGTGCAAAGCAGCACTGGTGCCTGCGGCAGCCTCATCCCACCCAGCACAGGGCGGCCGGAAAAACAAAAGCTCCTGTGCAATAACGGTTTGGCATGTTTTATTAGATTTCCTAGAAAAATAAACCACGAAACCTCTTGTGACTTGCTTCACTCATGCTCTGCCCAGTGCACCCCTCTGCAGCCAACTCGAACCGTTTGACACGCAGCCTCGCTATTTACAGCAGCAAAGGCGAAGACTGTGGGGGCCCAAAGCCTCGTGCGACGCTCCCTGCCTCTGGTTCCACTCTCTGGTTGCTCCATTTCCATCCTTCCCCTCCACGCTCTGGTCGGAGGCTGGCTGTAAAGCACTCACCAGTTTGGAGCAGTAACGGGGAGGAAAACTCCCACTGCTCCCTCCGGAGCAGCTTTGCCACGTTCATGGGCCCTTTCCCCGGCAGCCACGCTGGCGGTGCCTCATCCTTGTCCCTGCGTGGCAGCCCCCTCGAGCTCCGCATGCAGCCCGGTAACACCAAGGCGCTGAAAGGCTGAGCCCACCAGAGTGCACCAGCCCCGAGTGCCCTTCGCGACTCCACTTGTGTCATTCAACAGGCAACGACATCAGCATCTCCAGCCAAAACCAAGACTACTGTCTCAAAAGTACAAGTTTTCATGTTACATTAGAGTTGTAACATATAGGGTACAAGTTTCAAAGGTTCCTTTTTCACCAGAAGGATTTTTAAATTAAGTTTAAATTATTACAGCAGCAATTAAAACAGACATGAGAGCTGACAGACTGATCCCAAACCCTCCCTTCTCATTTCAGTAAGCACCCTCTTTTTACTGTGCACATCACAAAATACACATCACAGGGCCCCCTAAGTATTAAGCCATAGCAGATTCCAATTCACACCTGCGGCCCCTTAGAAGCACGGATACAGCGAGCGCAAGGTCCTCCTTTACTCCTTGCCGTCTTCACCCTATTGGCAGCATTAGGGATGAAAGCAAGGGCGTCCACGAAGAGTGCCAGCGCTAGGAACCATGAGGTCACTGAACCTGCCATCCCGGAGAAACAGTGACCTCTGCATGGCAATCCCAAAGTGCAGCTTTGCTGAGCTAGAGAACCTATGATTATTCGTGACTCAAAGGTGAAAAGAAGCTATGTTCCCTTCAGGAAAAAAAAAAAAAAAAAAAAAAAAAGTATCAAAGATGACCGTTACCAAGGCCTTTCTCACAAGCCATGGAGGAATCGTATCATCATCAGTTCCCTCGTTATAAGCAGTTTTCACAGTTCAGCTAAGATACTAAACCTCTTCCAAGGCAGAATTAGTCATATATTTCCCACAGAGCCTGGGCAGTCCCAGGAACTTGGGAGTTGAATTCAAGGACAAGAACAGGTACTAGATGTCTCAAAGACACCAGTCTTTATATCAGCATCCCAGCCCTCAGGAAGTTCACAGCCAGAGTACTTCCCTCAGAAAAGTATCTGAGACTACAAGCACTTTCAATACAAGTAGGTATTGCAAAGACTCCAGCCCAACAACTTTCTCAAGGTATTATTTAAAACAGCAGCAGTGTGCAAAGCCTCATTTTTTTCTATTATGTTTCTCTGTGGGATTACTGGATGAGTGAGGAGAGGGGAAAGGAAAGAAAAACTACATTTGCTTATTATAGAAGCAAACAAATTCAGTATAGATTATTATAATGCTCAAGTATATCGAAAAGCTGGCAATAATTTAACCAAATCTCATATTCCAGAAATAACTTTTCACAGCAGAAAACTAATTTGGCCATCTCCACACAGGTCATCTATAATATACATAATGAAACACTGCTTGTTGTATAGGGTTAACCATACATAATAGTCCAGTTACGGAATTAGTCTTTTGAGCTTTTTTAGTAGCAGCTTTTAGTAGCTTTAAAATTTCAATAGCGATACATATACAGGAAAGGAAGCCCAATGCTTCCTGGCTGTACTTGAGATCTTGAGGCGAGAAGTGTTTGTGAAATAATAGCCTTTGTTCTGCTATCTCAAAGCCTTGGAGCATCTAAGTTAAAAATTCAGATAAAATTTTTCATAGCTATCTTTTCATTTTAGTCTATAATAAGATTGAAATCTGAATCCAAAGTGGGAAGATGTAGTCATTATTTGAGCAGTATACAAATGAACCCTTTAAATTACTTAATGTTCTGAACTGAAATATTGCAAAGTTGTCTTGTTGGATAGTTGTATAGTAAAATACTGTATAACTTGAGAAAGGTTGCAACACAATATTTTCACATCAAACTATAAACACCCATGAAGTTTGAATTGACCACATAACCTGTTTTCACTTTAAAATCACGTAAGAAAGGAAAAAAATCCTTGAAGAGTCTTTTGTTTAAGAGTTTAATTCCTATGCTTTCATGTAGGACCAGCATTATAATGTTTGTCTATACAATTACTTTAAAATCAATCTTGATAAGAAACAAACTCTTGCAGTTGTGAAATTCTAGAAATCAGCATGCAAAATGAATGGAGTTCCTAATCAAGTCACTCCAATGTTGCAGAACACACAGGCCAATACACTACAAAAAGCATTGGTTTTTTCTTCCCCTTTCCTGCTGCAGAAAGAGCTGTTCTTTAAAACAGTTCTCTCCAGTTGTTATGCAAGCAGAGCGCTCTTTGAAGTGAAATAAAGTTTCACAAAATGTGGGCTAAATAAAGATCAGAGAACCTGAAAAGTCTTTGGTAGTTTTATCTGTTTCTGCACCAGACAGGATAAAGTCTACATGAGAAGTCACTTCACTAACCTCCCAGACTAATAATGGAAACATTTTACAGATGAAAAACCTGACTGCAAGAAAAAACATTAACCTCTTGAGAGGAGGAAAAAAAAAAAAATATATATATATATAAAAATATATAAAATGTAAACAAGCACCACAGCAATGATAACTTGTATTACAACAAGCACTCACATTTTGCCTAGCAGATGGCTAGAGACACACAGATTTGGTGCCTTACACAGAGCCCCAGATACTGCTCAGCAGTACAGACCTTCCCCAGTGCCTGCTCTTTAAAGTCATCTTCTGTCACACTGCTCTCCCTACCACAGGGCAAGCACCACACACCCTTCCTCCCCAATCTTAAACCTGTGTCCTGAAGACCTGCCGCCTTCAGCTGTAATTAATACCTCTCCTAACAAACATCAGCAACAGCTGAGCAACGCCTGAGGCATCAGATTACCCCCAGTGGCACCTGTAAACTCACAGCTGTAATTAGTTTACCTTAGTAACAAATTCTGTTTGGAGACTAAGTATTAACAGAACCTAGGTCACTCCCTGTGTGGAAGATGACATTATACCTACTTGCAGATGTTGAGTACAGGTGAAAGAACAGGATTCTTTGTTTTAAAACATGCAAAGGAAGACTACCCAGCCATAGCTTACACAACTTACACTCTAAGATAAGCTCCATTTTCAGGCAGTTGAGTTTTTTATTTTGACAAAACTAAAACATTTTGTTCCTGTTTCAATCCAGCATTTTATTGAATAAATTAACTAAACTGGGAAATTATTTTAAAATAATGAACACATTTCTTCATAAAAGATCACTCGACCAAAACTGCTATAGCTGCTGTTCTTGCACCGCCGGGTTAAGTTCAGTTAGTTAGTCCAAAAGGATGATCAATCAAGTTATCAACAGTAAAACCACAGAAACATAATTTTGATAATGGGTTCCAAGTGTCTGTCATGCTGTGAAAAGATACTTTAAGAAGTGCAATGTATTTCCTACAGGTAGATACTTTAAAATTAGCCAGTGCAATGCATCTTTAAACTATGCAATATCTTTCATAAATTAAATAACTAAAGCAGCCAATAAATTTGTGGTAGCTGTGGGAAGAACGTATAAAGCATCTGTCTGTGCAGCTAATGCAATGAATATAGGCAGAGGAAAGTTTCCCCCTGCCAGTGCTAGGCTAGTACTTTGTGGACACGTTAGAACATCAGCGATGACAAAGATGGACGAAGGAGCCTATGAGTCCTGCCATGCAATTCTCTGTCTGTATTAAGCAGTGAACCTCTTATCATCAGTTATGGTATAAACCACCCTATGCTTTCCTAAAATAAATCATTGTTAAATGCTCTTCACAAATTTGCTGAAGCATTTAACTCACAATAGCAAGATTACAGTATAGGTAAGTATAACAGGATTGTGTAGTTAAATTCCATGACATGATTTACAGTGTAAGCCACTATTTGAGCTAGCATACACACTGTCCAATGGCGATGAAACCCATTTACTGCACTAAAATAGCTGTGTAGCTGTCTTATTACCAAGATACAGTTTAGTCAAGTATTAGCAATTTCAGTAATTAGCTTCATATGAATTACAACACAGTAACTTTCATCAGGGCAGGTTAGCTGATGAGGAATGAGATCACACTGCAGCCTTTTCCTCTCTCCCTGATTGCTTATTTTCATGAAACCTGTAGGGTTGTAATAATTTCAGAAAGTCTGCCAAACATCTAAATCTGTCTGCAATTGGCCAATGGATTCAGCAGTTAAGATGAGGACACGCACATGTAGTATGATGTGTATATCTTCCATCTTTATGGAACCGAGTCAGAGCACTCACAGGCTACTCTGTCCTTTTGCTGGCATCATAACTTAGCATCAGCTTGTCTTTGCTGTGACTGAATTCCAGAGCATAGCAAAAGCCAACGGGGACTTCTGCAGGACCACAGCAGCCTACCTTGTAAACCTGTGCACCGTACAGCTGCTCTGCAGGGATGGCTGTGGCTGCCGCAGTGCCCATAGCTCCTCTGCGTCACACTTCCCATGGCTGCGCTGCCTCACAGGCCAGCAGATGTGGTCAAGTCCTGAGCCTAAAGAAGGGCTGGGAGGTCCCTGCTTAAGTGCTTGAGACAGAGGCAATCTTTGCCATGCCTGGGGTTGTAAAAAGCAGCAATATGAGGACTGAAACATGATTTTCATTTTTAACCTATCTATTTGAATCAGAATCTGAAGACATGACCCCAGAGGTGAGGAGTTCTTGAATTTACTCACTCTAACTGCAGACCCATTTCCCTAAAACTGACTTATCTATTAGTTAAAAAAAAAAAAAAAAAAAAAAAAAAAAAAAAAAAAAAAAAGAACCCCACCCCATTAGATTCCAAAAGTAATTACTAATCATTGCAACATATGGCTAGTAAATAAGGGCTAGGCAAACCATCTCTCAGCCTGGAAGGATATGCCTTGGCCATATTCTAGATGCAACTTCCGTAACAAGACTCCGAGGGGCTTTTTTCCTTTCTCTCTCGCCGCTAATTTGTGGAGAGGCAGAGAGAGAGCCTATAGGATGTTTCAATGCATTCTCTTGTCATTTAGCAATTTCTGTATCACTGACCCACTCCAGCCCTCTCAAGAATAGAAAGCGCTTGGTGAAACATTGGAATCCGTTAAATGTCTTTCAGAGGCACACACAGAGACAGGCTGTCCTAACATCAAAATCTTAGAGTGACATCTGAAGCCAAAGAAAGAAGCACTAAATGAAGTGGTAAATTTACCAAAACCTTGTTAAAAAGTCACAGGTTTTTTCCTCTTTACAGGGGAGAATCCATCCAGCTGAATTGTACTCAATTAAACTGTTTTTAGAGTGAAACCTCAGGCTTTTGCATAAAAATTAAAAAGTTATAGCTGCACAAAAACTTCTCCAAGGAAGACAGAATCAACTGAGATAAAGAAACACGGACATTCCTATCTGTGTTCATCATTTCCCAGGACACTAAAGTCTGGTTTATTTAGTAAAATAGTTCTGGACTGGCTCTGATTTCCTTTAGCTTAAAGAAAGGCCTTGGCCGGGCCCTGAGACCACCCTCACATGGGGCCGCTGCTCATCTTGTCACTATCCATCATGGCCTCTGATTTTGTAATTCTATCCTTCTGTTTCCTTGGCTTTGCTAGAAATGCTCCCAAATAAAAGTATTCTGTTTTTGATCAAACAAAATGTTCTGTTCCATGCAGAATTCTGTTCCGTGCTTGTTTACTCCAGAATCAGTAAACTCAAAATCACAGTTGATGACATCTCAGTCTTCAAGTTTCCCTACTCCGCACCACCCAGTTTGGTCACCAAATTATAACCACATTAATATTATTAATCTTGCTAATTTAGTGCAAATTCATCAAGATATTTTCAGTGAACATTCAGCCCAGTTAAAACCCTTCGCATATTCCTTTTGCAGAAACTGATGCAAGTATCTGCCTGAACCAAAGCTTAAAATGAAAAAAATAGGTGAGCTTCAGGACTTGATTAAGGTATTTCAGCAACAAGCTGTAAGAAAAAAGGAGGGAAGAAGGCAGTTATATCTTCTCTTTCTGTAAGAAATGGAAAGCTATTTAAGGGCTACAAAAGCTCCTGAGATTTCTTTGAGAAGACAGTTATGCTAATTGCAGACTGCCTTAAATAGAGAAGACTTTATATAGACAGTTTATAATGTAGCCATTGACACAGAGAACAAGCTGATTTACATGAGAAAAAAGCCCTTTTAGTAACACTTGCCAAAAGTGTTTGGATTTGTTGCAAAATTAAGTCTTGATGAATATTATACCTGGTCATACCTTGACTGCAGGAGAGGAGAGGGGCCTTCTACCACTCCAGAGCTGCGAGAACACCGGCCTCCCAAAGCCAAAATTCTGCCTACCGAGTGACAGCTGCTGCTTCAGGCACCCCCAAGGACATCTACATTCCATCTGCACCTCAGAGTTCTTAACAACAAGTGATGCCTCTCAGGAGAGCTTTACTGTCCAACTCCTACTGCAATTGTTAATGCAGCTAAGCCTTTAATTTCTAGCCAAAAAAAATTATATAGATAATAGCTGTAGATAGTGGCAATTTAAACCCGTTTCTGGTTTGTACAAGAGAAATCCAAAAGCCTTGGGAAAACAGAAATTTGGACTAGGCAGGGAAGCCATGCATGGAAACTGTTGCTGCTCAGAAACTGTGAGAAGTTCACGACAGATGGATGCTGAATAATTATAGCGTGATAGAAGTTAGATGAGTTTCTTTACTACTCATTCATCTGCCTGCCAATTCAGAGTACCCCCCTGTAGTACAATTAGCCACTTCAGATGCAGACTGGAAAGGAAGGTCAAGGCCAGCCTGGCATTAATTCTCTGTAAAACCAGTCCTAAAAGCTAGAAACAGCAGAATTATAGAAAGGGCAGTAATTGCTTAATTATACAATGTACTCTTGCTCCAATAAAGCAAATTGCTTTATTTTCTTAATCACTTTTTCCCAGGTCTGTCTTTCTCTTTTTTTTTTTTTAATGCCCTTTTCTGTTTCTAGAGAACAAGTATTTTGAATGGCTTAATCTGATTTAGCTCTTTTAGCTCTTTGAAATTAGTCACTGATATTCAGCACAGTGTCCAAAACTAGTCACTCTCAACTTAACAAGCTATTATTTCCCTGAGTATCAGAGACACCTTTTCAAGTTCAGCTAAAAATTCTACTTTCCTTTCTTACTGCCATTCAGGATTTGCCGAAATAGGATTACTTCCAAATATTTTTGCATCATAATATCCAGTTACTAGGTTCTCAGTCAGAAAAAAGTTACGTCATTGCCATAATGCGCTAGGGATCTGTGGTCTCCAACGTGAGTCTTCCTACACTTTACACACGATCTTCCCTATTTCCAGTGGAACAAAACGTCCATCCTCTGTGCTGTGGATGCTCTTCAGCACTGCATCTTCTGCTCTCCTGCACTGACACTGTAAATACAACAACATGATTACTGCCAGCCTTGGCTTAAGGCCTTCATTACCCCTGCAAATAGAAAGGCTCTTGACATTTGAGACTGACCATTACCTAGAAACTGTTGGGATGTTTGACTCATTTCGAGGGCTTAATGTCACCGAAGTTCAAGTTTTCCCTCTAAATCCATTGTGCTCTGCCCTTGCAATCTGCGTAGCCCACAGATGATCACACTCATTAAGGTCAGATAGTCCGACTGAAATACGCGTCCACAGAATTGTGTCCAAAATTTCAGCCAGCTTGCTTCTAAAAATGCAGGAGGCAGGTTTCCACCTGGCATGGCAGGACACTTGGCTATCAACAAGCCTTTGAGACATATTACTAAATCACCTCTCTCTTTATTTACGTGAAATGCACGTGCCCAAGACACTTGTAACTCCCCTCATTAAAACATTGAGCAACTCTGCTGTTGCTGCATGCTCCTACCCCTTGAACCGCTGCTTAGCACTGCACTTATCCTGAAAATCCTACAGGAACTTTAACAGAGGATTTTTAGCCTGATATGGTTTAGATTTCATTAAAAAAGAAAACTGGTCAGTGGATGAGGATGCAGTTGAATTTCTGTGTCTAGCAGATTGGCACAAAACCCACAGGTTAACCACCCTGGTTAGCGAGGATTATCCAGGTAAGGCAAGAGCAGACTGCTCTATGAAACAGTAGATTTGGATGCAATGAACTGCTGAATACGAGAACCCAAGGCTGGGGCAGTTGCTGTAGACAGGATATCCAGTTGCACACTGCTCTTGAAACAAACTGGCGCATCTTCACCCGATAAGATGCTCCGCCATCCGTATTGAGACACAGTTTGGGAAAGGCCAAAGAGATTTTCTCTCAATTGTAAATAAAAATTGTCAGGCTCATTAGAGATCAAATTCTAATGCAAGATTTTTCCATCTTTCTCTTTGGGAAGAGCCTGCCTAGCAATTATGTATGATTTGAGGTCAGATATAAGGTTCAGATTGCTTATTTATTACCATGTTTTCCCCATATTTAGCATTAAAGCCTGCAGAAGCCAGCATGGAGAATAGCATGCAAATATTCACATTCTCTCCCTCTCAGGGAATGTGCTTTTCCTGTGTCAAGTTCAAATCTAGTTATTTTCTGGGAAAAGAATCAATTATACTTGGAATTGTTGATTTAAGGCCTGTTCATTGATTCTCAAAGTCAATAGTAAACAGTGAAATACAATCCAGTGGAAGTTATAGTTATTAAAGAAAATAAGGGCAGAAAGCTTAGAAAGGCTATAATCCTCAGAATCTTAACAAAATAAATCACAATATGTAGTGACAGCCCCTTTCTTGTTTTCACAGATACTGTGTTGTCTTCCTCAGCCTCAGAAACAACTTTACAACATATTAGTTTATTAGCCTATCCATTATTCAAACTCTCCTCCCATACCTCCTGGGACACCAAACACACAACTGGTCATAAAACACCAGGAAGGCCACCAAAAAATAAACAGAAAAAAATATACTGCTTGTTTACATTAAATTGTTATTGGAATTCTCGTGCAAGTCCATTCAGATATTTAGATAGAGACATACAAAAAATAAACCCAGAGATAGAATTTAAGTTTTGCTTGTTAAGAAAGGGAAAGGGCACAGTTTATAGGCAGGTCATCTAATAAGTATCCATACCAAAGTTCTTTCTGCCATCTTTCAATATATCTAGTGCATGTCATATTTGGGAATCTAGAAATTCTTAAGTTGAAAATGATAATTGCCATTATCGTGATCCCTCCCACATATACACACAAAACTGTGCACAGTACAACAAAGTAAAACAATTCCTGCTCACACAAGTCCTCTCTGTTCCCTTTTATCTCTACCACAAGCTGATCGGCTTGCTAAGCCACCAGGAAACCCCTTCTCATGCAGCAACATCCATAGCCAGCAGAATATTAACCAAAGCATCCTAAACCTCAGGTGTGACAAATCTGGATTTACTTTGTTTTGAAAACAATGCTATAGGTACTTGTAAGTGTCCCCAGTGAGTTTGCTATATGCTTTTCCATTCAAATGCTGAGCTATACAACTTGTAATGCCAACACATCCCTCATTTAGCTGAAACTGCTCCCTCAGATGCCATTTCGTGCACTAAGACTTTGACATTAGTAACACTAGTGACCAGAACTTCAGTTGATCGAATAACCTTGCTCTATCCTCAGAGACTCTGTGGACAGCTTTGCTAAGAAAAATCTTTGTTTCCAAGTTAAAAATTCACCTTAAGTTTTATCTGTTAGAAAACCATGGCTGAAACACAGATTACAACAACTTTAACCTCACTACAGATGAAAACTATGCTTAGATTACAGAGTAAAAAAGATCATCTTCTGATCAAGAGAATTTTTAAGCTCATTTACAGATTACATTTAGTGCTGTTTCCCTGGAGAGCTTGGAATTTCATAATTAAAAGTGTATGAAAATCACTTTTTACATTTTTTTCCATAAGTCTCATAAAAGCAGCAAATACTCATCTCCAGAGAAAATATATTTAAGCTTCTAGTGAGACTATAAAGACTCCACTAAAGCAAAAGTTACTTTATTCCATTAAAAATGACATCTAAGTCCATCTCAGTCCCCTTTCAAGGGGGCAAAGCTTCTCAGGCTGGAGCTTTGCCAGCGTCCCACTGCACGGGGGCGAGCTGCTGCCTGGGGCGCGGGCTGCCAGCCTGCCCGCTGCCAGTGCCGGACACGGGATGCCCCTGGGGCACGGGCTGCCAGCGCCGGACACGGGCTGCCCCTGGGGCACAGGGCTGCCAGCCTGCCCGCTGCCAGCGCCGGACACGGCCTCCCCCTGGGGCATGGGCTGCCAGCCTGCCCGCTGCCAGCGCCGGACACGGGCTGCCCCTGGGGCATGGGCTGCCAGCCTGCCCGCTGCCAGCGCCGGACACGGGATGCCCCTGGGGCGCGGGCTGCCAGCGCCGGACACGGCATCCCCCTGGGGCACGGGCTGCCAGCCTGCCCGCTGCCAGCGCCAGACACGGGATGCCCCTGGGGCGCAGGCTGCCAGCCTGCCCACAGCGCCGGGATCCCGGTATGCGGACAAGACAGACGCGGCAGGCTCCAAAGCTGTTGCCAGTGCATCTGGTCTCCAACAAGAGCCAGTAAGAAACTGCTGAGAGCTACAGCCAGCAGGTATCTACATCAAATACAGCAGTTGCAGGTCAGACCGAAAGAGAGAATGAGTATTTGTTAATGCTGATCTATAGGCTCAAGGCCATCAGGGCTGCTCCTCTCACCCATGCAGCTGCTGCACCCCCACAGATCCTCCCCCCATTCTGCACTCCTGCTGCTGTCCCTGCTGCGGTTGCTGTCAGGCCCTTGGCTGCTCCAGTCCCACGTGCTCAACCAACAGTTGGACCCTACTTGCTTTGCTCTTTTTTCAGTTTTCTGCAGTTCCCCACGTGGTCTGTTGGGTGATGGCACTGACACGAGAAATGGGAGCATGGAGAGAGACAGGAGAGGCACAGGACTCCCGTACCTGGTGGCAAAGAGACACCATGCGAGCTCCCCTCAGCCACTAGGCCACATCCTGCAGCACGGCCGAGCAGAGGCTGAAACGTGTGTTGAATCAGCAAAGCAAGTGGATCCCTTGCTCAGGCAGGAACTGGCTATTCAGGCAGTAAAGAACTAGATGTGACCTTGGGCCAGTAAAGAGACAGCTGTAGCCATGAGAAATGAAGCAATGCTTATTCTAAGAGCCACCAAAGCATCTGGAATAAGAAAAAAGTCACAGTTAGAATGAGGTCCCGCATAATATTTCAAAAGGGGAAAGATTTGTATACTCTGTCAGGATGACAATTACTGCCAAGAATGCAGAAATGGGGAAAGTCTGGCAGAATTAACACATCAGGAACAAAGTACAGCTGAATAAGGGAGGGAGCCTAATTTTTGATTTAATCCTAAGGTCAGCAGACTAGACCTTTTCAGTTTTGAATTTTTTATTTACATATTACCTTAATCCACGCTTGAGTTAAGAGCACTTTCAACATAACTGAATAAGATCCCCATCCATGGATCATGTAAATTTGTAAAACAGTCAGAAAAACTCTCAACTATTCAGGTCAGGTTAAGGTTTATAAACAAAGGAAGTACCACTTATTAGACAAAATTGTATACAAGAAAGAATTAAGTAAGCCTCTAGATGCATAAGACCTCCTTGATCACTTAAGTACCATCATAGCTGCTGCGAATCCAGAGCATGGCAGATAGCAAATTTTGCTGTTTGAAAGTGAGAACCACCTGTATGGTCCACAAACTTGTTTGATTTTTACACGTATGCCTATCAGTATAAAAAACCTGAAATACTTGTAGTTACATATTTCATTCTGTAGATACCTATTTGATCCATCACAGCTACAGAAAAAAAAAAAACAAAAAACAACAACAAAAAAACACACCCACACACCAAACAAAACTCACACGACTCAGAACATTTCCAGATCTCCAAGAAACTAACAGTGCAGAGACCGGAGACAGGAGGAGCTGGGGCATCCTGGTGGCCAGAAGAAACATAGACATCTTCTGCCACACTGGGTTAATTGAAGTGGAGCATAGAAAATGAGCCAAGATCTAGAGAATGTGACCATTCAGGCTGGAAATCAGGGGATGTGATAGGCTATCTTTTAATATGCAAAAGTTATGATGAGGGCACTAATATAGTATTAGGATAGTACAAGGAATGATGAACTGATACTGCAGAAAGGAGATTTAGAGGGCAGGAAATACGTGTAAAACAGGTTAGCTCTTGGAGGAGATTTCCAGGCAGGTCTGGACTTCACTTCAGCAAGCTTTAATATTGGCCTGAACTACCATCTGTAATAGAGGAAACAGACAGTTAATTTTTGAAAAGCTCCCCCAGTCAAACCCTCTTCCCATTGGTTATTTTTATAGCTTTTTTTTTTTTCTCTCTCTCCCCTCCCTCCCTCTTATTCTTGCAGTGGTACACGCTACTGTTGTTCAGACCATTGCCACTCAGGTAATCCCCCCCTCCCCTTTTTTTTTTTTCCCCCAAAATGGAGGTGTTCCACACTCCCCTCCCTTGAATCTACTGAAGCACTCAAAAAAGGTAAGAACACATGAAAGGCCTCAAATCAGTAAGATCAATACAAATGCGGAATGGTTATGCCTAGATATTTTCCAAAGTTTTCAAGGAGAAGAGAAAAAAAACAAACAAACAAAAAAAACCACACACACATTACACAGCAGCAACAGAGGACATTTTCTGAAGACAGTTTCCTGCACAGACTACAGCTATGGTGGAAGCTAAAAATTAGCTTCTGGAGCCATGCTGCTTTTTTGTGCTTCTGTTGTATTCCTCTTACTGAGATCACACCTGAAACACCCATGAAAGCTGCTAATCTCCATTTCAGAAAAATTACAACACTGACATTAGAAACTCTTCTTGCTTTTGGGCAATTTAGATTATACAATCTGACATTGTTACTCTCAGGTTCAGATCTTTCCTAGTTTCCTTTATGCAGTTGCAGGAGCAAATTCACAGCTTTCACTCCGATGACGGTTTTGACAAAAGCAGAAATTCAGATTTCTTCCAGACTGATTTTTGCTCTCACGGGCTATCCATGGAGGTACAGAGGTTGCTTTGCTCCTAAAAGTGCCACCACATCTGTGAACAAGACAAGGTTCACAGTGGCTTGCGGAGACAGAGTTGTAGGACAGCTTTTTGTCCAAAAGTTTATAGTGGAGGAGATGGTGAAGGAGGCAGAAATGTAGTTCCATTTCATTCATTTAATTTTAACCCTTTAATCAGGAGTGCTAAGCAGCAGCATTGTGGAGACTAAGCACTCACAGATACAAAAAAAAGTCTTTAAAATAGCTTAAATAGTTTAACCTTTTGCTTCTGCAAAAGCAGATGCCCTGCCAGCTTGCGTACACTTCCCCCTCGAGGAGGCGTGTTCCCAACATAATGACGTAGTCTCTTCTTGCCACTTGAAAGTCCTTTGTGTATATAACTTTGAAACCTAGGGTTGAAAAGCAAATGTGCTAGGTGTGGAAAGTAGTAATTTCTTTTTATCTGAACATTTCCACAATCCCAAAGTGCCAGTCTGATAATCCAAGTATGTAACATTCTACAATGCCACAATTCTGAACATATTTTTGGTTTTCTCTATCATGAGCTGTTCCAAGTCTTTTGTAAATAGTTTTACTGTTACATAAGCTCAGATTTCAAGTGTATTTCACTTGAATTTAATTCATTGCTTTCCATAAGATCAATTATTTTATTCTTAGTCATTTGAATATTGTTGTTAAAAAAAATACTATTTGGTGACTCATTGCATCTGGAAGCTAAATTTTTTTGATATTCATTTAAATGTTAGATTTTTGTTAACTAACAGAGCTTACAAAATCTGAAAGTTTTATGTTAGAAAAAAAAAAAGTACCATTATGCTTTATACTAAGGATGAGATCTTTATCAGTAAAGTTAGAAACTGAAAGGATACACACTTCTGGTACCCACCTAGGCTGGAAGAAAAGCAGCGAAGTGAATTAGTGTTATGCAAGATAGTGATCTGCTCATTCCAAATGTAGTTAGCAGAATCTTCAACCACTGTTTTACTTCAGATGATATTTTATTGAACTACAAAAAAAAAAATACTTATGAAGAGCATAACCTTAAATGGAGAATTGAGTGGACAGAGGAAGAGTTGCCTCTTCTCCAAAAGCTAAGGCAGATTACAGAAAAAGAACATGTTGGAGAGTTGCAGAAGGCTTTTTATGTCCTTCTGACTAACAGGCACTTTAGCCCCTTGAGATTCTCTCGACTCCACCACTGCAGTGTCTTACCAAGCACCTCCTCTTTTCCTGCAGAGCAGGGATTGCCTGAGGTCATCTCCCTGACCCTCGGCCGCAGCCCAAGCGCTGCCCTCCCCGAGGGCAAGGGCGACGCACCAGGGAGCAGAGCCGTCCCTGGCGGTCCGGCCGGCTCGCGGGGCTGGGGCGCAGGGAAGGCGGTGAGCGCGCCGGGCAAGGCCCGCGCCTCGGGCTGCGCGGAGCTCGGCAGCACAGCGCGTAGCCCGGCCAGCGCACGGACCGGGCGCTCAGCTAGCGAACAATTCAGGTATGGATCATGGCATAGCTACTCTGATTTGCATGAGGTGAAGTCCCGTGCCCAGGAGTATAAAAGTATAAGGGCATAAGTAAAAAGCTGAGATTCCAGAGTGATTCTCTGCATTTTTCCCAAAGGCTTAAAAGAAAAATGTCTAAATGCCTTTCACTAGGATTTGCATATCTGAAAATCTCCAGATCAGTGTCACTACCAAATAGCATACATGGTTACAGAATATAGAATATATTTTCTTTACCAGTTCCCAGGACCTCTCTCCTTAAAGCTTTAACCTTCCATCCCTGCAAGACATTTGGACTCCTGCTCCTTTTTATCACCTCCTCCATGTTACGAGCTCCTGGTGAAAAAAACAATACATTAGATTGATTTCGGCTGTGGTGCTGCTTGGCACTCCTCAGTGGAGGGACAGTCCTATTGTTTCCCTGCTTTTATGTCACTTACAGAGGATGGTAGAAAAGTAGGTCAGGATGCTGCAGTGTTGGATATCTGGGATCAGCTTTCCTGTATTCATAAGGGAACTTCTCTGTTCCTGCTGCAGGATGTTGTACCTCACCATGAGAGAGGGGAAAGTGCTCCAGGGAAGGGGGAAGCAGCACAGGTAACTTCCTGAATCCAGAGATGCATCTAAATAAGGGAAGAGAAACCTTTCCGAGGTGAAGTACGTTCCCACTTCCAATGAGGGGAAAGCAATGCTGCAGAAAAGAAGCCACCACGCAGCCACTCTGCGAGGCAAGTAGTCACATCTAGCTCACTGACTACCAAGTCAGATCAGGCATTTATAGGATTTTTGAGCAAACCATTGCCACTTCACTGAAGTTTCGTGCCCAACTTTTCAGGCATCAGAAGTTATGGCTGGGTCACATAGCCCCACAACAGCCCTTCCACCACCAGGACAGTCCTGGTACCTGGCCTTGGAGGAGTCCAAGGCAGCAGTCTGTGGCAGCAGATCCCGAGAGGGAGGCTCATGCCCACCTTCCCCCAGCCCACCAGGCTCCTGGAGGTGCTTGCTGTGGAAAGGATGACTGAACTGTTTGAGCATTCAAAACCACTGCAGTTCACGTGTTAGCAAAAAAACCTAACATGGGAGAGGTGCTACACTAAGCACGCCAGGCTGTAAGCTCTTACAGCTTGGGAGCATTTGGCCCATCATCCTGCTGCCTCACTGCTTGGGCAGGGACTTGGTCAACAGGGGTGCAAAACTGTGACGAGTTTGTGTCACATGCCTCAGTTGAACCTGACATGGATCAATTTTTCAGTCTTTGAAAACACAGGGTCCCCATGTGACAACCTTAATGAGAACAGAATCTCTCATGAGTCTCTTCCACTAAATTCAAACAAGCTTGGTGATACCTGTGTTCACGAAAACATCAGTTAGCAAAGGTAAAAGCCATGCAACTCTGGCACCAGTCCTAAACCCAAGACTAGCTGAAATCAGCAGTTTGCACACAGCTTAGCACTGCATGGTCTTCAGCAATGCTGTCAGGCAAGTCAGTCCAGGAACTGGAATGGATGCTTTAGTACTATTCCATCAGCTCTTTAGAAATCTTCATCTTAGTTTCCTCAAATACTACCACTGCAGATTTCTTCTTAAAAACTCTTAATGCGAGAAATGGGCCCTTTTTAGCAACATCAAGTAATATGCAATATGAGAAGCCATCTAAAGACTCAGCTTCTGCTTCCAATATCAGATTGTCAGATAGGGCCCAGTCTTCCCCCAGGTTCGTGCTGATGCAAGTGTGCTGAAGCACGCTTGCTGATGCAAACTCTAAAGCTATTAGAATAGTTAAAAATCAGATACAGTTGCACCTTCCCATTAAGGTATAAAATGGGCATCAGATTTCAAATGGAATGGTCAAGTTTGCATAGAAATATTAACTGGAAAATAAAACTGTAAAAACAGTGCATACAGTGCAGCACTTTGTAAATTCTAAGAAAGGGAGAACAAGTGAAATGATAGACACAAACACACATACAACAGCAAGGCTTAAAAGGTAACAGTAAATGTGACATCTAAGGGGGAAAACAAGTGAAAAGAATGAAAAGCAGGTGAGATGTATCAATAGTTTTGCAATTCTGACAGGATATAGGTGGATAGTATTTGATATATGTAGTCTTTAATTTAGCATTCGTGGCTTGCTTGAAATATCTCATAATTAGAGTCTTCTCCCCGCCTCCCCCAGCTTCATCTCATTTTCTAAAATGGTTTAGGAATCTATGTCATATACCAGTTATCTTCCCATCATTATCTGTAAGGGACTATAAAAAAACATATTTCCTAGTGGCTATAATATTAAAGCAACACAAAGATTAGAAAAGTTATTCTGCACAGGAATTTGAATTCTTTTCCCAAGAAAAAGCAAAATTTCCAAATTTGGTAATGAAATAAGTGTTTGAATCAAGAAGAACATTTTCAATAAGTCACAGATGATAAATATAGCTTGTATATAAAGATGTATTTAATTGAAATATAAATTTCTACCTCCCACAACGAGATGTTTAAGTTATGAAATCCTTAATATTTTGGCAATATCTATTAATAGATGACTGATAAAAGAAGAAATTTATCTATTGCATTAAGAGATAGATTCAACCCATAAATGAAATTCAATCTCAAGGTTTTCTTTGAAAGGCTGTCACAAGAGCCTAGGAGATTGACTGTACTTACTATTTCATATTTTATTACTCATTTGCTTCACTACAGTCTGAGTTTAGTTTAATTTAACAGGAAGAGAAATTTATATTCTTCATACAAGGTTACTGCCCAGGATGTGTCCTGCTCTGAACTCTGTTCTAACTACAGAAGTCCAGTAGCCACATACAAGTTGTGGTCTTTGGCCTTCACTGGGTATGAAATTATTTGACATTGGTGGGAACTTGGCTTAACCACTGTCTACAGGTATAAGCACTTGAGCATTTTCTTCTTGTGTAAGCAGAGATTAGCAGTCAATCTTACCAAAACTTTCCAGTCATACAATCATTAGCAGAGACTAGAGGAAATTATCGCATTTCATATTCAAAAAATATATTTTAGCTAGTTAAATATCTCTGAATCAAGGTATATCCAGAGTGTCTTGACATAAAGACTATCCACAAAATAGTTGTTTCTCCAATTTTTGATTTATTCATTGAACCACTGAAAGGAAACAAAGTTTGTTTCTAAGCCCCTATAAAGGGGGCTTAGTGCTTAAACAACTGTGTACTGATGATATACACTTTGTGAGGAGAGCAGAAACTTAAACAGGTTTGCTGGAAAATATTTCCTCTCCCTGCTGCCTTCTTATCAGAGTTAAAGAGAAAAAGAAATTCTGTAAACAGAGAGAAACTGGAATATGTCGGGGTAAATGTTTCCTAAAGTGTTTGTTCTCCCTCCTAAAAGGGATGGATTTACTTCCTAGAAGGAATGCAACAACTTGCACGAACCTCACATTAATGATATCAGGCCAGGCTAGTGAGATTCATCCTGGCCAGAAGAGAGGCGAGTGACATTTTCAAATACCTGTGAGCACGAAGGTGCCTCTGCAAAGCCCGCTTCCTCAGGAACTCAGTTCATGGCCTCTTCTTCAACACCTAGCCACATTCAAAGCCAAACATTGCTTCAGAGGCATTTTTCCACAAAGGCTTTTCCTCTTAGAGAGGCAGCGTGCTCCTCCTGCAGGGAGCAAAGGCACAGGCTTTTTCATCCTTTCTCCAAACGTCTTTCTCCCATCAACATCTTAAGACCAAAATACAAAGCTACAGATAAAACATGTCCAACTTGGCACAGATCATAAAACCAGAGTTTTTGTAAGAAAAAAAGAAAAGCGTTAAGTCTGTGCAACAGATTCTCATCTATCACTTAAAACTGTTGCCACAGGTAGCCACAAACCTTTTTTCCAGCAAGGAAATTTGAGGATCCATGATTGCAATCAATACAAGAACAAACCAGTATTGTAACACTTGCTTGAAATGCATTCAGTACAAATCCCCGTAGCAGAACGCTGACTTTAATTAACCTCAGTTGAAAAAACAAACAGCAATACCCTTAATCTACAAAGGTTTAA
Source organism: Nothocercus julius (assembly GCA_013398735.1). Taxonomy (NCBI): domain Eukaryota; kingdom Metazoa; phylum Chordata; class Aves; order Tinamiformes; family Tinamidae; genus Nothocercus; species Nothocercus julius. The sequence continues at coordinate 3,042,810 of VZSV01000048.1, forward strand.
AAAACATTGAAATTCAGCTTTATTAGAAAACTTATTCTCCCTTAAAGAAGTTTATCTCAGTTTTTTTTTGAGTGCCTCTAATTCTGCCTATGAATTCATAAATAAAATCATCTTGTCGCAGTTACAAGTTAAAAAAAATATATAGAGAGACTCCTGAAGATGTTAGTGGATGGTAGCACATGAATGGATACAGTAGAAATTAATACGTATAAAACAATATTTTGTCTTAGTCTTAAAAATTGTTGGGAGTTTAAGTTCAGTTAACAGTCTGCAATTATAATCAGTTTATGATAGAAACCCATTTGATGACAATAAAATTAACAAGAAAAACAATGATAAGACCAAATCTGGCAGGTTCTGCAGCCAGCACTTCCATACACCTAACTGCTGGAAGGGGAGCAAGGAGCTAATCTTGATCTAGGTGGCAGCCAGCAATCTTTTGCTGCAGCTGTTCTGTTTGCTTGCGCTCACTCCTGTTTAGACTAGGCCATCTCAGAGGCCAAGGCCTTAGTTACGCGCCTGACAGACAGCGTGCCTGCTACTAGCTCCTAATACACACACACACACACACACACACACACACGGTAAACAGTTCCACCTTCTGCAGAGGAAAGGCATTCTGCACAGACTGTAGAGTTTAATGGCAAAACTGATGCCATTTCTGTAAGCAACACAGCCATCAGTAATAAGTCAATTCTCACTATTCTCATTTTACAGAACTTAAGGGGATATCCCAGTAGCTCCTTGTTAGAAATGTGTTGCTTGCCCAGCATCTGCACCAAATGTCCCTAAGTGTCTTATTCATCAGTGCGTCATCTCTGTGCTTCTCTCAAGCTTGCATGTTTTGCTTTACAAAGGCAGGCTTTATTTGAACGTGTGCAGTGTTAGTCTAACCCTGCTCCAATAGAAACAAGCAGCAAAGTTCCTATCAATTTAAGTAGAAAGATTTAGAGCAAAACTAAAAGTCCTCCTTCTCTGTGAAAGCCTGCTGTGGGAAACTACACCATTGGGTTTTACAAGTTTCTTGTAACAGTTTATTAGAATTGTTTTGCGGCACTGAACGTGGTACTGCAGTCTGCCCAGTTGCAAAACAAGCGCTGAACAAAGCACAGGTTTAAGCTGACTATTCTTACATTATGGTTGAACACCAACCATATGTTAGACAATAATAATACAGAGCTTTCAATTACACTGTCTGCTCAGATGTTGAATTTTCTGAGTTTGTCCAAAACAGGAGAAATTTAAAAGAGCACTTTTCAGAAAACAGTGGGTACCAGCATAGGAAGTCATGATAAGTGGGCTGGTCCAGCTTTTGATAAGATTGTTCAATTTTCAATTACATCAAGAATAGGAAAAATTGTAGATGCCTGAGAATTGCTGAGCTCCATATGTAAGTGAAACATTAGCAGAGTGTTTCTGAACGCAATAGGGATGAGAGTATAAGAGGTAAGAGTAGAAAACATTGAAAACACTCCATGAATTAAGTGCAAAAAGCAACTCCAGAAGTGACAAAGAACACCAAGCCTACAGTGTCTGAGATGCTCACCACAAACAACTGCTAAATGGCCGGGAATGAGAGTCAAGGCACTTAACTACCGTGAACAGTGAAGATCAGTGTCCCTTCAACTGCTTCAGGGGACACTCACCAGGGAGGAGGTCCCCCTTGAAGGTTACTGGGAACTTCAGCTGCTCAAACTTAATTGTTTGTGATGAAATGGGACGCAAGACAGACCAATTTGTGTGATGGGGTTATGTGCTGAATGCACATGTGCAAGGACAGCATCACTGTAGCAGGAGAGAAAACATGAAGGACTAGATCTTTGCAAGAAAATATACCCCAGCAAGGCCTCTTACAAAACCTCTCATGAAATGTGCCTAAACGTGATGAGAACTGGATTAATTTAGGAAAGGCAAAATGCTCTTGCCTTCCTGCACCTCCCAACTGAAATTCTGTTTCCGGAGTCTTAAGACAGAAGGGCCTCAGCGCCATCTCCTGGGCACCTCGCTGTCACTGGCGAGATTCCTACAGTAAGTAGGTCTTGCAGAGGCGTGTAAACGCCTTAGTGCTTTGTTCAAGTAACTTCATTTTTCTTTCACAGCACTATCAAGTTTCAGGAACACTGAGCTACTTGCACTATCTGTAGGATATGATCTTAGTTTTAAGTGATACCTCCTTATAACCTAGAAAGGTCTGAAGAAAACAGGAGAATTCAAGTCCACACTGCTGGATTCTTCCCAACATCCACGAAAAGATGCACAAAGGGTGACTCAGTTCCTAGGCTGGTGAAGTATAGGCTCAACCTCCCAGAACTGCAGGAAGTACAAAAATCATAATCTCTTGACTGATGCAAAAGGAACACGATTTACTTCTGTATGTGTTAAAATCTATAATCATAGACTTTGGTAACCAAACCTACCCTTACGAAGCAAGTTAATTCAGTGCAGTTCTTGGATATGTAAAGGCTAGCCTAGGGACTGAAAAAAATAAAGTACTGTAAAAAACAGACCAAAAAAAATATAGCTATTCTAATTTCCTGTTAGTGACTGTACCAAAACATGCATTGAAATGACTTCCAGAAGGAATATTTTTTTCATACAGCCTACAAATAAAGTTCAGCAGTTTTGCAAGTTAAGTAGTAAATAAAAGATTTTACAGATATCAATACTACAAACCATTAAATAAAGCAATGTTTTTGAATGGTGTGAAAAATAAGTTGATGGATTCTAGTCAGCTACAGAGTAACTTGAAAATAAACTGCAATTTAACAGAGCAATTCACTAAAATCCTCTCACGGGTTTATCACTTGTTATTTATCTACCCATAAAATTTCTCAGAAGCATCAATTTTTTTGGAACTGTGAAGTTTTATATTTGGGAAGGAGAGTAACACACACTGTCAATCAGCCATTAAATAGGAACATCAAATGGCTGAAGATATTTCTATCACTTTCCATACATTTGAATCAATAAAGAAATTATACATGGAAAAAAATCAAGTAATTCAGCATCCTTTCTATCCTGCATTTACCTTACAAATAGTTTTCTGCTGAACAAAGAGGCATAAGCCAATCTGATGATTTAATGATAAGCAATCAAACTGTCATTCAAGACAGCACGCTGGCATATGGATTTCACTGCAGGCACATGCAAGGTTGTTCAGAATGGAAGGAACAATCTGGCTAAACATGCACACGCTGATGGTGCTAAAATTAGCTGAAACTATCAGAAAACAAGTTAGGGGTCAAGATGAACAGCAGATGAACAAGATCTGAATGTGCAAACAAAACAGACAAAAACACTAGAGACAGATAAAAATAAATATGGAAAGTATTATTGTATAAACTATTATACGGCTTCACCTGGCAGACTGACCATCTCCAGTGACACTTGATTAAAATGAGTAACTTGGACCTACCTGGGGTGAGAATCCTCACTGCTGTGCTCTTCTGTGGACTTGGAAGAGATTGGTCTGAGTAACTGGACTACAGAAAGCAGAAACAAGTCTGTAAAGGGACACAGGTTTCCAAACAAAGTCCTTCCTTGAGAGAAGTCAACGATAATACGTTAGTTTTATTCAGGAAGTAGAACAATCTGACCAGCTCTCAAGTTCCACTTCCTATTAGACAAGGAGAGAGAGAAGGTGGCAATACAAAGAAGGAGATTTGAAGCCAATGGAGAAAAAAAAAAAAAAAAAATCTAGGTTCTCATTCATACATACAGAATGAAGCGCAAGGAGAAAACAAAACTAAAACTTCACAAATAACTTTCAACTTTTCCCAGTCAGGCTCACTTTTCCACTTTCCAATCAATGAAAGCAAAGCACCAATCTTACCTCAGTCTGCAACAGTAAGGAGAAAGTATGACAAAGCATTGCTTAGAGGTACGACTCTTAAGGCCTAGAAGCTAGAAAAGCCACTGAGTATTGGAACCTGATCTTATCAGTCGAGAATCTACAGAACCAAACTAAGCACTGTCCTTTTGCAGGAAAATTTTGCACTTGGGTAATCTACAGTCAGAAGGAAAACTGAACTGACAGAATCTTTGTTCACATTTCAACCATAACCACAAGAATTAAAGCAAAGCTATTTCTACCTAAGTGACAAATGATCCTTTTTCCTATTGATTTACCCTTGGCAAGGTACCTGATCTGTTAAAGGACTGTTGTAACTTAGATTTAAAAGTTCTCATCTTATTTTAGAGAACTAATTTAATTTCTTTAATGTTCATGGCAGGTATAACAAGTCAAGCTAAATTTCTTTTTATCATCACACAAGATAGTCAAAAAGAAGAACTTGCAGCTATGTGGATGAAAATCATCAAATCAGTTCTAAAAGAAGGACTCTAGACCTCACTATAACAGTATCTCTTTCTGAAGAACTGGGAGGGTAAAATAAATTATCAAGTGGCTATCCTGAAGTGGGCCACTTAAGATAGTAAAATACAGTTCGGAGACACTGTAATCCTGAAAAAGTCTTAGGCGTACAAATTTGTTTTTAAATGATAAACAGAAGACAGTTAAAAAACACACAAATGATTGAAGACATGTCGTATTTCTTCCCATACTACCAACTTCTTAATTTTCTGTCTGCACATTGAAGTCTAAATGCACAGCATTTTTAAGCCTAAAATTTAAATGTCTGCTTATTTTTCCTCCCCACTTTAAAGAGATTGGAAGCCCACTGCCTATTGAAAACACAACTTAAATCACTTTACATAAGAATTATGCTCATGCACAACGTGCAAATAATGAACATTTCCAAAGATAGCAGTCCAAAAAAAAAAAAAAATTCAGACACAGGCTTTCTGGAACTATATTTTAGCTTTAATGGAATCAGTATTTGAAACCATCAAAAACAATCTGTACAACTATACACAGGGTGAAGAGCATGATGCAGTATCTATGCTTTCCTATGTACAATCAGCTGAAATAGGACAAATGATGTATGCCTGACTAGGAAAAAACAAACATTCTTGTACATAATTATTTAGTCATTTTTGATCGTAGGCGTCGTTTGATGATTAGGTGGTCGCTTTCCTTTTCTTTCTGTTCTATAAATATCTGAAAGAGATATTTCAATAGTTACTCAGCTTTTCCTCAGAAATGTCTGGCTTACAATATTGCATATTAAACAGCCACTCTAGTAGACACTTCTAGACCCATTAGCAACATGACTTTTCCAATAAACTGTTTGCAGAATGCAAGTTACCCATTACCTTTTAAATGAAGATCATAGGATGCAAAGAACACTTTCAGTGCACAGCATAAAATTAGTTCATGAATTAGGTGAACGGTTTTGAGAATATATCAAACTTAGCTTATAAAGTGTCCAAAATTGTTAGGAAAAAAGTGATCTGAAAGTTACTACTAAACTCTTAAGTTACTGGCATGAAACAGGAATTACGTAAAGCCCATTTAAATTCTTCTTTGTTTGACTTGCCCAGAATTTAGTCTCCCTTACTTTGCCTTTCACACCTGTGCTTCTCAGCTTTTTTTGCCTGCATTTGTGTCTTGTTTTCCACTTATGGACATTCAGCACTCTGGCTTCTGTCTCCTTTACTCATATAACTGAGAGGAAAAAATTCAAGGGGATATCTTAGCATAGGCAAAAGCTTGCCATAGGAAAAATAGCTTTAAAAGAATAAAAGAGATGTAGTTTCAACAGAGCAGGAGTCCTCTCACTGCAACACCTACTCACATAACCATAAAACTGCACTTCAGTTACTCCACATCCTGTTAGATACTGGCTTAGACAGAACAAGGTAATTTAGGCACACCCAGAAAGCTGTCTGAACAGTGCTCTAGAAGAACACGGATGTATCCACGTCCTAAAGCGATCCAGAGACTATTTAGGAATAAAGGGAGTTTGGGACTACCTTAGGTATTCACTTCCTTTGCAAAATAATTTCTGCACACTAAATTACATCTTCAGTGTTTCGAACACACAGTCCCCAGTCAATGGTTAGTTTTCAGTCTTTATTTCTATTTTCTCCTTATGCTAGTCTTAAATGAATACTATCTGCTAGAACAAATAATTTATGGTTCACCTACTGTAGTATAGGAAAAAACCCACATACCACACTTACAAAAAACCTATGCGCGCAATTTTAGAAAAATATAAGAGCAAGTTTAAGACCAGAAATAATGGCTAGACAGAAATCTGGAAATAAGGTATTCTTTCTCTTCTCATATTGAGGACCTTCAGTTGTGTTTTCTGCTTTACAAGTTCATTTTAAGTCAAGACCGCAGAAATAATTCTTAACTTGCATTACACCAAACAGTAACCTGCAATCACTTACTGAAGCAGCAGGGATATCTAGAGGACCAGAAATGTCAGTTGAATACAGCTTTCTCTTGGCTCGTTTTGACTTGATCTCATTTTCTTTGAGAATTTCAGGTTCTGCAGACTTAGGAGAGCTTATTGTCGCAATCAGTTTCTTTGCTAAAAAGAAAAAATTTATTATAGATCAGCATCTTACTGCCTTCTGAGCCCCCAGACCAATTAATAAAATTAAACTTTTGTTTTTAATAACACTTGTTTCAACAGATGTTGTAAGTTTACATATATAATTTTAGGAGTGGTGTTTGGCTGTTACCAAGATGATACTGCTATGGAACCGGAAGGCTATTATGAAAGAGCTGAACAAGGGGTTAAATATCTTTGTGCTGGCAAAAGTGACAAGCAGAGTCAGTCTTCTCTGCATTTTTGTATAGCTTCAGACTGGACTTCTAATGAGAAGAATGTTTATTATAAACTGGAGGAGAAGACGAAACCCGCAACAACACTAAGCTAGACAAACAGGCTAAGAAATAAAGAATGCGGGAAAAAGATATAGGAAGAACTTCTTTCACTTTCATTTCTTTGTTGTGCCTCATTTGCTAAAATTAAATATTTTCAAAAAACAGTTTTGAATTCAGATTTGGTGCCCATCAAAAATGAGGCTCAGTCCTCATTGACTATATCTGAAAACCTGAAAGCTTTTCAAAATTCCACTATCATTGTCTGGGGCTAATCTGGCAGCAAAAAATAGTATGTGCCTTTGTAACAAGTTTTGGGGTTGATACACAGATTATTAATTTTAAGTATCTACATAGAATGCTGCCTGCCCTGGTTTTAGCAAAACAAACAATGTCTGTCAAAATTAAACCCTGGAGATCCCT
>VZSV01000048.1:3050938-3090079 GCA_013398735.1 Nothocercus julius
GGGGGGGGGAGGGTGCGGGGAGAAGTCTTTAAAAATTCAACAGATTAAAAGAATATATATGAAACAAGTTTTTTAAAAAAAGATGCGCAGTATTTCATTACACAAACTGTTCTCCTTATAAATAACAGGAGAATGACAGAAGATCTTCTACCTAGTTGCTGAATTTGTGCAAGACACTGCTAAGATTTAAAGACATCCTAATTTTGCACATATGGATGATAACTGCCCTAGCTTTACTTCAAAAGGCATCACCTACAATATCACACGCCCTAATAACACAGTCAAACTTGTCTTCATAGCTAACATGCCACTTGCATTCGAGCCATCATATATAACTGCTAGTATATATTCTTGCCAAATACATACTTAATATCTTCAGTTAACTTAGAGTTGCATAACTCTAAGCTTACTAAGCCTCTAAGTTACAGGGAGCATAATTGTTTAAAAACTCCATCTAAGTATATGGATAAAATACTGCCAAGTTTTGCTTGTGTTTGCCACTTTCACTTATCCGTCTTTAAAGAAAAAGTCCAACAAGTTATAAATATAGCACAAGATCAAACCATTTTTTTGTTGCTTGTAGAAGGTGAATTAGCAATGGTAGATTTTGCATTTTTCTTGTTTTCATTTTTCACAAAGTCCTAAGGAAAAAAAATATGACAAATATTAACATTGCTATTATTGTATTGGGAAGAATAACAATTTATAGCATAGAAGCAGCCACTGTTTAAATGTGTGACTGATGGTAGAGAGTTATCGGTTGTTACTGAATAGAGGAAGCAATCCAATTCTGAATCCAATGCTAAACAACCTTTTGAGAGACAGGAAATTAGAAATAGTTGTAGGTAAACTTTGACATTTGCTGTTTTCTTCTCTCTCCATTTGCCATGCTTTCAGCTTAGCTATTTGGCAAGCAAACACACAAGTTGAAAGCCCCTCAGTAGATTTACATACAACTTCAGATTCACAGTGACAACTATAAAAGCAAGGTGGCAGCAAAGAAATGTCTTAAACTGACAGCTTAAGAATGGTGCTATCTTGGGATATGATGTCACCTCTGTATAACACACTTGTCTTTCAAGATCTACATGAAGCAAGATTGCACCTTGATAATGCCATCAAAAGAAATATTCAAATACGTCAGATAAATAGAGAAAGCCAGTGTCTGGGAGATTAATAATTTGTGTCTACAGCTTTTCTGAGTTAAGTGAGAGATTTCCGATAGCCGTAACAGTACAAGTCCAATTGACACCAATTCTTGCCAAAGGCAAAATAAACAATCATATATATCCTATAGAATCAGTCCTTGATCCCAAAGATCAAAGCTGCTGACAGAAGCAAACAGTACCCCCAGGAAGAACACTGTGTAGAAGGCATCAAGAAAGCACAAGTCAGGGACAGGAGTCCAAAGTCTGGATAAATTCTAGTCCCTAGTCATATACAACAGAGAACAGAAATCTACCACTTCTGGGGAAAAAGAGGCTTTATGTGTAAAATATATATCCTATATTTATATATGCAATTTTTTTTTATTTTTATGTATAAATATATACACACACAACATATCCTTAGTGATCCTAGTGAGGATCTCTGAGAAAATAAAAAGTGATCTCAACTACTACAGTAATACATAAAAATTCACAAAAGACTTAGTTGGTTTAGGTCATACCTCATCCATCTCTTCACTCTTCCTTTTCCTTCTTGGTTTGAGCATTTTCACTGTTACTGGCAAGGCGCTGCCCTGATGCTTCACCTCTATCTTATTGGGTTGCAGAGGCGTGAACTGGATTTCCATCTCTGGCTTTGGGAACCGACTAGTTCTTCCGTTTTCTGTGGACACTTCAGAAGAATCAAGGACAACGTCTGAAAGGCCCTGCAAGTAACAGAAACTTTAAGCAAACAACCTTTCGAGTACGTCTGATGAAAGCAAACAAGGTGGGAAAATATACATAAGCAAAAATATACATAAAACAAAATATACATAAAGCATTCCATTTGCCAGTTATTAGCTTCTGGAATACTTAAGTTACCTCAATCACAGCAGAGTTTAAGCTTTATTTTTTAAGACTATTTCTACTAAATTTAAACAGAAAGTAGTATTTCTGAATATGAACTCAGAACGCATACAACAAACAAATTCGTTTTTCAAGCTAAACTCAACCTGGTGCCTTGTCTCCCAGCCAGTTCAAGGACAGAGATAGCTGCACTTTTTACTGCTAAAATTGACATGACTGTCAATTGGCAGAATTGACATGATTTTCTGCTCAGCACTGCTGTTCCTCAGGATCTGGGCAGGAGGTATTTTGACAAGTTTAATTCTTCAGCCTATTTTTAGAGAGCTTGTCCCTTGCCCTTCTACAGTAGGGATGTTAATTATGTAGATAACATGGTCTAGCTGTCAAGACTAAAAGCCAAATTCAACCCGTGAGACACTTCTATATCACTATCTTGGCTCTGAAGATAGAGAAAAGGCTTTCAGGCAGCATCACAAACTGAACAAGGTGAAGACCTCTTGTTCCAGCTGACAGCCAGAAGAACTACCCGGTGAGAGCAGGATGGAAAGGTCAGTCTGCTCAACACTTTCCCAGTAGCACTCGCTGTCCATCGTCCCCATAACCCTGGGAGCAGAAGGAGCTGGAGCCTCCCTGGCTCCTGCTTCTCCATGGCAGCCGTGCAGCTGCTGCAGGCAGCACACACACTTCAGTGGCTGTTTGGACACAGGGCTCAGGGACACCAGTGCTCTAGGAGAGGGGGCAGGTGGCTGCCTGGACTGCTGGTAGGGTCCCAGACAGATGAGCTGCTTGTTGCTTCTTGTTCTGGTTCACCCTGGCAGGTCCTGAGACCTTCCTCCTAAAACTATGAACACTAAAGGAAAGTCAAGGGCTGTCACCCTCTTCAACAGGACCTGCTGGGATTCTGAGCAGGGGTATCACCGCAGCAGCCCTAAGGACTAGAGCAGGTCAACAGAAATAATTTTAAAATGCTATTGCATTAAAGAGTTTGTATTTCAAAAGTTAAGAACCGTTAGAGCCCTTAACCAGTAACAATTCTTGCACACAGGAATCCTGCAGCCAAAGAAAGCAAATTCTTGCTGTTGCTTGCCCATTTAAATGGCTAAGTACTTTTTCAAGTAATGTGACTCGGACATCCTTATCTATCAAAAACCACACAACTACAGGAAACAGCTAGATTTAAAGTTCATACCAACCTCAGTTTCACTTAATGAAGAAGCACTGCTAGGACAGAGAAATAATGAATAATTCTCTAACTTCATCATATCTTACTGGAATATTTTGTCTAGTTACATAGCACTCATTGTCAGAGGTGAAATCTATGGAGACAGTCTAGTTGCATGGGAAGGCGCTGCATCTCAGCATAGCTAAAGGGATTATTAGGCCATCTATGTTCAGCCCTGTTCACCTTCAATTAATACCTAAGCCACACAGAATTAACTCAGTTTAGCAGGAAGAGTGTCTCATTAAATACTGAAGAACAAGCAACACAAAAAGGCCCAGTCAGAATCACAAGTCTCAGTACAATTGCAAGCCTTTTACTCTTTGTTCGGAAAAAATGCAGAGTTAATCTTCTCTTCACATAACCTTCAGGTTTTTTTTTTTTTTTTTTTTTAAAAAGAACACACAGAGGTGGAATACAAGGTACTGTCTTTCTTCTCAATCACAGTATGGTCTAGCACCTCCAATTATAAAATCATTCCCTTTTATCATACCATAAGCAATATGAAAGATGTTCAAGCTGAAATCCCTTAATATTTGAAGAACTACACTAAACATGAGAGAGAAAAATGCAAAATGGAAGATAAAGTAATGCATAAAAAAAAGTTAACTTTTTGAAGTGTCCCCAAAATAGACACCAAGGAGACAGAAGAACAAAGTCTTAACAACATTACATTTATAGAAGATATTTTCTAGTCATAACTATACCTCTTTGTTGCATGCAGACTGATCCATTGTATTTTGTTCTTTTTTGGGTGATGGTACTTCTGCTAAAGACTGATGATCATTTTGGTGAAGATCTTGTTTTAAATCTTTAATAATGTCATCTTTGTCTGCCAACTCTTTTCTTAGCTCCTCTATCACAGCCTCATTATCCTAAAAATATTAAAAATAGGAGGAATTGAAGACTGATTAACACAGGAATTAAAGGGCATACAAGCATTACTCCAACTCTTCAGTAGTATGTTTCAGAATTGCATACTAAGCCAGCAAACTATCCAAAAAAAGCCAATCTCTTGTGTTAATGGGGCCCTTGAGGAAAGGGAAGCAGCCATGCAAAAGCATGAGAACATGCAGCATGAGATTTATTTTACTCTGCCTATGGACTTCCAACTTCCTCTAGCAACAGGTTCTCCTCCCAGTCATTCATGATGTCCTCAGCAGTGAAAAAGGCAGCACTTGGGCTATTTATTGATGTTATGAGCATCTGTCCTCAAAGACAACTAATCCAGAGCAGCCACAAAAGAGTAACTCAGTCTTCTGTTTAGATTTTGTGTTATTTGACCAACTAAATCTTTTGAAACAGTCACCACGACAAATTCAGTTTTGCAGACTTCTTTTTTAAAGTAGCAGCAAATATTTTCAGCATGATAGCATTTAAGAATAAAACAAGTGCAGACAAAATAGGAAGAGCAAGAATAGTGTTTTGCAACATTAACAGATAACAAAAATCAAAGCTGACCTTTCCTGAATCCTTTAACGTAGCCTGTTTCAGTTCTGCTATTTCTTTATCCTTTTGAGTGATGCTAGAAACCAGAGTCCTGAGCTGTATTTCCAAAGCTTCTACTAATTTATCTCTTTCTTCACGCCATTGTTGAAGGTTGTTGTCCTTTTCTACCAGTTGTGCATTAAGTCTTTCCTAAGTGGGGAAAATATAGGTTAGAATTAGACACCTTCCCTACATAGTTGATCTGAACTGTGCTGATTGTTTGGTTTCATATAGTTAGTTGTTATATTATGGCTTTAAAAAAATACTACTAGTCAACCGGAAAGTTAAAGCCCACAGACTGTCAATTCAGAAGAAAAACCTGTGATCTAATTTCATCAAGAATGTGCAAAAGCAAATCATGCTTCATGCAACAAACCTGCATCTACAGTAAACTCTCCAAAGCAGAGATTTGGCAGCAAAGACCTCTACACCCATTTCCTTGCTTTACATTCTACTACTAACAAAACACTCAGAGCGCAACAGCAGTATTTGCATCCCCCTGTACTGATTGCAGTTCCAGAAATTTGCTGCCAACTATTTCTAGATACAGAGTTTATTTTTATAAATTTGTGAAATTGCCAATTTCATGTTTCAGATGCTAAAATCATGACAAGTTCTGAACAGCCAAGATACACATCTTGCTATTAAACTTCAGTTACTCTGAGCAAAATCAGTGGCATTTTGATCAAGTATTTTTTAATGAAACATAGGAAGAAAGGTTGAATCTTTTGGCAATTTCTGCCTGCCTTTTTTTTTTTTTTTTCCTCCCCCTTTTAGAAGAAAAGACAACTCTTTTAAAGAAGTTTTCTAGTTGAGGGTTGGGTCTTTTTTCTAGATGAGCCAAAAGCTTTGTTTCCTAAAGAATATTTCCTTGGCTTTTTAAGAAGTTTTTTTCTGGTAGGTTCCTTAGTGGCATTAGACACAAGTCAAGGTGATGGAATAGAAAAGGAAAAGATTCCTGCAAAAAAAAAAAAACAGACATGTTACCTCCTATTACAGGCTTCTTGGTTTTGTGACCTTTAACTGTTTTATTTTCCATACTGAGCAGATTTCACTTGAACTTTTTCAGGGGAGGAAGTGAGAGAAGTTCTGCTTTTGAGAAATGCCGGTTGGTCTCAAGTACCTGCACTACTGCACTTCACATGAGACTTTTTTACACCAAACTAATGCAACATGACTTCCCAAGACCTCCCACAAGAGGACTGCAGAAATCTATCAACTACTGCTTACAATTTCTGCTTGTTGCTTTACATAACATTCTCGGTCTTCAGCAAATTTTCTCATTTCTCTGTTACGATGATTTTCGGCTTCTTTTACTTGATTTATGAGCCCCATTTTTTCCTCAAGCCACTTCTTTCTGTCAGTTTGATACTTTTCCTCATACTCCTATTTTAAATAAAACAGAAATAAAATCATTGAGAAATATTAAGCTGAATTAATTTTACATGGTGGATTACCATTAATGGACTTATTTCAAAGAGAGAGGAAATACTAGTCCAGTTTTAATCTAACACATTCTGAAGTGCAAAGTTTTCATTTACTCTTCCCAGTTATTACAAGTATGTAAAACGAACAGCCAAACTTCCAAGTCTCTAATGTTACCTTATAGGCCATGTTTGAAAACTTACCTCTACCTCAGCACTGGAAGGCAAAAAAATACAGCACAGCTTGAACGTTAGGTAAAGACTGTACCTCACAGGATATCACTTCAACCCACAGCAACTTTGCCTCCTTTTTCCTCTCGCCACTTCCATCAACCAAACCTTTTGTCAGATATGCTCCCATTTAAGACAGACAGCACATTGGAGATAGCTCCTCAGACCAACAGGAAGGAATTGCAGGTCAAAAAGCCCAGCACCTTGACAGAGTTAGATTTAGTTGCTCAAGTATCTGACAAAACAGGTTTGCCAGACATCTTCTGCAGTTGTAATTGTTTTGTGTTAGTGTTCCTTTCTTGCATATATTGAACAAATTAATTATGCAAGTATACTATATTTATTGTATAGGTATACTGTGAAACAATGAATGGACTTTCCTTTCTGTCGGATTTGCTTTAGTCATTAGAAATATTAAGAAGTTATGCAGGAAAACAGAAGCACAAAAAATATTCCACTAACAGAAGATACTCGGCCAGTGTATAATCACCCAGAAAGTCTTAGTGATGGAACCCTTCTTTAATGAAAGAAAGAAAGAATGGAATTAAGACTACTGTACAGGGAAGCCCAGCTATGGCAGCACCGTCCACACTAGCATTACATGAAGGATGCTTTCCACATTATATAACGGGGCATCAGTGATGCAATGCCTCATACATGACCAGTGATGCTGTATCCAGACCTTGCTGCATAGCTACACAGCAGCTTTTAAAGGAAGTTTCTTGTAACATTAAAAGTGTTTCATACTATGCCCTAATTCTTGGCTATACTAGAGCAGATACTAGATTCAGTCTCATGTTTAATTTAGATTCATTCATCTCTTAAGTTGAGGAGATTGATTTAAACTGATTATAAATTAAGTCACCACATTTTACCTTCAGTTTTTGTTGCAGCTTTATTAATTCCTCAGTATTTGCATTTATGCTTTTCTCTTCTTTATATACATTTGGTGGCTGGTCACTATTGTTCTGGTTCATCAGCTCTCTATATTTTTGCTTCCATTCTTCCAATTCTAGTCAATGTACAAAATGAGATTACATAGTGTATAGTTTCAAATACACACATACACTCACAGCTTTCTACTAAGATCACTTAGATTTATCACTACAACCACATAGGATGTGCTGAAATTATTAGAAACGCATCGATGTACTGCAAAAATGAATGCCTAAATACAGTCAACAATTAAAAATGGAATTTTCAAACATACTTTAACATATTGTGTTCTGATGTAAAACCACAATTTTGACTCCTTGATCCCTTAAAGAAATACTTTACCTGAAACTAATCTGTTAGTCTCTTCTAATTTAGCTTCAAGCACTTGCTCTTGTTCAGTCTGAGTTTGTTCTTGTTCTTCTAGTGTCATCCGCATATCTTCAATTATTTTTTCTTTTGTACATAGATCTAAATGTTTGAAAATAAATGTGCAATTAAGCCGCCTTCTTTTAGTCCCCAAGGTTTTCCTGAAGTATCCTCACTACAAATATTTCTCAGTTGCCCAGGGTAAAAGCTCTTCTACTGAAATACCTTTTTCCAAAATTCTTTAACGGTTCCCATCAACATGACTCAGTTAAGAGTTTCAGTGTTACTGTAGATCATACTATTACTTGTATTATCAGAGCAAGTCACCATTACTGAACTACTACATTTCTCTCTCTCATGCTGGTAAAGGCACCACCATTGCACTGATACATGCTTCCATATTGGATTTGGTTAAAATGGCAACTTTTTAAAACAAGATTCAGCATATCAATACAGAAAATTCTTACTTCCTTGGCCCTTTGATTTCTTATTCTGAGCCTGTTCCTTTGCTCTTAAAGATACTTGATAATTTTAAGTTAACGTCTGGTTCCTGACTCCTAACATTTTAATGTCAACATTGGAGTTTCCTCGAACAACTTGTAAAAAACAAATACTACAGGACTCTTCAAGATGGTTAACAACATAGCTCATTATATTGCCCACTAAGAACAGGAATGTCTCATGCTGACCTTTACATAATTTCTCATTCTGTACAGAGAGTTCTTCCAGCTTCTTATTATTCAGCTGTTCCTAAACACCACATTGGAAGCAAATTTAGAGAAAACATATATGGAGAAAACAAGTACACATACTAGAGATCAGTATCTGTCTAAAAAAATAATTCTAGGTTTTAGTAAATAATAAACAGAACACTTGAAAGAATCTGGAATAAATAGATTATATATACACACACACACACACACACACACACACACACTGTAGAACCTCACTAGCTAGCAAGTAAAAAAGTTAGAAAGAGACTTTTCTACTAACATTGAGATTTTCCAAAAGAATCAGGGCCTTTTCAGGTATAAAGAAAGCATTTGCTAGACAGATAGTTCTAATTAATTTGACAAAACACTGCAATGAGAAGTTCTAACATCTTTCATCCATGAAAATTCATTTCAGCCTCCTAATCTTACTTCATTCCAATCTCTGTAGGCTTCCTGTATTTGCTTGAAAAACTTCTTGCCTCGTTAATAGATTGATAGAAAAACTGTAATACCTTTCTAAGTTGCTGGATTGTGCGCTGTTTGATATCCAGCTCTTCACCAAGCTGTTTTTTATTATTTTCAAGTTCATTAACTTGGTTCCGCAGGGATTTCTCCTCTGAACGCATTGTGCACACCTGCAAAAGAGCCCAAAGAGAGTAAAGAAGCCAACTTTTATAGTTCACCATAACGTGTTTATAATCTCTTTAACCTAAATAACCTAGTATTTAAACTTAAAAGTTGTTGCACACAGATTTTGGTAAAATTATTTCAAGGGCTGAAATTCTGGACTGAATGTCCTGTACATCCTTTCAAAGGAAAGTACTTTAGCATCACATCAATTGTAACACTTGGCAGAAAAACAAACAACAAATAGTTTAAAATTTGAACACTTGTCCATATAAAATGAAAGTTTGCTAAAATATAATCTCATCTACTCCTTGCTCCTTCTCAGGTAGAGGATTAACTGTGGAATGCTGACTAGAACAAGAACAGCAAATGTCAACAGCTACTGGGGAGAAAAAAAAGAATCAGCAACACATTTTTAAACTTCAATCTTCAAGTCCCAAACTCTTGCCTGATAGAAAGCAAAGCTTATATTTATTTTTTCCTATATATATATATATTTTTTTTTATATTTAGATATGTTTGTGTATTTTTAAATCTGGAAGCTAGCTCTTTTCCTTTTCTGGCAACCCATCAAGACTTCTTCCTCAAGATCAGCATTTTCCAGAAGTCTGAAATCAGCTCACATAATAACAATATAAGACTATCATTACACTATAAAGATTATTATAAAGTCCATGGCTAGCTTCTCCATAGCTAGCTTAGTCATCTTTTTATAGAACTTTTCAAAAAATATCAATAACACTTCCCCACCTTTTAATATTTGTACTGATCCATATTTTAGCATCTAATCTTCTCATTAGCTTATAGCTTTAACATTGTTGTTTAAGATTCATTATTATTCCAAACATGTGTCTTGAAAGAGCCCTAGTAAGAAACATTTATAGAATCCCTAGTTTGAAAAATTTGTTTTCCATAACAGACCCCTAAGACCCCTAAGAAAAATACTACAGAACAAATGCCTGGCTTTAGTTACAAACCTCCTTTTGTACTTGCTGAATTTGTTTCTTGGCATCAGAAAATTTCTCTTTCAAATCTGTATACTCTTCATCTTTCCTCTGGAGATCTTTTTTCAGACTCTGTATGAGGGCAGAACTCTCAGAAAGCTCTTTACTCACCCTTATATTAGAAAATAAGAGATATAAATAACATTATAACACTATGCATCTCAAAGGAACAGCATATGCAGGCTAACACAAGTTCTAACTACTGATTCCTAATCATTCCCTCATATGACCAAGCTCATATTATTTTACAGATTTGAGCTTCTCATAATTAAACTCAAAATTCTCTCTTACTTCCAACCACTGCAATAAAAAGGAAAAAAGGCAGGGGAAAAACAAACACACACACAGAGACAAAAACAAAATACAAAAACACCCAAGATTTACAGGGTAGCAAGGTTAGTTTCAAGTAGATTTTAACTGGACATCTACATCCCAATCAGGCTCTGTGTCAAAAAAGACAAAATAAAAGTCACAACACTAAAACAAGTACTGCTCTTCATTTGCAAGCACTACAAGGTAATAATTACCATTTATTTATAAGTAAGGATCCTATTACTATATTTTTATACACGGATATATATACACACACACACACATATTCAAAGGAAACAGAATCATAGAATGCTTAAGGTTGGAAGGGACCTCTAGAGATCATCTAGTCCAACCCCCCCTGCACACACACAGTCACCTAGAGCATTGGTTAAGCACCGATCACCACTGGGATCTGAGGAACCAGCTAAACGCTTCACAGAGGGTGTGCAGGTCCTCGCGGCACAGAGCACTGAGGGCAGTAAGGGCTTGGCCAGAACCAGCCACTTTCGCTCCCCAAGCTCCTTCCGCAGCAGTAAGAGGGGAGATGGGCACTAGTGTCTCTGCTAAGTCCCATGTCTTTGCATCCCCCCTCAGCTGCGCTTTCTGCGATAACAAGGGTAAAGCTCAGTGTCAAGTGCACTGCCCCGGACCCCCTCAGACCTCCAACCCATTCAAATAACTATATCAAATCAAAAAATAAATTTCCACTGAATGCTGGGAGGTACTTTTCTTCACCAAAGGCTATTCCCTTGCCAAGTCTTGACTTTCAGAGGCCAGCTGCTCCAGCAAGTGAGCCGTTATGTCATGCTGTTTGAATGACTCACTGTAGATTTGATACTGATTTGGGCAATGTTTCTTCAACCCCTTGCAGACATCCTGCTGGCCCCACAAAGACACCAGCTTTGCATATCACTTCTTACTTGAAAACTAGATAAAAATTTTTCATACCTTTTATAACTGACAGTACAAGACAAAAAACAGCTTTTGCCTTAGGTCCCATAAACAGAAAGTCTGGCAAATCTCTAGAAGCGTCTCTAGAAGCCTTGCATTCCCAGACCTTCATGTTAAATAGGTCTTTAGAGGGCACGCAGATCCCTGGATACATTGGGCATTAAAGAAATGCAAAAGAGTAGAAGTACTACACAACACCTTAAAACTACTTTTGTACGACTGCAATTTATCTACAGCATAGTCTCTAATGTATCTAATCCCTAATTTAAAACTTCAGTAGAAGGGGCTGGTCATAATTTTACCTTCCTACTCCTATTATCTTTTCAAGTCCTTATAGCAGACTTGACATAACAGTGACGACCAGCGATTTACTTAATAGTGCAAGCTTAGTATTGTGCACTTCCCGATGAAAGTATTGCCTAGCTTTTATATGAGTAGGAGGACATAAAACTAAATCATACAAATCTCCAAAAAAAGCCATATAACACAAAAACCTTAGAAATAACCCCCCCGCCTTTTCTTTTCTTTTTTTTTTTTTTTTTTATTCCCCTGTATCATCTTTTATCCCTAAAATAGTTGCACATATTTCAAAGCTTATTTCTGGAGGCCTATATGTACATGTAGGAAAAAAGGAAAAGCAAGCAGAATATACAAATGGAAGTTTTGAGAAATGTATCAAAACTTCTTAAAGAAGCAGTTTAGGTAACTGTTAACAAGCATGCAAGTGTGTTATATGAAAGCAATGCTCACAGAAGGTATTCTCATCTTGAGTCACATCTCAAAGGACTGAGTTATATCAGTATTTACTTACAGTTCTAGTGATTGTGCCTTCTCTTTATCATTTTTCTCTTTTTCCTGAAGAGAATGTTTCATCTCCTCCAAGCTGTTCTTCAACTGCACAACTTGATCCTTCAGATTTACTTCCTGATCAGTTAGCTCTTTCAACTTCTTTTCTGAATTAGCACATTCTTCTTGCAGGACTACTGTCGTACTTTCTAGATTTAAAATAATAGATTCTTTTTCCTTAAGTACTTGTTCCAACTTTGTCTTGTTGTCATCTTTAGTTCTAAAAACCTCCAAGAGACATTCTAGCTCTTTTATTTTTTCTTTATAGCTGACAACTTTCTCTTCAAACTGTGCAATTGCTCTATGATGCTCAGCAGCCTGTTTTTCAGAATCCTCAGTTTTCTTTCGGATTTGCTCTTGCAATTGATCCACAAGAGCTTCTTCCTTTAAAGACAGACTAGCTTGATTCGTAAATTCACCTAATTTTATTTTTAGTTGAAAATTATCATTTTCACTGTCAGCAAGTTCCTTCTTTAAATTTTCAACTCGTTGAAGCAATTCTTGAATTTGTTGACTTTTCTGTGAGGAAGCCTTTATAATCTTTTTGCATTCCTCCCAAATGCCTTCAATGCTGCAACGAAAGGAGCTGTCCCGTCTCAAGTCTTCTGTAGAAGCTGCTTGCGATTGCATGTCTAAAGGACCAACCTGAGATCTCTCTGGTTCATCTTTTTGAGATTCCAAGACATCCTTTAGATGAACCAAATCAACATCCATAGCATGAGACTCTAAGCAATATTTACATAAATCATCTATTTTGGACTGCATTGTTTTTATTTGTGACACTTTATCAATTATATTTTGGTTGGCATATTCTACTTCCTTATGTAACAGAACAATCTTTTCCTCCTGTTCCTCATTTATAGCTTTCTGTTTTCTCAATTCAGACACAATTTCTTGATAGTCTGCTTGACACTGCTGAAGTTGCTCCCTCAGATCAGATCCTCTTTCTTCAGAGACAGAGAGGTCAAAGTCCAAGTTTGCCACCTGTCTGACACGCTCTTCTTTTTCAGTCTTTTCTCTTACCCATTGTTCTTCCAGTGAAGCTAACTGAGATTCCAAGGTTTCAGTTCCTCCCTTCAGTGCTACTATTTCTGCATTGTTCTCTGAAGTATTTTGTTTCAGGTACTCAGTTCTCTCTTGCTCTAGCAAATCATCTTCCCAACATTCTTTAATAGCTCCTAAAAAAATACATTTTAGGTTGGTTAAGTCAATACTCTAAATTACTAATAATTATGCGGTATAGAATATGGTCATGCTTTAGTCGCTGAAATTTCACACCATAGCATTTTGTAGTCTGCGGTCGCTAAGGCACTCTGAGCAGAGTAGTAAGCACCTCTGGATCTTTTGGACATAATTTGTAGCAAAAGACTTGCAATAGCCTCAGAATAATTTGCCATGGCTGTATTCCAACTTCACTTTGCATGGACAGCAGAAAAGATTTTTAAAAACATGTATTTTGTAACACTCGTTAGCTAAATATCTACAGTTATATCTTATTCCCTTTAATCTATTCTCTTTAAGTGTAGAAGAAATTGAGGGGGAGAACTTTTTTTGGGGGGAAAGTTTCTTCTGTTCTCATGATACTTTATTTCCGAGTTCTCCAAGTAACATACATGCTATGCCTCCCTATTAGGTTTCTCTTTAATCCCAGAGCTATTACAACCACGTATTTTCTGGAGATACCAAGCACTAAACTACAGCAAGACAAAGCTTGGCAGTCCTGAGCACACAGATGCACGTCCACTGCATGGCAACTGCCTCTGAACAGAGCCAACATTTCGCAAGCTGCCACAGAAAACCCATCACACAAAAGTAGTCATGCTAATGTGTTAAGAAGAGTAATTTTCCTCTTAACTCACATTATTTTGTTTCTAAAAGTGAACAAGCTCTACAGTACTCTCTGCATCTCTCCTGTCCCCCAATACTTGTGTTGTTCTAATTGGACCTCTTAAATTGTTCTTTTGGGCCAGACACTGAAACAGCTTTATATGTAAAAATATTAATTATGGAATAAAAATGTTTCCAAATCAAAGGACCAAAAACTTCATTCTAGGAGACAGCTTTCTGTGAACCCTTTATCCCATAGCTCCAAGAAAACTGATCCAGTACTACAGATTCCCCATACTAGACCTAAGTCCTGAGAAACCTCAGGCCTTCCCTTTAGAAAAATTTATTATAATTTAGCAACCTAAGGCTTAAAAAAAATTCAGAGCCTAGCCACAGTGAGAAGCATAAGATCATTTGTAAGAGGATTTAGAATCAATCCAGATGCTTTCTATTGGCAGCAACAGCCATGCAGCAAAGCAGGATAGCAGTATTGCTAGATATCTGGCATTGAGTCCAGAGGCTTTTTATGCAGCAAGTCTTGACCAAAAGCCGCACCCAGAATACAGCAGGAAAGTTCTAGAACTTGAACGGTCCAAAACATTTACTTCAGGCCAAGATAACTTATTCTCTGAATAGTCTTTGCCTACACATCATTGGTATCTAACTTGTATGAAAAAACTAATGCAGTATAGCTGTTTGTTTTCTATCGTGTCATGTACACATAAAAAAGCATAAGTAAAATTTATCATAAAATAAGTTTCACTATTATGGAACATCTAACAATTCGGTCTCAAAGTCTGACACCTTATACTTTCAGTAGCCCCAGATAAGAGAAACAGGTATTTAACTTCACTGCGTACCCTGTGCTTTCCGATAGAAGAATCTCAGTGCTAAGCAGCAGAGTTATGCTTTTTAATTTCTTGCTTAATAAAAAGCTATCATTTCTGACTTATTTTTTAAATTGGCTTAAGTTGGCACAAGATCGTAGCCAGTTCACTACCATCTAGCATGTTCAAGGGTTTACCATCAGCTTCATTTTTTTTGTTCCTGTAACATTTATTGAAGGAGTATTAAGTCATTATGCTAGGATCCAAAACCCATCCCAAAGATGTTAGAGGCAAATGAAAGACATGCCTAATATAGAGACAGAAGTTCCTCCCAAGCAAGTCTACACCAGAGGCTTGTTCAAATAAGTGGTATGAATATCAGATGTGCCCCTTTAAGTCACACCTCTGGTCAGCCCTACTCCAGTATTTTACCTCTTTTAGTAAAGACAGGTAAAGTCCGCATTCTTCCTTTGCCAGCACTACGCTGGCCAGTGTTCGTTTGTATACTGTTTGTAGGGAATGAGACCTCAACTTCTACAACACATACTGTCTGCCTGTTGGACAAGACAAGCCCTGACAGTTTATACAGGACCGTCCCCATGTAAAAGAGGAAATAAAAAGGTGGGAATGTTGGGGAATATTAGAGGCTCTATCCTAGCCCTTACTATATTGCTTTATGAACCTGCTGGCTGTTGGTTTGTCTCATCATTATTTGAATCTGTTAAAACTACTTGCTTCCCCTCCCTCCTCAGGAAAGGGATACCAGAAGTTTACCCCACACTGTGGGAAATATTTCTACACATTTTAAACCCACATGAGTGGGTTTACACAGCAAGCTCTAGTGAACAATAGTTCTGCATTCAGTTTATTCACTATCTCCAGCCTCAGTTTTCTGTGATCCCACGAAAGGAATTTGGGAAGTCCCCCTAGCATATTATATTCTTCCATTATGAAAAGGAGGCTTTCTGCTTATTTCTAAGTTTCCTTTCCTGCCCTCATCCAAGCAAGTCCTAGAAGGTTTTCTATTTGATTTTGCAGTAGTAAAATAGGAAAGAAGGGAGGGAAAGAAATTCTGATTCTCCTTTTGCATATCCTTTCCTTAGTTCTACAAAGATCACAAGTCCCTCTAAGTTCACGTGTCAAGTTAAGCTTTAGCAGACATTGCTATATTGAAATAGCCATCTTGCTCAGGCCAGGCCTACAGCACTACATTTCACCCATAAAAACCTTACCCCCCCCCAAAAAAAAAAAAAAAAAAAAAAAAAAAAAAAAAAGCTTATCCCTTATCCTCCAAGATCCTTGACTCCAGCTTCTATATTTATCCCCTTCCAATAAGGCTGTAAACTTGCAGGTAAAGCAAGGAATGCAGGAGGACAGAAATGCAAACATGACAGAGCTATACAAGAGCATCCTACTACATATGAGGTTAAAATATTACTTTCACCCATTGCATTTGAGAGCATTTTTCCTTTGTCTGCACCATCTTGACCAGTGTTGATGTGTACACTGCCCATAATGAAACATCAGCTTCTACAACATATCGTACAACTGACCAAGTAGTGAGACACCTATGATGCTTCCTTCTACCATTTTAAAGCACTTGAGCAGGCAAGACTACTCTCCCAAAGGACTAAGAGCAGCAGTACAGAAACTACTGTCAGGAGTTCCTTCAGAACTACAGCCAAGTCTGCAAGCACAAGATAAGGAAAAGCAGCAGAAAGGAAGCAGCATCTAAAAACTGATTTTTATTTTAAGTTTTTAGTAATAAAAAGGAATGAATCTTCTGCAAACATGTACATAAGTTATTTACGCGTACAGTTTAACATAGTAGATTTTCTCCTCATACGATAAAGTTTACACTTCACAACCTTTTGCTTCTTTTCTGGAAGAAGAATCGAGTTATTTTGGAAGATGCCCTGTTCAGTGGTGGTAGAAATTGTACCTTTCTTTGTAGGTGGCTCTTCTTCCACAGTAGGTTTATTTTCAAAGCAACGTTTTTTTCCTACTTCCAACACAATTTCCTCACATTCCTTGAGCTGGGAGCTTTTGTTTACTTTCTTAGAGTTCTCCTCTACCAGTTTTCTCTTAATGGTAGTTACCGTGCTGTCCTGCATTAAAGAAAGATCAGTTACCTGGAAGTCTTGCAAGGTGAGTACCTAAAAGATTTATCAAGCTTTAATATGCAAATGCTTTTAGCAAATAATCTGCATAATATGTTCTAACAGCTTCTATACAAGTCAGATACCTGTTAAAGTAAGAGCAGGTACACTTTCAGGTACTAAAAAGCACAGTACAGAAGGCAGAGGAAGAGCTGGGGAAGCTATGCGGAAGCTATGAAACAAGACACCATATAAAAGGAGCTTGTTTGTCACATGAAAAGATATTCTGACATCAAAAAAGTTGAAAAAACTGCTGACCTGTAGCACTATTTGCTTTTTGGACAAGTTCCTCACTTCATCACAGTAGCTAGAGTTTAATATTTTAACTGACTTCAGCAAAGGAACAACCACATTTACCATACAAGATAAAAGGCTTCCAGGTTGCACTGCAAGTTCCGCCATCAATACTTTGGACTATAAATTTGACTTCAGAAAAAGCTTGATTATTCACAGGACCCAATGTCGTTAGCAACGACAGCATTTCCAAGTTTCTATTACTCATGCATAATACTTCAGGAATCTACAGAGTTAAGACTCACAACAGTGCTTTAAATTTCAGGTTATGGTAAAGAGTCACATGGAAACACTGGAGTTGGAATCTTACTCTTGGAAGGAACAGCAGTAATCAGTGACTGTCGTTACAGCTTTTATCACCCTTAGAGCACTCATTCTATGAGCAAGCTAAGCTGCAGTGGAGCAACAAGGGGGAGTACAAGGACATTAGAAATGCTCAAGACTGAGAGGAATTATTTTTAGAGGGGAAAAAATAAGCGATCAGAGCACTGACAAGGTGAATTTCTTTGTAAGTGCTCTCCAAATTGCTTCAGGCCACTTGACATCAGGCCTTAAAAGAATTGACAAGTGCTTTTTCTTTTTTTTTTTTAAAAAAAAAAGGAAAAAAAAAATCTATATACATTAGGCCAAGGTATTCAGCAGCTAAAAATCTAGTAGCCGACCAAAGTTTAATCAATCATATCAAAAGCAGAAATACACCAGCCATCCACTCTTCAGAGCGTATATACTAGCGTTCTTTTGGGAGAGGAAACCAGATACGCACACACACCACCCAAGGGCCCACACCACTCTTCCTGCTGCTTAACACAATCACAATCTTTCCCACAGTAACCATTTTAACTTCATTCAAACTTAACCTCTTGCTGCAGCAATACCTTCATTCATTCGTCCTTTTCATTTAGACAGGAGAGACACTGCCAGAACCTGTCGTCCTACTGCTTAAAGCCCCCTGCTCTAAGCTTGTTCTTTAGAGAGGCTCTAATTTTTATCTGATTCTCCTATAAAATCTCCAGATCCCTGCTTTTGAAAGTTCCATCTTTCTCCCCTCACCACTTCTCCCTAGAACTCTGGTTTCAGGGTCAATTCACTTGTTACCATTTCGCACAAATATCCATTACTTACAGAAAGTGCCAACTTTCCAAAACAGTGAAGTCCACTGTAAGCATGGACATTTTGTATAAAGAAAATATATATGTTTAAGACTTACATAATCTTTTACAGTTGCTTCTAAATTGGTTATCAAGTCTTGTAGTCTTGTGATAACATCATCTTTTTGCTCCACAATGTCCATTAGCTCTTGAATCCTTTTGTTTTGGGTATTCATTTTCTTGGAGATAAAGAACAGCAATTCAGTTGGCTGATGAAGTAGTGTTTCATGTTCAACTATGCCACACAGTTACAAGGAAGGTCAGTTAAATTAAGCTTGACATGAATGAGCACAAAACAAACCATATCATGGTGAAGTTGATGGAACTCTATATGACTTAAAGCAGGGACTTAGAAGCATCAGAGCAGGGAGGGAAGCAACAGATGCAACAAAAATCCTCGTAGGCACTCCCCACAGCCTCTTACCTCTGTTGCTTCTTTAAGTTGCACTGCAGACTCTTCCAGTTTAGCCATTTGCATTTCAAACTCTGTAATGGGAGCGGAACGCTGCATTAAATGAAAAGCCAAGGTATAGTTTTCCTTAAATCATCTAGGGTGTGAATTGCTTTTAGAAATAATCATTTGTTTGTGTTGGTTTCTACTTGTAAGACCCTTCAAAGTTGTTTAGGAAACACTAAAACAGGTTATTGTTTTGTACATACTTGCTGCCTAACAACTCAGTGTTCTAGGTTTTACACTAGAAACACTAACAAAACATTCTGAATCTGAATTCTTTGGAATGCTTTCAAATATAACACAGAACTTAACTTGTTATCATAACTGTATAGGCAATTCGGTACTAAAATTGGAAGCTAACTTTTAAACAGGTTCCTAGGCAATTTAACTGTACAAAACACCAGCACTATTTCTATTCTATATAGATTTCAGTCATTTTTCCTGTTTTTCTACACACATTTATGTCCAACTCACCTCTGCTTTTCTGCGTCAGCTCTTCTTCAGTTTTCCTGAGTTCAGTGGTTTTGTTTGTCAGCTCTTCTTTAGCCTTAGTTAGTTCAGTGGTAGTCTTTCCTAGTTGCTTTTCAAGCCAACCTATAGCCTCCTGTGGGTCTTCTAGGGACACAATGTACCTGTGTGCTGCTTCTGCTTGCTTTTTAATACCAATCACATCATTTTGCAGAGAATCAATAATGACCTCAAGATCACTGCAGCTGTCTTGAACAATGCTACATCCTCCTTGCTGAAAGACAATAGGCATCCTTTTAGAAACAGGAAGTGACAACAAAATAGCTATTATTTCTACAAGAAAATTGGTAGACCCTTTTGAGTTCAACCATGTAAAGAGTTTTAACAGTAGTCTCAAAAACATCTAATTTCATGTACTATTTGATTATCAACTTCTATCTTTCCTGCACCTAAATTTCTATTATCATTAAATGCTGTGAAAATAAGGTAGCTATTAAATGACCATATATAACTGTGCATATAATTCTCAATGCTTTAGTTGTAGCTACAACAGCCATAAGGGGAAGGGGTGGGGGGGGAGGGGGAAGGAGAAGAACTACCTAGCAGCAGCCCTTTAACTCAGTTTTATGTATTTGGGGGGAAGTAGTATCCCAACTTCAGATAATAAATAGCTGAATAGGCATTTATGTCAATATGTTATACCATAAAAGCAGCTACTGGCAGTCTGGCAGTTTCTTGGCAGTTTCTTGCCATTTCTTTATAAACAGTAATTGCCACTGCATTTCAGTCTAAAAATATTGGAAGGGAGGAAGGGAAGGGGAAGGTGCAGCAGGGTTTAAAGCACATGCATTATGTTCAATATTTCCTCCTATAAATGAAATGCAGGTATATTTGTCCAGAAATACAGTTATAGAATATGCAATTCCCTGAAACAATCCTTCAAACACCAGAGGTTAAGAAAAGGCAAGATGTTTGGGGAACAAAATGAAAATAAAATACCGGAGGCCCAGCTTGCTCATTGCAAGGGAGATCCTGTAATTTTTCCTCATCAACGCTTTTAGTATAACCATTTACAAGTTCCTTAAAGATTTCCAAACGTCTCTCAGAATCCTCTTCAAGTCGTTCCCGTTCACGAGAAAGGCACTCTCTGCAGTAGGAAAGAACAACCATCTGCTAAAAGCAAAGTACTTTGAGATGTCAAGAAGTTATTAGCAGAAAAGGCCTCCTATAGGCAAAACCAATGTTCTTCCATATTTTGGCACAGTAGCCTAATACTTCCCATCTAGTGCAGTAGCCCTGCTTTATTATTTTCTGGTCAAGAACAGGGGAGACAAGTACACACACTGACTACAAAGACTTAAAGGTCTTACCCTGGCACAGTTCAGCAGAGCAAGAACACGTGTTGCTTATGGATTCCACATACACTGAGGATTATTCCTGAACTCACAGTCCAAAAAGAAACTGATATATTGAGCTGTCAATTCTAGCAGAAAAGTATAGCTTATTATGTTCAAGAGACAGACTTAAGTTATTAGAAATAAGAAAAATATCCTCATAGATTTATAAGTACTTGAAGCTAACTTACTTGAAATCCATTTCCCTCTGTCCAAAATATTGGGTAAATTCTTGTGTCACTTCTTCACGGATTTTTAGCTCCAGCATTAGCTTTTCCTTCTTCTCAGCAATAAGTTTGTTCTTCAAGTCTTCTATAAGACTCAGCAGTGTCTGGAATTATCATTAGTATTTTCATGCTTTCCCCTAAAGCAGTGGTTTCACAGAAGTGACTATTTCCCCCATTCCTGAAACATTAACACTACACTTTCCTCTTATCTCGAGAGAGCTGCTCTTCCATTTCTTTCATTAGCTGATGAACAGAAGCATTCACGACCCGATCAAAATGTGTTCTTTGGTACTGGCTCAAAAATTTACAAGCCTACACACACAGGCAAGTACAGGGGAACATTAAGTTTATTGTTAGAGTGTTTTTTGTTTGTTTTTTGTTTTCCTTTTCGTCTTTCCTTCCCCCCTCCAAAAGTTGATTGAAGTTTTAATATTTTTAAAAATAAGTCAAGCTTAAGTTCTAAAGGATTTAGTGCCTTTTAAAAAAAAAGAAAAAAGAAAAAACACATTTCTCGAGTGATATTAAGGAAAAACTTTCAAACAGCCTCCAGCCTTTCATTTTCTCCTTTCTTCCTTCCTTAGAAGGGCTTTCTAAGCAACCTCTGATCCAAAACAGATCAAAATTGTCACTTGAAAAGTATTTTCAGAGTTTTTGTTAACATAAAACTGACAAAAGACACTTGTTCTGCATAAAAACAGATATTCTTTGCTCTGTACTGATCACAAATTGCTAATAGCAGAGAAAATCAAGCCTGCAATTCTCACTCTTCCATTCTGGATTTACAGACATTTGATGCAGACTTCCCACAATAAGCCACAAACAATTCCACTTTGAGTTCACAACTCCGGGTTTGGAGAGAGTGAAGGTGATTGGAAGGAGCAGGGGAAAGGCAGGGTAACGGGTAGAATACACTGCTTTAAATTTCAGTGCTACACTCTTTCTTAAAATAGACCTGGTACATACCATGTATTCTTCCTTTCCAATAACAACTTTATTTTCTTCATATTTCTGTACTGTTTCTTCTCCTGACACACTCTGCTGTTCTTCCATCTCATCATCACCTTCAATCACATCTTCCAAGCTTCTGTCCCAAAGTATTGTAGCTCTTTTCCTTGCGATTGGCATTCTAGTGTCACTAAGTGATGAATCTCTTGCCAATTTCTGGCCAAATGACTGATCTTGGGGAAGAATAGAACTGTCCAAAGCTAAAACCTATTCAGAAAACAAAGAACAGGCATTAAAAAAAAAAAAAAAAAAAAAAAAAAAAAAAAAGTATTTCTTAATCCTTGCCTGGCTCTTCCAAGAAAGAGCTGCACTTCCCTACAGCTCTCCTGTGCATGGTGCTTCTCTATGCACACTGTTTAGGGTCACCGTTATACCAGTTTTCAGCCAGAATACAGAGCAGTCATTTGTGCACTCAGCCCTTCTTTCATTCCTGAAGCAACAGACTTCATGAGCTGAACACCCTCAGGAAGGCTGTCACATCTTCAAGTTTACATTCCTCCTAGCTACAAGCAACGGAATGGCACCCTATGAACCCTATTTCTTGCATAATCATGCCACCCTCACCTTCTCCCCTTTAGCTGCACACTCTTCACCTGCTTAAATGAGTCCATCTCCCAAAGGTCTCTATATGACCACATTAGCTTTCAGCAAACATTTTTCCACAACTTCCATTAAAGTCTGAAACAATTTTCATTAGGGTTACACCACACTCTATTCACTCTTACATATTCTGCTAATCTCTACTTTCCCACCAAAACCCCTTAGGACAAAAAGCTCTTTTCACACTCCTTTTTCCTGCCTGATTTTTTTTTTCTTCCCCTCAGTATCTGAGATGAGCAGGATAGCAATAGTGTACAGACACAGCTAGCAGTACTCTCACTGATAAGGAGATATCATGAGTAGAAAAGGAACATTTAGAGAAAAAAAAAAAAGCCACACACACCACACAGAAAATTTTTGAGGTTTGTCAAAATCAGGGATTTTTAAAGCTATAAATACTCCGATCACTCAAAAAAGGTATTCCCTAGCCTAGCCTAATAGCTTTAGGAGGAAATCCAGTCTGACAAAAAACCAAAACCACGCTATTATTAAAAAAAAAAAAAAAAAAAAAAAAAAAAAAACACACTCGCAACATAAGAGATTAAAAAGAAAAGTTAGTAGGAAGATTCATGTCCTTAAGAAAGGCCCCTTCCCTTTAAATGCAAATAAAAATATGATCACCACAAGTATAGCACACTTACTTTTTGCGCGATAGCAGAGAACTTCAGCACATTGAGCGTCTCATCATATGCTGAAGCACATTGGCTTATATTTACTATCATGTATACCTTCCCTCTTCCACTGAAGAAACCTTGAAGGAAATGAGTTAGTTTACTTTCCCGAAATGGTATGTGCTGCTGCAACCTTCAGAAGACAAAAAACAGATGAACAGAAGTTAGACAGCCTCCAGTCAATATTCAAAATATTTATACCACGCAGGAGCAATAGTCTTTAAATGATTTAGAGTTGCCTTCTGACATTTGTAGAGAGATTGCCTAGCAGTTGGTGTAGCAGTTTAGATTGTTATTTAGCTGTTCATTATCATTTCTGACAGGCTACAGTAATACAATCAATGCAAGCACTTAGATGAAGAGTATATCCAGTATTTAACCTTAGGTAGGCTACATCATAGAATGCTTAAGGTTGGAAGGGACCTCTAGAGATCATCTAGTCCAACCCCCCTGCACACGCAGGGTCACCTACAGCAGGTGGCTCAGGACTGCGTCCAAGTGGGTTTGGAAGATCTCCAGAGAAGGAGACTCCACAACCTCCCTGGGCAGCCTGTGCCAGGGCTCTGGCACCCTCACTGTCAAGAAATTTTTCCTTAAGTTCCTGTGGAACTTCTGGTGCTTCAGTTTGTGGCTGTTTCCTCTAGTCCTATCAGTGGTGGCCACTGAGAAGAGGCTGCCCCATCCTCCTCACTGCCTCCCTCACTGCTCAGGTCTCCTCTCAGCCTTTTCTTCTCCAGGCTCAGCAGGCCCAGCTCTCTCAGCCTTTCCTCATAGAGCAGATGTTCCAGACCCCTGATCATCCTTGTAGCCCTATATCCTACCTTTTCTTTATTACATTAGCAAAAGGACATATTTAGCTCCATGCAAGTAGTGTTTTAATACTGAGTGATAGGGGTGTGTGACCTATCTGATCTCCTAGGATGAGCAAGTGCCCCGCAACAATATTAATACAAATCAAATACAGAAATTCTTCCCCAAACATCTTTCTAGCCTCCAGTATTTCCTAAACGAGGAGCTGTGTCACTGAATTTAACAGTTGGTGGCAGATATTTGGATGTCTATAGGAAATTAGATGGAAATTCCCAAAACATTACTAAACACACTTACTGCTGTATAGGTCACCAGTATTTTGCACATATGACAGTGTTCAGTTTCACAAACAACACTACAGGACTCCAGTGTGACACTCCTATTAGAGCACCATGTATGGTACATACTGTTAAAGTCAAACAGTCATTTTAAGACTATCACTGCTTTCTACTCAGTCTGTAAGATGCATTGCTAATACCTTAAGAACATTTCTTTAGTATTGTTTAAAAATTCCAACATGTTCAGGTTTTTTTTTTCCTGATCCTAATTTGTTAGCAACTTTTTAAACATTTAGCTATTTTAAGTGTATCCGTCTCATCTAACAATATTAGGAAAAGAAAGACTGTAAACCAAATGCATCTATATATTGCACTGGTTAAATAGCTAGAAGAAATTTCTGCATAACTTCTCTCTCATTCAAGCCCCAAAAGCAAGGGCCTAAATAGTGCAGAGGCTGCATGTAGCTAGTTACACCATGGTGGGGGGGGGGAGGCAGGAGTGTTGATATGCAGGGAGATGGGAAAAATGGAGGGCGACTTAGCAGTCAATGTATTTTGTAGAGGAGTGCACAGTTATGGCAGAGTACAACGATATCCCCCAAGAAAAAAAATGGAGCTAGTTATCAGAGGAGGAATAAGTAAGCTGAAGTTGTGACTCTTCACAGTATTAACTATGACATTAGAAAAAGCTTTAGAATTTATTCTAAATTTCTTTGATAAGTAAAACTCAAGAACAGAGAAAGTTAATCACTGAGGTCTATGACACATTAGAATTTGAATAGTTTACCAGAAAGCAAAACTGACACAATTAAAGCGACTTCAGTGGGTTAACAAGACTTTCCAGGTCTGGAAATTCTAGACATTTTCCCACAAAACTCATTGTATTAAATCTATTTTAAGCAGGAGTTTATCTGTTAAATGCAACACTTAAAACCACACAGTTAGCAATTCTTAGAGAACTTACTTTGACTGTTGACTGTTCTTGAGTGCATTTATACACTTGCCCAGAATCAGGAGAGAGGTGTTTATATTTCCACTCTCTTTCAACCTATCACCTTCATTCCGTGTCTTGGTACATCTTTCTGAACCAGCAAGATCACAAAGTGACAATCTGAAAACAGATTAAAAAAAAAAAAAGAAAAAAACATCATTTTCCTTATTATTCACTTTTCAGTGTAATTAGTTTTTCCAGAAAAAGATTCTTTTTGTTATTCAACCACACTAACTCTCCCATCCCTTTCAATACTATTTTCGCATCATCTTCCTTCAGATCTTGTGCAAGTCCTCTGAAGTTGAGTATTGTTGGCTACAGTAATCTCATGCTGAATGACAGCAAAAAGTTGTAGAACAGCACTATCTGGTGGCTTACAGTAGAGGACCAAGTACTGTACAAGTTCAAAGTGAGGAAAACACTATTTGTGCATGATGTGCTACAAGTGTGGTGTGATATATATATATATATATATACATATATATATATAGCAGAGTACTATTGCACCGGTATAGAAGATGGTAGACAAGCTAGCAACGTCAACATAGGAAACAAAGGAGACTCAGCTCTGAACTTACTCATTGACTCGTGTCACTCGTGGTGCTTCTGAAACTTCAATCTTTAGTACTTTAATTGTGAATATGCTGTGGCTGAAAGGAAGAGTTTAAGACAGCTGAGAAGAGAGGAAATAAGACCAGTATCTTCAAAGTATTTCATCCCTAGAACACCTGTTCAAGCCTTCACAGAATCTGCCAGCATATTCAAGTAGTTACTCATTCAATACAACTTTTTTTTTCTCTTTTAAAGAAAGGGTTTTTTTGTACTTTCCTTTTTTTTTTTTTTTTTAATTGCACGATATAATACCAAGCTTTCACATCGTAATAGAAATGGACATTTAAATAGAATGGAATTAAATAGAAGGAAGTTTTTCCTTGAAGGAGAATATTAAAAAAATGCTGTTAGCTTTTATACATGTTCATCCTGTGGCAAGATCGAATCCTTTTGGCTCAAAACATTGGGTCACATACTATTATAGACTTCTTAAAAAAAATCTAAGATATTTAGAGTTTGGTAATTATATCTTAGTTTCTCCATCTCCCCAAACCACCATATATTCCATGTTTTTTTTCCTCACCTTCTGCTAGAAGTAGTATTTAGTTTCGTGCTTGCAATACTCTGGTGTTTCAATCCCAGTTTTAGAAGTCTAAAAGCTTCTTTAGAATCAGAAATCTGAACCCACTGCAGATCTTTGGGAAGAAGAAAAATGATCATCTTATAAAAATAGTTAGCAAAGATGAAGGGAACAGGAGACAGTGTATACACACCAGACAAGTCTACTCAAGATATAGAAACTATATGACAAAGAATCAGTAATCCCCTCTCATGGGAAAGGAAGGACAAGTATATGTAACACAATATGTACACGTCTGCACTTATATATACAGAAATATTTATATCTAGACAGTCTGTCACCCTTTATATTCAATACATAAGTTTACAGTGCTACAGTAAAGGCAGTTTAGAGTTTCTGATCTAGAAAGAAACACACACCTCATTACAGAAAAACAGAAGTTTCCACAGCCAACTTTGGGTATTTGCACTATGTTCTAATCACCTTTTACGTAAGAGCATCCCTTGACATCTTGTGCAAGTCGTAGTGTTTTTCTCTTCTTGTCATTTGATATTGGAATCAGTAAGTCATAAAAGCTTTCATTGTAAATCTCAAAAAATGAAACCCAGACAGAAAATCTCATGTAATTCTCCCCGCTTGGACTAGATTGCTCCGATTCTTTTACAAGTTCTTTCAAACCTGCCAAAGAGTACAAAGTATTACAAACCTATATGGACTTTGTAGAGTGAATTTCTTTCCAAAAAATGATATAAGTGAGAATTGATGCTACAACAATAACTAAAAAACATTCTACAAACAGAATGCACAGGAATTTTTCCTTCTTCCTCAAGTAGCTAGAAGTCATATGCTTACCTTACATTGGTTCAGAAATTCTACTGTCTCATTTACATTTCAGTTGCAAATGCAACTGAGCAGAGCTTCATTAATTAGGGGACTAAAGAAAATAGTAGTAAAACAAATATTTAGTGAAACAGATATTTGATGAAAAGTTTACTGTTTAGGGGCTTTAAGCTTCTGTATGTAAATAAAGTGCTCTCAGGGGGGCATTAAGACCACAGTCCAAAGGCAAATACCTTTCCTCACCAGGTTTTCATATCATTGTTATCAGTTTGGGTTGGATTCGTTTGTATTAAACATACCTTTAGAATCAACTGGTGCTTTGCTTTGAGTGCCATATTGATAGTCTACCTGCAAAACAGAACAAAGACATCAAGACACATTGACAACAGTAAAAATAATCCACCACTTTAACAGCTGTTGTTCTACAGTGTAGTTATAAAGCATAGATACAATATATGCCAAAGGAAAGATGCTGGCTACACACTGTACCTACTTCAGTACACTCACACATTTCCACTAAAAGGGCTGCTTATACCTCATGGTCATCCCTGACACTTCCCTTGCATCATGTCCTATCCCAGGAGACATCATTCCAGTTTGGTTGATCTAAATAAAAACTAGATTACAGAGAACAGAAGGGCAGAAGCCCACACAGGAGCAGTACAATTTTTGATAGGCCAGTTATAATTTCCCCCTAACTTCCCCATTGAATCTAGAGTCTAAAACTGTTACTTTTTTGTTATTTCAAGATTTCCAGATCTCCTGGCTTATAAATTCAGCCCTCAAACAGCAGTAAAGCTTAAACACTTGCTCATATACTGTTTAGATAAACAACTAGTTGTCTCATAACATAGACCATAGGAGTCTTCCATAGCTGAAATCATAAAGCCAAAGCTTTGAAGAGGGAAAGTCATCTTCTGCCAAGCTCTTAAAGAGACACCAAAAAAAAAAAAAAATTCCTGTATGGAGGCTGAGATTCATGTATATACTCAGTTGCTTGTTCTAATGTTTAAGATAGTGCTCTGTAGATTGGGCACAGTTCTTTGCATTCTATGTTTAAGGAGATGAAAACAGATAATCATACTTCACTATGCATTGTCACAAACACATTTCATAGAAAGCTAGATTTCATCAAAAGTTCATGAAACAACCAAGTTCTGATATCAAATCTTCTAGGAACCTTTTTAACCTTACATACAAAAAGCATTCTTAGACCCAGCCCTACTGAAGTAGATGGAAGAAAATTCAAAGTATTGAGCTTAGAAAAAAAATTAAAGAAAAAAATTAGAAACTAGGAGTGCCTCAATATCCTCTGTCTACTCTGCAACAGAATCTGCCAGTAGTTCTCCATCTCCTGTGTTTTATTGCTATGCTGTCAACCCACATCAATTTTGAAGAGCTCGATTCCAACATGCACACAAGAGACTTCTGAAATCCTTAAAAATTAAGGGTAGACTTCAAGGCAGACTTGGTTTCTCCTCTGCCTAAAAAAGAGGAGATGTTAGAAGTCTGCATGTCATTACACTTTCTCTCAACTTACTTACTGTAGTGAGACTTTAATATTTATGTAGTAATAAGTTTTATGATGCTGCATATTATAAAATTTGTCCCATATTTAGGATGTCTAAAACTTGGGAATTTAAGACTGCAGATTCAACACGCTGCTATTAAGTATTTCTAGTATTTGTTTCTATAGCAAGATGTATGACCAAATTTTTAAAAATCCAATACCATAAACTTATTAAATATCCACAAAGATCCCTGAGGCCTCCAACCACAGCAATTGGATAAAAACCACCTTTGAGGAACAGAACACAATGGATTAAGTGACACATTTTTGCTCTCACTAGCAAATAACTCACAGTAAGATCAGATTCCACAATAAGATCAGATTCTTTTTAAAATACAGGTACTGAAGCCAATACTGTTGAGCATGCTTTAACAATAGCTACATGGGTTGAAATTGTTTCAATAAGATTTAGCATATAGCAACACCAGAAGGCAAAAAAAGCACAACCATTAAACACAGAAAGTGGGTGTTTCTGCTGAGTTTCTCTAAAGAGGGATTGAGAAGCCAGGGGGAGAGGCAGCAGGGGAAGTGCTCTGCTAGCCCCAGGTGGTACCTAATCAAGTTGATAGAGTCAGTTTGGGGTCATGAATTCTGAAGTTTTACTGGGAGGGAGGGCAGGGCAGAGGGCAGGCAGAAAAAATATACATATTAAGCAAACCCTACAATGACTCTTGCTTGCTCCTGCAAGGGTACAGGACAGAATTTGCCATCTCAAGTTCTGCTTTGCTTGTACAAGACTTCTTAGCTGTCTAAATGAAACCATGTGTTTGCTTCCCAAACTCAAATCATTGTTCTCAAGTAAATCAAAGTGTCTTCTGACCAAATCAGACTTTTACCAGGGAAAGTGAGTTTACACATTCTGGGAGAAGCCGGAACATTTCATCCACATGAAGATAAAGTCTGCATGACAAGTCTCCCTTCACTGGTTTAGCAATGATATTTTTGTAAATCAAGACAAGAGTGACAAATCCGTATTAATACTTGTTGAATAATGTACCAAATGGGCTACTAAGCTAACTGGAGTTTCATCACCCCCCCAAAAAATAATAAAAAAATAAAAAAAATAAAAATGCATCTAGAGAAATAAACCACAGCCTTATATTTATGGAGTAAAGTTATCAAAAGCTTTTGTTGAGCAACACCTCAGATTTAAATATCCTTAACTGCAGTGAATATGTTGCACATTAAAAAGCAAAGGGGTAATTTCGTTTTTCTTTCTTATTCTCACAGGTCTGCAGGTATTGTGTCTAAGAGTTTCACTGCCACCTGCCTTCCACACTGCAGAAGTCCACATTCAAATAGTGGGTAAGATCAAAAGAGCAGATATTACAACACACAACAGCAGAATACTCCAATAAAACCTAGCAGGACACTGAAAAATGCCTCAGCCTTTTCATGGAGGGAAAATAAAGAACCAGAATTCCTTTCTCATTTCAGTTTTTAATAGCTGCTCAATTTTTTAGTGTTCCATTCACTTCCAAATTAAAAACACCAAAAATATGCTAATACAAGACGCAGGTCTCCTATAATTGTAATTAGACTAAAACATCTTGAGAATTCCAGACAACTCATAGAACTTGTTTAAGACTGCTCAGCAATGATGTGTGTCCAATTTGAAGATTAAAAAAAAAAAAAAAACAAAAAAACAAAACAAAAAAAAACACACATTTTCATTCAACTTAAGAGATTCACTGGCTTACTTCTCTTTTCAAGAAGACTTCTATTTTTACCTTCCTTTAATGGTGCTATACCAAACTGGAAAAAAGAACAGCCTCA
Organism: Nothocercus julius; assembly: GCA_013398735.1. Lineage (NCBI taxonomy): Eukaryota > Metazoa > Chordata > Aves > Tinamiformes > Tinamidae > Nothocercus > Nothocercus julius. The sequence goes on from VZSV01000048.1 coordinate 3,081,542, forward strand.
AAAGCATGAGCATCTTTTTAAATTCCTAGAAAGCAGTCAGTTGTTTAAGGAGCAGTTCCTCTGCTCACTTTTTTGCTGTTAATTTGAATAAGCATCCAACAGCAAATAGAAGCATCCATGCTCAAAAGCAGAGAGCCTCTTTGCACTGTGGGATGAAGGAGGGAACACTGAGCTATCTGTGCGTGACCATACTCGTAGTAAGAGAATGAATCAATCCTCTCACCTCTTTGGTCAGACGAAGAATTGAATTTTTAATCGCAGTTTCTTCTCTCACTTGGTCTTTAGTCAGCTTTATATAATCCCTACACCGATGTGGTTTGAGATCCATTGCTGTGTATAGTTTTCCTTGAATATTTTTGAACAACATATCCATAGTCCTTGGCAGAATACCAACATCATCTTCTGTTCCTGTAAGCAATATACAAAGAACCCAAACCTCTCATGAACAAGGTGAATATGAAAATGAAGACAAAGATAGGATTCCAATCTTAAGGCATAGCTGAGGACTTGCAGGCCAGTTACCACCTGAAACAAAACTTTGTACTCTCTAGATATCAGAAATTTTAACAAACACATACACCATTCAGGGGTTAAGGAGGAGGGGGAAACACCACCATTCCTACTCGTACCTTGGAACGTGTAGGTTTTCCCAGCATTTGTAACGCCATATGTAAAAACAAGACGATTATATCCTTCTAAGAAGTCTTGCACCGGTTGCTTCATAGTGCCTTCAAAGAACTCTTCTTGAGTTGTTTCAGGTCCAAACACCTGAGCATTACCAAGAGAGTGATTAACATCTTCATTTTGTTTTAATCATCATTAGAGGCTTTTAAGAAGTCAGAAATTCTATACATTTACAGTCTTAGAGTATATCAACAGCTTAAGGTTCTAGTTTGCTTGGTATTTATCAACAATAATTCAACAACTCATTTAGGAATTAAAAGCTTAAGACAACTCTTACTCGTGAAAAAGTGAACTTCTGTATCAGCTGTCCAGCAGTCTTTTCACTAAGCCGACTCAAAGAGTTTTTGGGAGGTTTCAGTACGATGCTGGTTGAGTCTTCAAGCGAAACACAATCCTGTTAAGTGATAGCACAAAGTACAAGCATAAAAAGCCATGAAGAGCTCAGCTTATGGACCAAACAGCAACAAGAATGCTTTTGAGGTATTTTTAAATTTAAAGAAATGCACACCTGAGATTCATTTTCTTTTTCTAGTGAGGTGAATGGTCTAATGCGAAGGCAAACTTGAATGTGGCCCTTGGGCTCCAAACTGCTTCTCTAAAAAAAAAATAAATAAAAAATAAAGATAAAGCTGTGTTAATTATATCAGATTCAAGTATGGAGGAAGGCTTGCAATTAGATTTACTTGATATGAGAAGCAAAAGTAAAGTAATTCACTATCAGTTGAAGTGTTTGGGCTTGTGCAGAAATCCACCGTAATAACTTAGTGTTTTAAAACAGTCTTGCAGTGGACACACAATTTATTCAGGCCAGTTATAAACCAAGAATGAAATCCATAAAAACATTCTGTGGCTAAGTTGCTCTGAAATAGCATTAAGCACATGCACGAGAAATTGCATTGATACCTTAGGTGCATCAATGGTAACAATATCACCTATCCCTATTTATTTCCTTTAGAATAAAAGCAAATTAAACATAATTAGTCCTTTCATTTGGTCATCAGACAAAGCAAATACTAAAGCTTTCCTACCTGGCTTATGTCTGAGCTTGAAGAAACCAGAGAAAATTCATCAGACAGATCTGCTTTAATATCTTCCACATTTACTGGTCCTGTTCTTTGAGGCAGCTCAACACTAGCAATATAGGATGGTCTGAAATTTTTCTCTTTATCCCAAGCTGATTCCATCCTGCAGAATGATACAATGAAAAAAAAATTTTTTTTTCTCTCTGTCCACATAACACACAGCTTTTAGTTGACTGAGACTAAGCAATGGCTGCAATTTCTTCAACAGAAGACCTTTTTTAATCCTGCTCGTAGTTTGTAAAGAAAGTTTCTGATATTGAGGGATTAGGGGCTTACATCAAAATGAAATAGGAATGGAAATCTTTCTTTCAATAAGAGGGAAGATTTTACTAGGGAAAAAAATCTTAGCTACCTTGGCTATCCTAATCTTACTACCTTACTAAAACCATGATGTCAGAAACAGAAATGCTTAGAGTTTTTTTTTTTTTTTTAGTAAGAATAAGAAAATAGGGAGTTACACTGCTCCAAAACCTCTTCATCATCCTAGTGTTTATATTTGTTCATTGCCAGAGCAACTCAAACTTCATGGCTCACTATGCAGGACTAAACATACAGTTGTTATTACATGGATGAACCAACCAAGCTTTACGCAAGACAGAATTCAGAGACATTCCAAAAAACTTACATTTTGAGCTAGTGAGAGCGCATTTGAAAATTATGTCAGAATAAAAGTTATTACTCCCATCATTTGATCAGTAATTTTTTTTACTCCATAAGCTGTGGACTTGTATACATCTCAGGACTTGAGCAATGAACACTTGCTATAGCAAAGTAAACTTAATTCAATATTAATAGACAATAAACAGGTGAAATTTTAACATAAAACCTATGAAAAGTTAGGTTAACTCTAGAAACCCTTATTCCCCTCCCCTACTTTTTTCTCAGGCAGATTAACTGCAGCCATGGGCACACTAGACACAGTAAGCTAGGGCATCTAGCAGCATTAAAATCTTTCCAGAGTTAGCATGACTGCAGACAGAAGACTAAACCCACCACCAAATCTACCACCAGGAAGGCAAGGCAGTTCTTCCTCTGAGGCAGATCTGGCTAGATCCATTGGAATTTTCCATCCTCTTAAAGTACGGTCATCCTCCTTACAACCATTAGTGACTTTTATTCAAAAAGAAGAGTATATCATGACTGTGATTTATGCTTTTATTTCTTCTTTCTGGGAAATATAGCTGTGACTTTGAAGTTATTATTACAGATTAAGTTTAGGATATCAGAAACTGCTTATAGCTAATCCTCACAATAGCTGCTGCCTTGGGCTACCCATTGCATAGCTTCCCACAGTTCTGGAGCCTGGACATGGAGAAAAGTTGTGGGTTGGAAGTAAAGTATTACTTTGTTTCTTCCAACTCACAGGTCTTCAACCAGTTGCCTGACAAGAATAAAAACAGGGAGAAGCTTGGCCTGAAATATTACAACTTAATTAAATATTGAACCAAGAATAAGCTATAACCAGAAAGAAGTATTTGTGCTGTCACAATCTAGAGGCCTTATTTATCACCTACAAGTTAAAAAAAAAAAAAAAAAGTGCTAAACATTTAGTCAGGCCTTGTCAGGAACCAGAAAGCTGACATTCTATTTGCTTTAAACTTAGGCTTCTTTTCAACTCAGATTTGCCAAGATTATGCTTTCATTCCACACCTTGGTTTAGAAACAAAAGACAAACATCCATTTCTACTCAAAGCCTGAGCTGAAAGCCAGGGTACACACAGCACTCAGATACCCACAGCCTAAAGTGAACGCCCGAGTGTACACACACAGCCTCTGGCTGGGCATGTATGACTGACAGCATGCACAACCTCAAGATGTAAAGTGCCTACCTCTCTCTCCACCATAGGACTCTGGTCACCTTCGATATTTCACTTGCTCTTTACCAGAATGCTACAAGGTCTGGTTAAAGGGGAACGAGCCTAAGGAAAAGGAGCAGGCCCGAAACCGGCCCAGCACACGCAGAGGCCCGCAGCGCCCCGCAAGCCACGCGGGACTCCCGGCGAGCAGAAAGCCGGGCAGCTCCCAGAGGATGCGAGTGCCTCGAGGCTCTGCTCCCTCCTCCCATCCCCGAAGGCCACGAGCAGAAGGCCTGGGGCCGCTGCTCCCACTGCGGGTGCTGCCAGACCCGGCTGGGAAGAGCGAGCGAGTGCCCGCCGCGGTCGCGCCCGCCGCGGTCCCGTCAGCGTCACCCCGCGAGGCCACCACAGTCCCAGCCCGCCACCACCAAGGCCCCGGAGCCCGCGCGGGGCGGCGGGAGCGCCACCATCACCGCCCGGGCCGCTCTCACCTGCCCGCGCCACCGCCGCCGAACAACGGCCGCCGCCGCGGGCTCTTTTCAAATCCGTCCAATGGCAGCGCGCTACGCCGCGCGGCACGCTGGGAAGGGGGAGGGAGCCGGCCGGCGGCGCAAGGTGTGATGGGAAGTGTAGTCTGGGCGGTAGGGGTGGTGCGGTCGGTTCCGCTCTCTGGGGCCTCTGCCGCCTTGGGCGGTTGTTCGGGCCGTTGGCGGCGATGGCAGCGGCTGGGCCGTTTGGTCACTCGCGGCGAAGGCGACGCGGAGCGCGGTAAGGAGGCGGCGCGGGCGGCGCCCAGAGGGGTAAAGAGGGGCCGCGCTACCACGGGAGGTGGTGGGTCCTCACTGGGCCCAGCGGCGGCTGCCGGAGCCCTGAATAGCGCCGAAACCTTCCCGGGCAGAAACTCCGGCTCGGTGCGAGGGTGGCGGGACAGGGATTTAATTTCTTAAACAGCAAAGAGAGGAACCCTTGGCTTTAATCAAACGCGTAGTCCCGGGTGGGTGCGGAGAGGCGCGGGCAGCGAAACGGCCGCCAGCGGCTCCCGAGGCTTAGGCAGCTCCTCGAGCTTCAGCGAGTCAAAAATACTTGTTGAGAAGTGAAAAGGTAACTTGGAAGTCGTCAACAAGTGCCAAACTGCACAGGTTTCCTTCATGTGTAGAACAGAGCGCCCCTAGTGTGAGCAGTTCTGCAGAAGCTGTAACTTGCCCAGGTGCCCATCAGCTGCTCAGGTGAGGTTATTGTTAGGATGAAATCCCTTCACCTCTCAAAATGGAGACAGTGTCACAGCTGTACAAAATGCTGATTTCAGTTTGGGCTCAGGCTGTATTGCAAGAGTTGGTCTGTTTTAACAGCGCAAAATGATGCAACTTTGAATTTGAAATTTCGTGAAACAGAACCAAAATACCCTCGTAAGCCATAGAGAAAGAAAAATTGCCCCCTGTGTGCAGCCTTGAAAGCTGTTCTCTTCCCCTAGGAGGAAAACTGAAGATCTCCTCAGAATGTTTTGCAAGTTATATTGCTAAAGAGTTTGGGAGCTATTTCATGCAGAAAATTAATCCTCGCTAAGCCCGGGAATAAAGCTTATGATACAAGCAGCACTTTGGTTTTATTTGAATTTTAAACTCCTGAAACTGTTTTTGTAATACTGCACACCTGCGTAACTTAATCTAGTATCTCCAGGGACAATTATCAACATACAAAAGCTCAGTACAAGGCATAAAGAAAACATTAGATCAGCACAACCAGCCCAGGCTGCTTTGGAGATAATGAAATTTCATCTATGCAAAAAATCCTTGTCGCTTTCCAGCAATACTTAAGGGGTCTGCCTATGGCAACTAGTTACTTAAAAAAAAAAAAAAATCTGCTGCCCAAACTATTAAAGGACCTTCTTACTCACTGAAATTTAAATGTTTCTTTTTAGAATTCTCTATAACTTGCAGAGCAAGATTGTGATTCCCCACAGGAAAAAAAAAAAAGATTTTTTTTTTTTTTTTTTTTTTAGAAGTGACTTGTTAGAACTCTCCTAACTATCCTCAGAAACACTCATCTGAGTTATGGGAAGATGCCCTGTGAGACAGCCTATCTCAGCTTGCTTTTACGTTGCTGTCAATTGGTGACAGTCAACACTGTTGGGCCTTGGCCCAGTGTTCTTCACCACATCTGAGCAGTATCAAATCAGGACTGGCTTCTGCTGCTTTGTACTTAACTCCCCTTTCTCAGAGAATTAGCAAACCACCTAAATTTGCCCCCCCTCCATTACAGGCTCTGCGGTGCTTTCCCCGTGCTCCCTTGGGCACAGGCAGAACAGCTTTGCCGTCTCCGCTGGAGCTGGAGTCTCTCTCCAGCTGAGCCGATCGGCACAGGGCTCCCACTCCTTGCCACGGAGGAGGCTTGGAGGCTCCCATCACATTTCATTTCAGGATTTCACAACTCAGAAACCTCAAGAGTAGTTTTAAAAGCACAAACTCAGCAAAACCAGCTTGGGTTCTTTAGAGTGACTTTTGAGCTTTAGCATACGTGCTTTTAAGCTTTCCCTTGAGCTGTGAAGCCCAAGGGCCCTCAGTTCAAATGCTGAAATTAGCCTTTCCTCCTCGCACGGCCGGGAGGGCACATGAAGTGAGGAGGAGGTGGCAGAGGGAGCTGCTAAGGTGGTGGTCCCGCTCCTGGGGAAGGGGAGTCCGGCCATGCTGTGCCGGCGGGAGCAGCAGGTGCTCCCGGGGTCCCCACGGGTGCTCCCTGGATGGAGACGACTTGTTCTGATGCCGCCCTATGTGTGCGCTTCTCATAGACGGAGTCTGGCCATCTGGACCAGTGTCTGTGTTTTGTATGATGAAAGTGTGCTTGGCTTATTGTTTTTACGCATTTATGGCTTTGCTTCAAAACCTGTGTACAACAAACTTAGTATGATTCCTTGAGCAGGAATGTTGTATTATGTAAGAGAAGGTTTGAAGTATATGCATAAAGGTGTGCTTTGCTCAGTTTGCATAACTGAGAACTAAGTTAATCTTTGGAAAGGGTGTAATTGAGATGAAAAAGCTGTTGTTTTTCTTCCTGCTCCTTCCTCCCCCTTCTGGTTATTCATTTTGTTCTATTTGTTACTTCGTAATGGAAGTATGGACATGGAGTTCAGTCTTTCAACCTTGTGATTAAAATGAAAAGTTTCAAAATCATTTATGTTTTTTCTGTATTATAATAATGATCATTGTTCAGAAGGTCAGATCTAGTGTTTTGAAATCAGAAATCTCTACCTCTCCAAGTTATCAAAAGGCTTGGCACATACCCGAAAGTATAATTTTGTGCCTTGGATATTTATGCTTTTACTAAGAATAACTCTTTTTTTAAGCACACATAACAAAATGCCACCTATTACTACAACTCTGTATTGGTTCTAGTGACTAAAGTAAGTAAATAATTTAGTTATTATCAGTTCTGAGGAATTGGTAATGCAGTTCATTTTCCTGTATTAGTGTGCTGTATCTTCCTCCCTCTCCCCCCTTTTAAAATCTTTTGTCATTATAAATGAAAGGCTTTTCAAGGCAGGATCATTAGGGCTTTCCAATGCATTTGTACTCTAGTCTTCCTAAGATAATGAGAGTCTTAACCTCAAAGCGCTTTTTAACATCACCACATCATTAATGATAATAAACTGTTTTTCTTAATTGTTTCTACAGTCTACCATTTGAACTGCCAGTCTGAGTAAATTGTAATGAGCCAAGATGAATAATATTAAGAAATATTTGAAAAAGGTAATGATGATATCCCAGTATATAAATATATTTTGTGTGTGTGTGTGTGTATATGCATAGGTATATATATAAATACAAGATGGAACTGAAGGTTTAACTGGAGGACAAAAAAAAAATCTACTTTTTTTTTTAGATTCTTTTTCTAGGACTTTTTCATAACTATGGCAAGAAATATTATAGGATCACTACTGACAGCTAAGTATTTTCCTTCTTTATTGATGAAAGGAACTGAGGCATCTGGACACCAGACTTCTGATCAGGCCAAACAACACAAGACAAAATTAGTCAACATCTCCACTGCAAAAAATGGTAAGAACTATTTTCACATAAAGCAATCCAAGTGTTGTCCTGGAAATCTATCAGCTGCTTCATCTCATCAGTTGCTGTGTCATGAATGATACAAGTAGTTATCAGGTGTTTATAGCAATATATGTGTTATTAACAGTAAAACGATTATTTTAAAAAGTGTAGAGTCCAACGTATTTTGTAAAACTGTATTTATACAAGGACAGATTACTACTCTTATGTGCTGTCTGATTATTCTTCAGGACAAGTATGTATCGGTGGCTCTTTCACACAAAAATTTGATAAATGTAATTTTGGGGGGTGTGGGAGGGGTTGTGGGATACCTGCCTCGCTTTAGGTTGTGGTTGTGTTGAAACATGTAGGCTTTGCATTTTTGAGCCAGTGGTAGTCACGTCACTGGAGACTAGATACAGAATTCACAGGTAGGAAGTACTGATGTTTTCTATTAAATAGGGATGTTATATTCTTGTTTCCTAAGGAACATTAAGCTGATGACCCAAGACATACCATTAGAAACTGCTCTACAGCTGGAATAATGGATGGAATCCTGTACTGAGAGATGTTTAAGCTTTGCTACTGATTTTATACAGCCAGGATCTTAGTCTTAGAAGGACTTCAAGTCCTCATTTCTACAGTCATTAAAAAATGGAGTAGGTATAATAATATGTTAGTTTGGGCATTTTAGAAAATCCAATATATGTAATAATTTTGACATTTTATAGTTAGTCCTTTATTTGTCAGTGGACAATGTAATTGCCTCCTTTCTTTTTGAAAAACTGTAGGATAGTATTGTTGATGTGGAAGGACATAGTCCGAGAACACTGGATGCTTCAGAATATCAAGGGTTTTTTATACACACTGTTTATATTTCATGAAGGATATTTGAATAGTGCACCCAACTTTTGTTAGGTGACCTGAAATGGCTCC
>VZSV01000048.1:3090224-3101769 GCA_013398735.1 Nothocercus julius
TTTTTTAAAGTCCTGTGTAGAAGCCACAAGACTGGACACTTCTGTATCTCAAAAACACAAGGTTCAGGAGCAAGAAGCTTAACTTCTCATATAATATGGGCCAAAAGAAGGCTAAATGCAAGCAGCAGGATAATGTTACAAGGGTTACAAGCCTGTTCACTGTAGTGTGTTTACTAGTGAATTATGAATAGATCCGATTGCATTGGTCCCACCTGCTTTCAAGCTAAATGGGGAGAAGAGGAGCTGGGTAGTATTTCAATGTAGTTCATCTTTCTGGCTCTGAGACCCAAGATATAACCTTTTTTTTTTTTTTTTTTTCCTTCTTCTTCTTGGCAGTGTTATGTGTCTGTTGGCCTCCGAAATGATTGCTGTTCTTTGTCCTTACATACTGTTCCTCAGAATGTCATTATGGCTTTGGGGATGCCCAGCTGCTTCTTGGACTCACGTGAAGCTGCAGGTGAAGTGGGACCGTTGCGCCACTGACCTTTGGTGTTTAATTTAGCCTTGCTGTGGAGCCTGTAGAGAGAAGTGCTCAGAACTGTTCCAGGCCTAAGTTAAGTTTTTCTCCTGCAAGTGCAGTTACACAACGTGGTATAGCTGAACAACATAACCACAATTTGAGTTGCCCTCTGTGCCCTCCTCTGGAGGAAATTTGCTTTCTTCTCTAGCCTCTTAGCTTAAGTATAAAGTTAGGTGTCCAATACTGGATGACATGATTATCCTGCAGCATGATAGAAGAGCAAGGAATGCATATTTAGAAAACAAATTTCTTAAGCACTGACTTACCTTTAAAGCACTTGATAACACTGGCTCTTTGAAAATAGCAAATTGCCCAGGGCATTTCCTGTTTTGGTTTGAGCTCATCCGTTTTTAAGATTATATTTTATTAGTATTTCAGGCTGAACAGTGGATATGCTGTAGGGAAAACAGAAAGTAGAGTTTCTTAATATGCAGCAAACATCTGCTCTACAAAGAATAGAGCCTTCTTGAGAAGCCTGTCTTTGTCCTGTGTTGTCAGGCTACATTGCTCTTCGCAGGCATTGAAGACTTGCACAGTCTCTTTTCCTGAAAGCAGACAAGCAGGTCTAAGAGATGATGAAAACTGGTGATAGTCTAAGTTGCCTCTCAGTGTTTAAACACATTTTAATACAATTATTTTCAGCCAGACCAGCAAGATGGCCAAACAGGTACTAGGGTCAGCAGAAAAGCAAGTGGAAAAGCTGTGATGGTAGCAGAAGGGCAGAGCTGCTTCTCTGCTGGTAGGTGCTCTTAGATATGCTAAATTGCTTGTGAAATCACATCTTTGCAGTACTTAAGCAAGGAGTCAAATACACAGAGAGCTGTCAGGAATGCAGCCTAATAGAGTTGCCCTTGGACCTATCCTCACTTGCGCAGTTAAAGAGGTGATGTTTCTAAATGTGGTTCAACATACAGTTCTTTCTTTGATACTGTCCTGCCCTGTGTTGTCATAACATGCTCCAGCCAAAGATAACCAGAGTTTTGAAACAGGCCAGGCTTCCTCACTAAGAGTTTGCTCACAACTGCTATCTGAAGAAACTGAAAGATTTCCCCTGCAAAAGGTGAGTATTACCAAGCACTGGCTGACCTGATCTTCCGTAGCCCAAAGGTAAACCCCATTTTGCGAAAACAGAGGTGTAAAAAAATAAATTCTGTCATTAGTTACTCGTTTTTGTGCATCTACTTTCCATTTGTTATTTCAGCTGGTTATAGGATACTGCCTTTCTAGTGAGACCTGCTTCTGTAGTGCTGGCGTGTACTGCAATGTTACCAGTTTTCATATGGGAGCACTGAAAAATAGGCCCTTGTTCCTATATATGCACTTGATGTATACAGATTTAGAAAGTGCCGTAAGATCCTTCTGGGTGCATGCCGCTGTGTAAAATAAAGATAACTATTCTAACAGTAAAAAGTTAGAGAATGACTCACTTCTGGATGGGTGACTCATGGTCTCAGGGAATTAATTGTCCAAGACAAATGAATCAGAAAGAGATTCTATAGTATTATTATTGTTTTAGTCAGATGGTTATTCCTGATACAAATAAACACAAGGCTTGATTTCAGGTGTAACAATATAGCTATCCCCTACAAACTATGCCATAGTGCCCTTCAAGGGTGTTCTACATATGCCAGATTTGTTTATCTGATGTTTTGTTTTCATTTTTAGGTAGGTGGTGTAGGTAGCTGCAAGGAATCTAAAGCGGCTTGGAACATATCCCCAAGGAATCTCAGCAGCAAATTTGGAAAAATGAAATCTAATATGGTATGTATTTCTTTGCTTCCAGAAACTGTAAGCACTGATTTATCAAAATCTTGTCACAAGAACATTCTTACTCACAAATGTTTCACTCTAGAATTCTCAAAGTCATCTGTTGGATGTTACTGAGAACACGGACATGGGAAGGACAGGAAGATCCATCCCATCTTTGCTTGCGATGTATCTGTAGTAACTTGGTAAAATTCCTTTTATGGAGGCAGACAGTATTATATCAATAAGAATATAAATGCCCCAAGAGATTTGTACTTTATGTAGTTATTTTGGTGTAACTTATTCTGGAGGATCTGAGAGACAGTGGAACTGAGTCTTATATTTACTAATGATAAGCTGTATGTCTGAACAAATAACTTCACATTTTTCTTTCCTCAGCCCACTATTTGGTAATTTGCAATAAAAATGCTTTCTACACTGTGGACTTATGTGAAACTAAATATATTGACCATTACTGGCTACACATATTCTTGGTATGCTGTGACTATTTGGAACATCAGCTAGATTCTGCTCATAGAGCTTTCAAATTATTTCTCAGTTCTGATGAGCTTGCTTATTATCAGTTACCTTTTAAAAAAAAAACCTTGTTTTTTTAAATTTAGCCTCTAAATCATGACTCTGAACTATCTAGTGATAGCAAAATGATGGGATCACTGCTAGTGGTGTGCCCTGGCTGCCATGGCATGCACGAGGATGTCAGCACAGGTCAGCACTGCCATGCGCTGTTATCTTTTATATCCTCTGAAAAGTGTGTCTGGTTGTTGAGCCCAGATCCCCTTTGCTCCCTTCTCTCTCCTGTAGCTACTTTTCAGAACATTTCCTGGGAGTGCTGCTTTGCTTCATCAAAGCAGAGAGAGGAGTTGAGAAGTTGGCTCTATTCTTTCGCCCCAGCAAAATACTGGACTAGAGCTGCCACAGGTATGGAAACATAAAATAGTTTTCAAAAAGAATTAGAACAATTGCAAAGGCTGTTGGCTGCAATTTTTTTTTTTTTCTTTCTTTCTTTTTTTTTTTTTTTTTAATGATGCAGTTTGCAAGGTGATATCACGGTGCAAGTTTGATCTGATGAAACCGGAGCTAATGCTGGTGCCTGCATATGATGGAAACTGAACACAAACCACGAACTTGGGAACGTTGGCCTCATATTAGGCAAGTCTGTTGCTCACCTTCCCCTTTTCCCTCAACTCCCTTTGTCCCTTTTCTTCCTCTACACAGTTAACTCATATCAGAGTTCAGTGTCACCAGTTGCAGGGAACTGGGTCTCACTTGGTTATACGTGCACTCTTCCCTAAAGAAGTCAGGTGTTGCCTGCAGGTTAGACATTCATCATGCCATGAAAACATGAAACAATTTCATCACAGTACTGTTATTTTCAGTTGAGAAAAGGAAGAAGAAAGTTTGGCAAGTTTTAGAGAAGTGTTCATGTTTCTTTAATACAGTTCTTACACTGGTAGAGGGTAGTAACATTAGAAGTTACTCAAATTAATTGCTTTTAGCCATACATTCTTATTCTAAAACAGAGGCTGTTGCTTTAGCTGAAAGTGCTCCTGTGCTGAGAGAAGAGAATGTCTAAGAAAACTGCTCTGAGTTTCTATTCTCTTGGTTTTGTTCAGCTCTAAATGTACTGGAGACCAGATCAAACAACAACTGACGTAGAGAATACCAGAAGCTATATCAAACAGGGACTTTAAACAGTGTGTTTTGAGGTCAGTAACCTAAGCACCTAGAACTTTGATCACGCTGGTAACAACCAAATGACATAACCTTTGTGGCTGTACATGTAGAAATAAATAGGTAGCTCTTCACTGAATACACAGAACTGCAAATCACTGGTGAAGTGAAAATGTATGTTTCTAGTAGGCTTAGGGAGCTTCAACAGAGGATACTAATGCTGATGAATCAACTTAAAATAGCAAGCAAGATCTTTTTAAAAACATAAATGGGTCCTGTTTGCAATATGCAGCATGAAGGAGGAGTCTTTCCAAGGCCATGCCGTATCAAATGGAAGACAGCATGTTCTGTCTGATGAAATGTAAGTTTGACTGCTAATCAAACAATCCAAAGCATTGCTAGATTAATAGTCAATCTGCTGAGAATACCATTCTAGGAAAACTGAAACTATTGTTTGATTCTATGATTTGCTGAGGAAAAAAAAGTGATTTTTTAAAAGAAAACTAATATACTTTAATGATGCTCTCAAACAGGATTCTTTTAGCCTATTATTTCAGTACTGATCCTGCCTAGGTAAACAGCTTAAAAATGTGAGTGTTTCTGGAATAAGATAACTACATTTTCCTGTTTTTTGGGAGGGATTTCATTTCCTTTTCGAGTCAAACTGATTTAATACTGATTTTAGTTTGGAGGTGAGGGGCAGTTGCAGATCCATTCTCAGCTCTAATTGTTTGATTTTCTTTATGACATTGTTGCTTCTGTTTCTTCAAATGGGAGGTGAGAAGAGCAGTTATTCACAGTTTGTGAAGTGTCTGAAGACCTGTGGGTACAGAAAGCTACATAAATGCGAAGTATTTATATTCAGAACTATGTTATGTCTTCTTTTTTTTTTCCATATTTCAGTCTGTGCTGTGACTAGAATCAATCTGCTTATAATCAGATGTATACTAAATTGGTAAAGATGAGGGTTTTGTTTGTTTTTTACTACAGACTCTCTAATTCACTGAAACTAAGATTCCAACCTGCTTTTTCTCTGCAAGGGAGAGATCTCAGAGAAGTTTTATTAAGTATTTACATTGATAAAGAAGTCCTTACTGATCCCATAAAAGCAATTATGATGCTTCAATCAAGTGCTGATTGCATTTGCCTCAAAATGTGGGAATTAAGCTCTAAAATCACACTGGATTGTGTATACATTAGTTTACACGTGCTGAGAGGATTTAAGAACTCAAAAGTAGCAGAACAAGGAGGTCATAAAAGAGACGATTTCTCTTGGTGTAGGATTTTAGGTCAGCTTATCAGACTTCTCAGGTGCCTGTGAATGTGGACTAGATCATATAATTAGGGTGATTTTATGTTTAAAGAGGTGAGAAAGAAAGATTTCTGTATTCCTCAGGCATTGTTCAAGTTGAGAACAAATCTCTACTGAGTCTCTTAGGCAAGAAGCTACCCACGAAGAATTACAGACCTAGTCTTTGGGGTTGTTTAAAGAATAACTTGGGAAGTGTTGCACTTGCAGTGTTTGCTGGGATCTTTTTGTCATTTGCGATCCTTGACCTTTGATGCCTCGTAACAACTGCAGTTGTTATTTCCTCATATCTTCACCTGTATTTCCCTTTCTGGCTTGTATGCATTCCTTTATTTTCTCTTCTTCCAAGAGGAAGTACAGTGGAGATAAAGGATATATGTATCCTTTGAGTCTTTGGTATTTGAGAATGATTTATAAATGAAGAAAAAAACAAATCAATCAGTGCTTTCTAGTCTTCGAGCAGTTAGACAAGAAGTATCTGAGACAGGTGCATTAGCCCCAGATGTGTTAGCCCTATTGGTTTGTTTTCCAATTGTTATACAGAGGTTTTTTAAACCAAAAATGTGCCTTTTTTTTCCTGATATAGAGGAGGTACATGATGCTTTTGTTTTATTTTCCCTTCTGCTAAATGGTTGACACTAAAACTAATTCTGCAATTTCTTTGTCTGACGCCCATGACAAAATTGAGAATAAATATAACAGGTTTGGTTGGCAGTGCTCAATGGAAAAGTCCAATGTGTCCTTCTTAGGTTAAAAGGAATTAATATGTAGCATTAGGACATCCTGTGGGAGTGTCGGAAGCCACTGGCTTTGGTTTCATCAGGCTCAGTCATATGTGGGCAGGATGTTTTTATAGCATGTTGTACTTAACGTACATGTTCCTTAGACCTTTTCATATTGGATATTGATTACAAAGAACTTGTTTTGATGACCCAAATAGTTGATTTGAGTCTTAAATTCCTGTTAGACCAAGAGGCTGTGTGTGTGTGTGTGACAAGTTATATTTTGCTACAGGAAGATAAGCATTTTGGTGACACAAGGTTTCTGCAATGAAATGCAAGTTGTTTCCTATGAAAGAGAGGGCCTGGAAGTTTATTTTTAGTATTTTTTTCACAGTATGTCCAATGAAGAGACATGCGTCTATGATTATAATTTTGTTTTTCATTTTTCTTGTGAACGTAGTCCATATTGACCTTGTGAAAACCAGAAATCTCTAAATAGACCTTTCGAGCAAAACAGAATTCATTGCAAATAACAGATTACTCACTGTAATATTTATTCTGAAAGGTCACCAATCCCAGAAATATCAGAGAATGTAACTGTATCAAACCAACCTGACATTAGCATAATGTTTTTTGTTTTCTTTGTTTCTTTGGTTACTAGATAGCTGCAGCCTTCTGGAACAAACTTGTTGTTTACAGCACAGCCCCTTCCTACACAGGACTCTAGTTTTTTGCAAGCATGGACTTTAGAATGATATTTTGTAAAGTCTAGCATTTATTGAGTTTTATTGTCTGTGGTTTTAACTTAATCTCACAAGGACAGATTTATTTATTTATTTAGCATCAAAAACCTTTGGTTTATTTATCAAAGCAAACTCATATGGTTCAAATATTAAAGTTTTGACTCTGGAGTCAGTTGTGCTATTTGGACTGTCCTGAAATACTGCTTTCAGAAATACACCCCCGTGCTCATACTGAAGGTGTTTGAGAAGTGCCAAAGGGGCAGTTTGTTTTGCTGTTGCACTGATCCCCATCTGTGGACTGGTTTGAAAGGGGAAAAATGAGTCTCTGCACCCTTTCTGCTCTCTAACAGGTACTGTGTGTTCCCTGCTGAGTTAGAAGAGTAGTCCAATGCTGTCCAGATTGGAAGTGTGATTAGATTCCTAGGCAGACTACAATGCTTTTTATTTCCCTTCTACATATAGGCATAGCAAAGTCCGGGCCTCTGGTTTTACTACATCCTTACACATTAATATGCATGGGAATTTCTTGCCAGTATTTCAGCTCTGGGAATGCAGACCAATGCAAAAGAAAATCTCAGTGCATCTGAATGTTGGTGGGAGAACCAGTTTCTCCTCCTCCTCCTCCTCTTGCACAGGTCTGGCAGTGCTGAACAAGGGTGAGTGGGGTTTGTCACCCCGTTGTTGCCTTTCAAACTGCTTGTTTTGAAACTGTCACTTCCCTACTGATAGGTTTTTGAAGCACCATATAAAAATGCTGAGCTGAAAAAGAGGTCAAGTTGTTCAGCCAGGCCCAACCAGTGTGCCCGGACCTAGACAAGCGTAATTGTCCATGAGGGAACAGTCAGAGAGCACAGGCTTTTGTTTTCTCTACCAAATGCTCTGCCACTTGTTGCAATCACTTTTTATGATGATGGACAGTGTTTCTCAATCAGTGGGATGTGAGCTCAGATGTTTGCCAATTACCTTTATGTATTTAAGTTTGGTAATTAAAGATAAGCAGCAGTACTGAGTTAGTATTGAGCTAAGCACTAAAATACCAGAGGTGGAGTGGATTAGCTTATGGGGACAAAGGAGAGTGAGTGAGTGAGTGTGTGTGTATAAAACAAGATTTTTAGCTTTTGCACGCTTCAGAGTTTAGATCCACTACCTGGGTTTTGCTTGTTATGAACCACAGAATAGGAACTATGGCAGGAGAAAGGTGAGTCATCTCCAGCATCTTCTTTATCTTTGCTGGCTTGTACTCCTCAGGAGTAACCAAGGACTAGTTTTTCAAAAAAAAGTTTACTAGTTTGGGGAGTTATATTAGAAATATCCAAACTAATGCACTGAGACTTTGTTGTCCATAAGAGAAGCACCAAGAGCTTGTCAGAGATCAGTTAAAGCTGGGGAGAATCAACATGCCCTTGAACTAAGTAGCAGTTGTTTAGCTGGGTGCACACGAAGTGTTGTGTTGGAAGAGAAGGCTTGAGAAGACAAAGGTTCTTGCTGCTCTGTGCCTGCTACATGCCATTTTATTTTAAGCTGGGATGAAAGAGAGCAAGGACAAACACTCATCTCAGATCTGTCTGCAAATAACTTTGGAAACCACTTGGGCCAGTGGAAAGTCTGGCTGCGTGTGACTGAAAGGAGCCCTCACCAAGAGGCAGGTAGGGAGGGCAGGACCTGATGGTATCAATGTAGTCCTTCATGGCCTCAATCTGGCAAAGATTTAGACCTTCACTTCCTCAGTAAATTTCCCTTCTCTTATCCATAGGAGAGTGCTCAGATCCCCTTGTGAAAGCTGGCATTGCCCTTCCCAGTTCAGATGCTGCTTACTTTGTGAGCTGCTGTACCCCAGTTAATTTACCCATCTATTATTTGTCATTATATAGTTAGGCTTGGCTGTTGGGTTTCTGCCCCTGGAATTTCAAACAGGGGGGAAAAAATCATTAAAACCTGTTTTGAACATGTGTGTCTACAGAAGGTCCTGCATGTACAGGGGAAAAAAAAAAAGTATTAAAGCAAAAATAAGGGAGAAATACAGGACTCAGACTTGACACTTTCCTGTTGATGCACGTGATACATGAATATAGCTAAAACAAATCAAAAACTTTTTTTTTTCTCCAATGAATGTTCTTAGTATTTTTATGTGAATTTATTAAGCAGTACTATACTTGCTTGAGGGGAAAAATGAATGAGAGCTAGTAGGACTTTCCTATAATATGGAAAAAAAGGATAGAAACAGAATTCATTTGAATGGAAGTATAACCAGGAATGGCAGGGAGCCAGAAATCCCCAGAACATAAATCTGCAGGCATCTGTAATGGAAGCCTGTTTGTTATGCTCTTTGCATTGCATAATGCAGTTGGTGTAATTTCCAAGGATGCGCATGCTCCTCATTACCACGTCTCTCCAAAATATGGCCAAAGCTTTGTAGCTATCTGGCTTTGGGATAGAATCACTGCACAGATGCTCTGTAGCATATTTTTGATTCTTGGATAATGGTTTTACATGTGGACTGCACCTGTTTGGTGCTTATTTTAGCTTTGCCTTAGACTAGAGATGCAAAAACCCCACAGAATTGTTGGAAGGGAGTGGGGGACACGGGGAGTCTTAAGCATTTTGGGCCAGACTGCCTGACAAAATTGTACCTGGGCTTATCTTCAAGTTCAGTGAAGGAACTTTTGTGTAAGGGCTGGAGCGCGGTGCTTTTGATCCTGTAGGAGAGCATCTAACCACAGCCTAGTCATTAGTTTGATGAAACTGACTCACAGAGTGAGACTATTACAGCCTGGCATTGTGTACTTATAAATAATGATGATGATAATAATAATATAAAAAAAAAAAGTGATAGAAAGCCAGGCGTCTGAGCTGCAGGCAGGTGTAGAATAATGCATGAAATGTCTGCCATGCAAATGTGTAGTACCCAATGACTTACAGCAGGTTTGTTCACTGTTCTGAATCCATTTGTATCCTAGGCTGTTTAGTGTGTGACTGCAGTCCTGTTCCACCAGATTCCTGGTTTACAGCGAAAGGAAACATGTAAGAAATAATATAAAATTAAACAAGTAGTTTCCATCAGCCCCTGTAGACAGCAGGTCTTGAGCCAGCTCCTCAATTGTAAGAACAGCAGGATGGTGTACTTCCTCAATGTAATTTTTTCTTTTGTCCTCTTCTGAGGTGATAACTTATCACATCTATCGTATTTCTGGATTGTGTCTTCTCACAAGTTCCAGATTTTCAAAGTAAATCTGAGTTACTGTTCTATTAATTGTAACTATAGTTATGTGAGAGCTTCGTGTGAGAGATCTATCTCTGGCTCAGAGCTGATGCAGAAGAGCATGAGCAGTTCATCTCCTCCCAGTTTTAATTTTATTAATACAAAAGTCTCATGTCTTTTTTCCACTGAATGGGAAATGAATCTCAATGTAGCCCAAAATAAGCAATGCTATATTTGCCTGAGGGCAAGATTCCTTCATTTCAAACCCTTAGAGGTGGTCACATAACAGATTAGACAGCCCCTAATTTTACTCTCATTGTCTTGGTCTGCATTGTGGATGAGCTGAAAAGTTCTGCAATCAAAACTGAAAAAGGCACATAAAAACTTTCCAAAAGTTCCTTCAAAATTAAACAAGTGTGACCCAAGAGAAGACAAAAAAAGTGGCATTTCAAAGTGCATAAATCCATTCATGTGATATTTGTATAAGCGTCCAGAATTGTTTTGATACAGAGCACCACAGCAATACAAAACACCTGGAGAATGAGGGGTTTTTTTGTCAGTTCCTGACAGAGAGCTTAGATCAGGGAAACCTGCCCATTCAGAAGTGGATCTGTCCCTGTACATACAACTTGTCTTTTGGGAAAACACAGTTTTAAGGGTTGATTTGGACCATCTCTAGCATTTCTCAGTTTCGCTGTTGTTCTCCAACATCATTTGCAAGGAACACTGTTGTTGTGTAACACTGGCCCTAGACTTTCCCTAAACTTGTCAGCAGTTTGGATCATACCTATTTTCTTGACCTGCTTCTGTCCAGGACAATCTAGTTCCTTTTTATCCTGGGCATCATCGTGCAGTAACCTACAGCAAAACATTAAGGAAATATTTAATTGGGAAAATTAAGATTGGTGAGCACTTCAGAGCACTCTGACTTTTCTGTTACTCTTCTCTGTACTTCTTCAATTATGTCACATTATTCTAGAAGGTTAGTGCATAGACCTGGACAGAATCCTTTAAGCGGGTTTTGCTTTCCGTTCTAGACGGATACAGGGCGATGAACACACAGGATCCCATCCCTTCCTCACTCTGCAGGGACCAGTGCTGGGATGGGCAGAACATATATATTTTGCATATGGGCAAAATTAGGAGTGTTTGAACCTTCTTCAGAATATTGGTTAGTTGTTTTAGGAAGAAAATTGCACTTGCTTTTTAATCTCAAACATCCCTTTGGATTGTCCCAGCATCATGCATGTTATTGGCTTTTTGTTTTTCCGTGGCCTGCCAGTTTTCCATTTTTTTTAAATGTAATACACTAATTTCAGCAAAAAAGAAAAAGGGAGAGAACCTCACAAGTCTCCCTACATGAAATGGCCCCAGAGTACACATCCCGCGCCGGGGCAGGAGGGGTAGCTCCGCTCTCCCCGTAGCCGTTTCCGCGCGGAGGGCCCTGCCTGGGTGCCGTGCGGGCTCTAGGTCTAAGCGGGACCCGCTGCTGACGGGCCTGTGCGCTAGGAAACGCCACGCGCGCAGCGCCGGGCAGGCAGCGCGCAGAAATGACCTTCAGGTGCGGAGCCGCCCTGGGGCCTCCGCGCTGCCGCGGCCGCCCGCGCTCAAGGT
>VZSV01000048.1:3103519-3135092 GCA_013398735.1 Nothocercus julius
CTGGTAATTAAACGATTCTGTGTTGCAGGCTGGTTTCATACAGTCCTTTTTTCCAGCTTCAGGGTTTTTCTCAAATAAGAACTGCAGCGTTGTTTTCACCCTGCAGGGAAACAAGATTCTGGACTAGTGTTGTACTTCTTTTGCTGTAACTAAGAGGAGTCAGCACTTGCATATTAAATTTCCTCATAGTATTAAGAACTGTTTTTTTTGAGGAAAGAAGAATAAGTCTTCTTGGGATTTGAGTAATCACTTGAATAAGAGAATGAAGGTTTTGTTTTCCTTCCCATCTTCTGGGTGGGGAGAAGCCTGTGAAAGTAAAGAGTATAAGCAGCAGTATAAGCATGAGTAGTATATAAGCAGGGTAAGCATGAGTATTGCCAAAATACATGACAACATTGTGTTCAGGTGTGTGTGATTTATTTTTTTTGGACAAGGCTGTAATGGAAACGGCAATTGAGGGTATAAGGCATTAGTTCTTGGTGATCTTGCACTTGAGTAACTTGTATATCTTATTTGTACAAAGGAAAATTTCCAGTTTAGTACTGTATGACAGTGCATTGTCACTAGCTTAACTTTGGTATATTCTACTCGGATTGTCCATGTACTACCCAGCTTTCTGCTGCTTCCACCTCTTGTGAATACTACACAGTCCCGTTCATCTGGTTTTTGTATTCAATCTTGGCCTTTGCAGATGTTTGTTCTGTGCTTAGGGATATGTTGCAAAATGAAGTGCTGTTGCCACATAGCCTATAAGACTTAAATATTGACTGTGGGGTTTGCGTTGTGTGGTAAAAAAGTTAATATGGTAATTGGCATTTCCCAATATTCCAGCTAATAAAACCTCTCTGCAGTAATTACTCTTTTAAATCTTCATGTATGACATTTTATTGATTATTTTTACTGTTTTGAGGTGAGAATGATGTAGACTTCTGTAAGGGAAGTTTCCTTTGAAACCAGCGTTCTTCGCTGGTGAACTTGTGGTGCTTGAGGACTAACTTATCTTCTGTTTGAGTTACCCTGTATTCCTTCTTACCTTGAAAAACTGAATGAGTTATCAGGGATGTTTTGCTTACACCTGTTTCTGGTTCAAATCATTAATGCAGATGAATAATGACACCAGGATTTACATTAGCTTTCTGTGTCACAACATGGTCCAGTGAATGGAGAAGGTATTTGAAATGATGCCTCATGCTGTAACGCACTCCAGAAGAGAACAAAATATTCAAATGCTGTCAATGCTGTAAAAATAGCCTGAGAAAGCATCGTTGTGTTCAGTTCCAATGTGACCTTTGAAGGTCCTGGTACTTACATGTTCTGTTTTCCCTTCATCGATCCTTGTGCAACAGTATCGTAGCCAAGTAGGAGCAAAGATTTCGGCGTGACTGTTTTCTGCACTGATGCCACGCAGCATTTTTCCACTTTAGCTGTAGGGAAGAAACCACCTAGGTGTCTGAATTGAATTGCCCTTTTTTAAATGAAGATAAAGCTTTTAGTCAGCACCTTATTTGTCACCCTAAATTAGTTGGTAATTATTAGAGGTCCAAGAATGTGTGTTTTGAGGCAGCATGACTGTTTATGACTAATGTGTGTTAATCAGGGCAGGTTTTTTTTTTTTTTTTTTTTTTTTAAGCACTTCCAAGGTATAGCTATAGTAAGGTGTGTTTTTGGCCCCTGTTTAGTTTGCTGCGTCTGTGATGTTTAAATGCAACATGAGTAGCTGGTACTGCTTAGCCTGGGTACCTAACTGGAAAACCTGGGATGTTTCACTTATAAGGTTATGGAATTCCATGATTATATAATACCATTAATGAAGAGAACAGGAGTGAAAGTGGTTATGGTCTTCATGCTGTATGATATGGTGAATAAATATGGCATTACTGGTTACTGGAATTGTTTCCAAGACATTTGAATATCCCACAGTTTTGTAATCTTAGGAATTACTTGTGGTGACGTGCTGCTTACAGCAAGTCTCCAGCTGATTTTAATGCAGGCCAGAGCGAGGATGGCCTGAGGTGCAGCACCGGCTGTGAGAAGAGCGGCGTGTGTGGCCAGCGCCCGGCTGTCACCCCCGCGTGTCGCCGTCCCCGCCACGGGCGCAGCGCGGGGCCGGCAGGCGGGGAGGCTCGCGCACACCTCGCTCGCACCAGGCTGGGTGCCCTCACATCCAGGAACGCCATTCCTGGTCCCCTTTGCTAATCGCTGCTCCCTCTCACTTTGCCAGTTTGGGGTGGGGACTTGCTGCTACACCTCAGAGGTCGGTTTCGGGTAATAAGGCTACGGTTTGCGGGTGATTGCTCTTGTTTAACCTACAGCTCTATACTTTGTGCTTTTTGTTCTGGATTATTTTCCAAGTGAGGAGGTAGGCATTCAGTAAGCCCTTGCTGCCTCAGTGTTCTTAAAATATCTAGAAAGCTTGATCTAATATGTATGCATGATTTATTTATCCTTAGCTTTGTAAGGCTTGAAGAAACTTTCTAAGCAGATTTTTTTTAAGCTATACATGCTGCTTTTGCCCAGATGGAAACAAATGTTTCTGTTTTAAAACATATGTTTGGATTGCTCAAAATAAACCTGTAAAATAGAGCTATATATGTAAGTTATTATCAGCTTTTTAATAGAAAGCAGCTTACAGAAGCTGTGAGAAGGCTACCCATCTTGGGTGATTTCTATTTTGTTTCTTTGTTCTTATTTTTGACTCTCCTCCCTTCTAGTCCTAGTTGAAACGGGAAGTTCTTAGCTCATCAAAAGATCAAGCGTAAGTATCTGCATGTAAAAAGCTGGTTATGCAGCCAACTGATGGGAAGCCAGATCGTACACAAGTTATTGGATGGCTGCTTTTCTGAAAGGCACACTTGCTTGGAAATTCTCATGTCTCTGTGAAATCATGTGCAGGTTGTTCCTAGTGCTGCTTTAAAGCGTGGAGGAAGGGTCCCAAAATTTAGCATGCAAATAAGTACAGAAGCCCACGAGGACTTACAAGTTGATAAATAAGCTGGCTGCGTTGTAAGCTGGTTAATACTGTGATCAAGAGAAATTAGTATTAGTCTTCATTGCAACCTTGACTGTATGTATAGGCACATGCACACACGAAAAATGTTCTTACTGATGAGAAGGTGTTATCTTATTGTTCTGTTTGTGCAGTGTCTTAAAGAGATTAAAAAAAATTTAGATCTCTGAAAAATACCTAGATAAATAACTACCTGTTGAATGTTAGTAGGACTAATCAAGGACTCAACTGTTTAGAATAACTACTAGTAAATGAATTTGTTTGGAAATAGCAAAACATTACAAAAATGTAAATCATAGGGTTTAGTCATGTATGTGTTTGGGGGGAAAAAAATAGAACCTAAGATGTTATGTGAGTTATGCTGAAGATATTTAAGAGTATCAATACCACAAATGAAGTTATTTATAAAATAGTGAGATAGTATATATAGCCCTGATTATCTGTGTTTGTGGAGAAATAGTTTCAGAAAAGTACAGGAAAAAGAAAATGGAGCCTCTTGCTAACAAGAGATTGGCTGGGTTTGGCTTATGAGCCAGGATGATGAAGATGTTAGTGCCCTTCTCTGTAGTCTGTAGCAGTGAGTGAGGAGAGCTGTGTAAGCTGAAACAGCTCTGGCAAAAGAAGGAACTGCTGTAACCAGTTTGCAGCTAAGTTTGGGAGCTTAGTAGAGAGAATAAAGATCTAACCTGCAGGATTTGGGTGCAATCTCTCTGTAAGAGTACAGGATTAAAAATTCAACTGACTTATGTAGAGGTTGCTTAAACATGCGACAGAGCTGTTATTTGTTGTCCCTTTAAATAGGGGGAGGTGTTACTTAATGACCCAGGTGCTCCAAGGAAGTAAGAATGGAATGGAATTCTTGTCCGTGGGGAACAGGTAATGCTTTGATAAATTTTTCTCCCCTGCTTAGTGCTAAGCACAGAATTCAGAGGGGGGGGGAAAAAAAAAAAAAAAAGAATAGTGTGTTCAATTCTGAATGTAACCTGTCTTGTGGGGAGAGCTTGATGGGTTCATGCTATTCAAAGCCTATGGCAAAACTAGGTGAAGTGCCCTGTGGAATCTCTTGGAGCGAACCTTTCCCCCAGATAGCCCAGCTGCTGCTGTGCATCAGATTACCCAGTTGTGCAATGCTGCAGATCCCTCCTGTTTGCACAGTTGCATGCGGCTGCAGCAAAGTTTTTGAGTAATGGAGATTTTTATCTCGAGATAATAAGCCTGTAAGTTGTTGGTGCAGTCTGTTAACATAAAGAGAATTAATTTTCCGAAGAAGATAAGTGGAGTCTTTGCTATTGATTTATGCCAGGCTCTTAAAAGTCAGTGATTCATCTTGAGACTTCCCACATCAATTCTCTGAAGCCTAGAACTAGACTTAGTGTTATCAGTTTTTGTTCAATGCTTACTGTAGTGCAGCAATATAGCAGGGTAATGTTATTTGCCCCACGCTAATAGATTTGATTGAGCCAACAGGGACTTTACTAACCCTCTTTGCAAAAGGAGAAATCAACTTGTAACAGTCTAATCAGATGATTTTAACCAAGGAGAATTGCCCTTTTTTATACTGTAAAGACATTTCTGCAACACATCCAGTGTCTTTATTTTTCATAATAGATCAACCTTTCTTTCAGCCTTCTCACTGGGACCTGTGGAGGCAGTGTACATGCAAACAGGTTTCCTCATGCTTGCCTGCCAGCAGTGATGGCCCTGGTCATCTCAGTGATATCTGAGAGGGGTGTGTTTCTATAGCCAGGGAGGCAGGAGCTCCTTGGACCCCCTGGCATCCCGTGTGCTCGTCCCTGTTAGCACTGCAGGCAGCACTCTCCAGAGAGTTCAAGTCTGTAGGTACTGACTGGGTTGGGGCATCCAAAGCTCCTGTCAAGAATTGGTAAGAATTAAGTGCTGCAGGTTTGCCTTCTGTTTCAGAATAGGCTGATAGTAACTGAAGTTGCAACAGGTTAAAATAATTATTGTAGTACAAGGTGGGTTTTTTTCTTTACTTTTACACAGAGCTTTTGTAGATTTGAATGGGACTTCTCAGGGTCTTTGAGACTTGTTTTTTTTGTCCTAGATGGCCAACGAGTGGAACTTGTGGCCATCAGTGCTGAACTTCTGTTGCTGCTAATGGAGCTAGGTCCTTGCTGTGCCTGGGCTGGCCGTGGCACGTAGTGGCATTTCTGGCATAATTGTGTGACAGATCAGAGTGTGCCCCAGCACGGGGCATCTGTGCTCCTCAAAAAAGAGGTTGTCTATGCGTTTTAAACATTGAACTCATGCAGCTCATTCTCTTTCTGCTAATATCTGCAAGTGTTACAGCTCTACATGGTTCTGGTGGCTGAGGAGACACCCACTGTGATAGGAAAGGTACTTATTGCCACCGTTTGAAAGGAGCTTTGAAATGCTGGAGTGCTACAAGTTCCAATTGGTGTTAAATATGCGTCCTCTTTTTGGAGAAACTTTTAAATCGAGAGCAGAGCTGATCAAGGATAGAGGGGAATTATAGATACTATGTAGTAGAAATGCAACTTAATGGTTATTTTTTGGATAGGTTAGTGGTTAGCTGGTAGGTGTGTTTATTTTCTTTTTAAGTTTTTTTCCGCTCTCCTCCTCTCCCTTTATCTAATTTAAGAATTGGTGACAGGAGTCAGACCAGGTGAAATGCAGTCAATATGCTCTCCCAAGAGGTGTTGACTTGAGAAAATATTTTCCTGGAAAAAAAAATTAGTTTTGTAAGAGTATACTCCTCCAGAGAAGAAGGATATTTTGAGGTTCTCTGCTGTTTTGAGGAATTTAGGCTTGATTATAAAGTCTAAATTAGAGATGTATCTTACGCTTGTGAGTTGGATATGCAAGTGCCCAACAGTTTTCAGGAGCAGATTCTGATGTTTTAGCTTTCACCAACTGATTCCTCATTCAGGAAACATTTTATGATACAGCTAACCTGTATATTTATAGTGGCTTTTTCTCTCTGTTTCCCCTTCCCTTAGCATTCCCGTGGTTTGGAATGGATATCGGAGGAACCTTGGTTAAACTGGTCTACTTTGAACCTAAAGACATAACTGCAGAAGAGGAACAGGAGGAGGTGGAAAACCTGAAAAGCATTAGGAAATACTTGACCTCCAATACAGCTTATGGTAAAACTGGCATTCGTGATGTCCATCTCGAACTGAAAAATTTGACTATGTGTGGACGCAAAGGAAACCTGCATTTCATCCGCTTTCCCAGCTGTGCCATGCACAGATTCATACAGATGGGTAGTGAGAAGAACTTTTCCAGTTTGCATACAACGCTGTGCGCCACAGGAGGTGGAGCTTACAAATTTGAGGAGGACTTCAGAACGGTATGTGGACAAGTCCTGTGGTCTCAGTGGGAAGGATGTTTGGGGGGGAGGGATTTTATGAGAGGCTTCCTACTGATGAAAATTTGCAGAGAAAATAACACTTTTGTCAGCTCTAACTGGATGAGACTAATAGGTTGAAGCCTGAGACTACAGGTACTCATCTTGTATACTGGATAGGTATTGAAATTCCATAAATGAAACCATACAGGCTGGCAACTAGACTGTTCTTCCCTTTCCTGTATTAGTCTGCTTGAAGCAGAAAGTCTGGATTCTGGAAGAGCAAGCTTGGGGTGGAGGGAGGAAGCCTAGGGAAGCACAGGAACGTAGTCAGCTTTCGATTTCAACTCTGGCAGTGTGTCAGAAGAAAGGTACCCTGCATGGAGCTTGGGAGGGGAGGGTGGAAATAAAATGCAAATCTGAAGTATTGAGGTGCTGCTTGGGGTGTTAACTTCTGTGATGGCTGCAGCTTCTCAGTGGAGCTGGAGTGGCCCCGCAGCAGAAAGCAGTGGTGAGCAGGGGTGTAGGCAGCTGTGGTGCAAGCTGCCTCCCGGAGAAACAGTCACTGGGGAGGCAGGAGCCTGTTGTGTGTGAGTCTCTGCTGGTGCATATCTCCGTTTATTTTCTGTAAAAGAATGACTAGCCTGTCTGTACCGGAGTGTTCTTTGCACAGCTAATGTGATCGGTGACCTTAGGAGGCAGATCTCCCGTTCC
The DNA here is from genome assembly GCA_013398735.1 of Nothocercus julius. Taxonomy (NCBI): domain Eukaryota; kingdom Metazoa; phylum Chordata; class Aves; order Tinamiformes; family Tinamidae; genus Nothocercus; species Nothocercus julius. The sequence goes on from VZSV01000048.1 coordinate 3,110,572, forward strand.
TGACCCGAGTGCGAGGAGTGGCTGCCCAGGCTGATGGGCTGCAGCAGTTGCTTGTTTGTCTCTGCCTCAGGCTGGGGAGATACAACCTTGGTGTGTGAGCTGTTGACCAGTCTTTGATGTGTGCATTCCTCACCCATGCCAGGGCCATCTCAGATCCTATCAGCTGCTCACTGACACCCAGGATGTTATTTACAGACAAGCTTGATTGTGTAGTCCGTCTTTCTTCCTGCCTCACTTTTAACCTCTCGTTTCTCTTAATCACTACAGTCTAAGATTTCTACTGTTAACCAATCCTTGGTTTGTTTTCTTCTACCTGGCACACTGCATGGCCTTGTCCCACCTGTGAGAGCTGTAATCCATGTGTAGATCCTCATGCTATTTACTCTGCTGCCTAGGTGAGGGACTTGGGATGCAGAAATGTTTGCAAATTGCAGGCTCTGCAAAGACTGAATCTAAAATTTCTGAAAGTAAACTCTCAAGTTGCTGGTCAAAACAGCTTTACTTGGCCTGGCTTGTGCACCTTTGCTCTGTCCTGATAAAGGTTGTTAACACCTGGGGGGAACTATCTTTCCAATTCTGTTCTCTCTCTAGCTGTGGAATACTGCACTGGAGCATCCCTGGCCCATGTGCTTACTGCAGGAATAGCCAAGGCTTCCAGACTGGACTCTGTGGAGCTGCCTCTGCTAACAGTGACTTTATTGTGGTCTGAGAAGGCAAGGGGAGGAAAAAAAATGGGACAGTTTGAGATTCTCCTTTCACACGTGGTACTGAGATGCATGAACTTCATCCGATACAGTTTGCTAAGCCTTAAATGAAGAGAATCTAGTCTTTAGTAGTCAGTGTCACCTGCAAAAGCAATGCACAAGTGTCTTGAAATTGCACAGGGAAGAAACTGCCCATCTGCTCTTGACTGCTTCCTTCCACACAAAATTGACCCTCTTTAAGAATCTAGGAGCTCCTGGCATCCATTCCTGCATTATAGGATTTTTTTTTTTTTTTGTGAATATTCTTTGCCTACCGGAGGATCAAGCTATTCTAATTCCTCAAGGGGCAGTGAGAATGCTGTGGAGGTGAGCCCAGATGTCAGCTGCTATACTAGGAAACCATTTTCTGTAAATATTGGGCATAAAAGCAGCTAATATAATGAAGGACTGGCAAGTTCCTGAATTGCTCTAAATCTCTGTTAGTGCTAGGTAGTTTTTTGGGGGGTGGACCAGCCTCAATGGTGAGGTGAATTCCGCAACAAGCGGGACCTTAGTTTAGTTTTGGAGAATTCTTGTACATGTCCAGGTGTGATTTGGGTCACCCTCCCGTGGCAACAGGAGGTCACTTTGAGATGTTCCGAAGATATTAGCTATCCCTCTAGGAAGGTCAGTTTTCTTGAATTCGTGTTCTGCGTTGTATACTGTCAGATCAACTTATTTAATAAGGAGGTTCAGAGCTGAATGTCCCTTGTTCCTGCAGCAGTAGCATTAACTGGAACTTACCTAATGGTTATTGCACCTAGGCATCTTTCTTCACATATTTGGTCTTATTTGGGGAAATATGCACTTTACAATGCAGGTCCAATCTCTCTCATGTCAAATGTTGGGCTGCTGTAGCTTTTGGTTATTCTGATTCCCAGTCATTCTTACTATGTTTTCTCAAGATTTATTAGACTTGAGAATCAGACTGAGCCGGGCTATGCTGTCTCACGTTAAGTGGTGAATCCAAAAAGTTTTAGGTGTTGCTTCTATTTTTTTAATTAAAACTTGATAATTAGGGCATAAATAAATAAGGGAGTGAAGTTACTCATAGTTTGTGGCTGCTGATGTCCATTTTTTTCATTAGAATAGTAGATGTGATCCCGTTTGTCTGCTTTTAATGATGGGTGGGAGAGAGTGCACAGTACAGATCGCTAGTACAGATCTCAAAAGCTAGCAAGATAGCTAGCAAGATATTTGTGCAAATAAGCCTGTCACTGACTTGAATTTTCTTATTGGTTTTGCTATTTGCAGTCAGGTTAGTAATCTGCCTGTCAGTTCCATGTCAGCCAGTGCCCAAACACTGTGTACTGCAGTGCTTGCTGCTGCAAGGCAGGTGGGGTAGCGCTAGGAGCGTCACCCCTGGCTGGGCTTGTTCTGCTCGTTATGGTACCAAAGTGTGAGGGCACGTAGTCAATTACTGGTGGACCTGAGTGTAAAATCCTGAAGCCCTGCAATGTCAGTTTATATTCTGTGTGCTGCAACACTTGAAATACACATATATATTTATATAAAAATTATGGTGTGTGTGCATCTGTATATGTATATACATACACACATTCTAGGAGACTGGTTGGGGTGTTTTTCAGTGTAGTGCAGTCCCTGGAGTGTAGTCATGCCTAAGGAGAGTGCTTTGGACACCTCTTCTTACAGCTATCCAATTCCACACCTTCTTTCAAAGTAAAACATTGCTTGGCTCAAATTGTAATATCTGTGTGGTATTATAGAAGCAAAAGAAATACTCTCCATTGTATGAAGGCTTGCTTGTTTAATATCTCTGGGAGGGCTAAGTGTCCTGGGTGCTGGCATTAAACCTGGCACATGTCGTAAGCTACTGTAACAGCAGCTGCTTCCCTTGATGTGCTCTGCTGCCTGCCAGTGGGCATTGGGCAACAGTTGCAGAATTGCTCTCTTATAAACATGAAAATATCTGTTTCATACACTTGATTACTCTAATGTACCTGGAGGAATAGCAGTCTAGTGCCAAGTCTAATATCCTTCTGTTGGAGTATTTAATGCCTTATATGGCAGAGGCTTAAAATGGGAACAGTATGGAAAAAGTGTTGTTTGAGTGTTAATTACAACAAAATCTGGTTAAATGCTAACAAATGTATAGAATTGCAAGTAACCTACTTTTATTCAAAACCTCTATTTTACCCCACACATGCTTTTAATAGTCGCCTCCTTATTTCTTAGTATTTCTAAATGCTTGTGCGTCTTAGGGTTTCAGGATTGTGAGTCTCAGACTTAAGACAAAAGGTTTGACATATTGCAAAATAACATTCGAATTCCAGAGTAACTTTCTAAGATTGCAGCACTTCTTGTTAAAATAAACAAGCAGATACTCTGTGGCTACTTGCCTGTTATAGTACCCAATTCTGAATCTCTAAACAGGTTTTTCAGACATATCCATTACTTTTGTAAAAATTAGTAGGAGCTATCTGCTGTCTACCTGAAGTCCTTGATTTATGTAATAGAAGAGCAACTAAATCCATGAAGCTGGTGAGGTTTGACTACCTAACCTTCCTCTATCATTATAGATAAGAGGAACGACGGAGAAGTCTCTAGGGTCTGTTTGGTGGCTGCAGGCAATAATGAGTAGTCTGGCAATCTATTTGATTCACTCTTTAAAATCTGAATGTTTTCCTTAGAAGTAGGAAAACTGACTGTATTCATTAAGCTAGACCACAGAAATAATTTTACCAGCCATATGGTTATACTTAATGCTCATTAAAGAGCATCAGTAAGTGATCCACTAAAAGGACTCTTTCCAGCATGGGGTTATAGGGTTTTTTTGTATTTTTTTCTTCCCTTTCTGAATGACTGGTCTTTATGGCTGACTTTCTTTGCTTTCAGGTAGCAGTGCTGTTGAGGCATGGATCAATCTGTCACCTAATTCTGATCATCCTTCCTCCAACTGCTGTCACTTCACGTCTTCTGTAGATGTATAAGTAGCGTCACTTTTGTAAAACCGAAGAGCTCGCTGGCTTATTTGTTTGCTTACTTGTCATATACATCTCATATGCTCTTTGCCTCTTCCATGGTATCACACGCTCCTTCCACAGAAGTATGCTGTGATATTCTGAGGAGCGAGTTCTTAGGCTGCTGCTTCTTACTTTCTTCTGACTTTCCTCACAAAACCATGTGGAGGAAGAGGGAAGAAAGGTTGCATGTCTGCTCTGCAGACCTTTATCCAAATCCTGCTATATTGCAAAAATTCTGACAGTTGCGATGGGTTGAAACTGGGATCTTTGTACTTGTGTCCTGAATAGGTTACAACAGATTTCGACTTGTCTTGATATGAATGTTGCTGTTGGCTTCAGTGGAAGCAGAGCCTGAGCCAAAAAACACTTAATAAAGAACATTCATGTATGTGTGTGCGCATGAGTGTGTGTATTTAAAAAAGGTACCAATGCAATTTCAGGTCTTCCCCTTTCCCAAACCTATAGAAAATGCTATAGAAACCTGTAGAAAAGCTAGCTGTGGTGATAAAAACTGAATGCCTGACAGTGCCTGGTAGCCGTTCTTTGCAGTGCGTGCTGCATAATGGGGAGCTGTGTGTAATTCTAGGGTGGTGTTGGCTCTCGCCGCTTGAGGAGGCTGCTCTCCTGACGGTCGTGTGGAGCTGGCTCAGAGCTCACGTGGAATCCAGGGAGCGGGTGAAGTAGCCAAGACACCTTGTGCTGCTGCCAGCAGCCCGGAGACCCGGCCGAGGCGAATGGGAACAGGGAGCACGTGCTGCCCTCCCCGGCAGGACAGGGAAGAGATCCTTCCAACTGGGTGGCCAAGAAGGTGGAGTCTCTGAAGATGGATCCTAAACTAGTGCTTTTTCCCCCAAACTGGTGTAGAGTTGTCCTTCTTTTTTACCTTTGAAGATGTTGGGTTGACCCTTTGGTTGTACTAAGCTTTGACTCATTTGGATGTGAGTGGAAATTTCCTAGCCTCAGTGTATGGGATGACCTGGGGAGAATACCTACATCATCTAAACTAGAAAAGCAGATTTAGAAAGATGTGGGGGTTTTTGTTTGTTTTTTTTTGTTTGTTTTTTTTTTTAACTTGTTTTCTGTGGTGCTGGTGAGGTGAAGATAATCCAAATATAAAGTGAAGTGCATACCTATGAAAGTGAAGGAGAGGTAATGAGAGAGACAGGAGGAAAAGATAGACCATGAGCTATTATAAGCAGGAAAATTTGGAGCAGAGCCCAGAAGGGTTATAAAAGCCAGAGTGAGCAAGTAACAGTAAGCAAGGCTGTTCTAACTCATAGTTAAAAAATTGCAAAATCTTACATCTGTAAGAGTTTCTTAAATATTTGTCTATCTTTCATTGAAAGTTCAGGAGACAAGTGAGCAGCTCTAAATCTTAACTGCAGTAGGTTCTGAAGTTACCATTTTCTCTCTAAAAATTAAAACTTAGTTTCATGAGTCAAAGCTTCATTGAAGAGATGTGTGCTAATCCCCTTGGCTTTTTTCCCCCACCCCTGCAGAGATGTCCTGGTTGCCCTCAACTCACCTGAGGAGGCCTGGAGCCTCTCATGTTTGCACTGCTGCAGTGGGAACACTTACTTGCCCATAAAAACTAAAAAATATGACCTGGGTCTTTGATTTCTGTTCTCCCATGCTTGAAGGAAGCAGCAAGCTGGGGCCAGGTTGTTTCTTGGCATCAAGGTCCTGTCAGCTGCCCTGCTGTGATCCCTGTGGTCGTGGTCTTGCTGGTATGAGTCACTTTTATACTCTGTGATGTCTGAATACAGCTAAGGCTTATGTTTGGCGTTATGTACAAAAGCCTTGAACAGAAAATGCTATTTTGCAGTATTCCTTGTAAGTCAAGAGGAAGACTTTCATTCTCCTTAAAACAGCATCTTTACCTGTAGCAATGGACCTTTTCCAACTCAGTTTTTGGGGTTAGTTGCTCAGGCATGAGCTGTCATGTGGCAGCATTCACTTCTCTGCTGTGTGATACCCAGTCGTGTATCTGTTGAAGTCCTTAGACCCTGCTTTTGATGGTCTTGAAGAATTCCTTGAGGTTCTGTGTTTTCTGTTCCTTCCCATTTTCTAGTGTTTGAAAACAGTCTAAAATTAAAGAGAAAATTTTATTCTGTGGCCATAACACAGAAAAATCATTCCTTTAAAAGATGCGTATATTTTCACTGTAACGGTCACAGGTTTTCCCGCTGGAGTCTTGCATACTACTGTGTTCTGTTTTTTCTTTCACAGTACAACTTCCTGGTTTTTTTTTTTTTTTTTTCTCTCTAGAGAAACAACATGGTGAATATTGCAGGCGTGCAGAGCAGGAGGAGCTGAGTGCTCTGCTGCTTGTACCCCTAGTAGGATACTACTGGAAAGCATCAGTAAATGCTTTTTGTAATAACAGTTGCAGGAAATAAGTCATGTTCAAGTGTATTTTTGCACAGTTTTCATCCTTGTTTTTACATTTGCACATAAACATGAGTTTTTGCAAGGAGAACTGGTCTGAGCGGCTGAAAAATGAGGAGCAGCAGAACATGGCGAGGCCAGGTGATGCACCAGAAAAGACATAAGCCTCCTCATACGTTAGTTAGGATGTTTACAGGTCTTGTGTTTCATGATGCAGTTGAGCTGCTTGAGTCTTTGTGAGCAGAGAATGAATAAAGCAAAGGCAGCTGGACAGGCCCTGGCAGGGGCTGTGAGCTCCGACCCCGGCTCTCTGGCGGCTCTGCTGTCGGCCGGTGGCTGCGCTCGCAGCCCGTGGTCATTCCCAAACGAGGGCTGCTGGGGTGGCTCACTGGGCTGCTTTGAGCCTGGGCGATCTCGCGGGCAAAGAACTTGAGATTCCCTCAGTAAAAGGTGGATCCGTATGGAATACTGATGCTGATCTCGTTCCCTCAGTAATGAAAGACAAAACTGTAAAACAGCTTGTTTGCAGTGACTACTGCTTTTCTGCCTACTGGATATAACATTTTGTTAAAGGAATTTCTAGTCTCTTTATCAGGTCTGACTTCTCATTTACAAAACTTTACTGGTGGGTGCTTCTGTTTAAGAAACTTCTGTTTAGTTTTTTTCTGTTCTTCCCTTACAAAATCATTGGGCAGACCTGACAGTCTGCAGAAAGAAGGGTTTTACCTGTTTCTGCATTCATACCATGTTTTATTCTTAGTTTTGGATTGATTGCTCTTTGTTTTCAAGCTCTGTCGCTCATATTAAAGTGCAACACCAAAGAGAAAAGCAGCTTGTTCCTCTCTTTGGCCAATGTGAGGCATAGGGACTGTGATGCCAAGGGTCGCAAATCCACTAATGAATCTTCTTTCACAAATAGCTTTTCCATAGCTTGTTTGTGTAGCAGTGAGTGAACAGTGAGCAGTAAGGCTTGGAAATAGCGTGTGTTGGAAGAAATATTTCATACCTCTCAGTAATGATATACATAAAAATAAATGTGACATTGCTTTGTGCATTGTGTATCCGTGTTAAATCACGTTTTGTCAAGCTGCAGTTCATGCAGTAAAATGATGAAAATGAGTCTCTACAGTGCATAACATAGGAAAGATCTTGGTAAGTGTGGAACCTTTGCTAGTTTTCCAAACTATGTGCAACGCAGTTAAATATATAAACATTAATTATAATGAAATACTAATTATGAATTTGATGTGATTATATAAACATAATTATATGTAATTATATACATTAATAATATATTCTATATAATCCTCTTCTAAGCAGAGGTGGCATTGTGGACTCCAAGAGAGAGTACGCAAGATGTTTATGATGATAATCCATTGTATTGTATGCCTCTTGGTTGCATTTTATTCTGCGCATTTAATAGCAGGAAGCTACTGAAATCTGTGAGTTTTGCAAGATTTTTGTAACGCTCATTTGAAACACTGTTTTCTTACTTTTGTTGATTTGCTGGGTAAATAGTTTAATTCCGTAATTGTAACTTAACTTTAATTCTATATTTGTAACTTGTGTAACAACTTGATAACCAGGAAAAAAAAACTTGCTACAGTTACAGTAGTAAAATGTGCAACAAGAAGCAGTGATTGCTACTTGTATGTACTGACAGGCAGAAATCTTAAAAAATTACTGGGTCTGTTCTGCTGTTTTGAGTCTGCTTGTTATGGGAGGGGAAGGGGAAAGACTTAAATAGCTCAGAAGAATGTAACCTATTGCTTGTGTCTGTTGTACTAAAATATCTTTCCTCTTCGTAGTAACTTAATATAGCTTCCAGAATTAAAAATAGGCAGTAGCTACAAAAATATATTGCAATATGTACATTTTAAGAACTTTCCTATTTTTATATAGTTTCTTCCTGTTCCTAACATCCTCTTCTTTTTTTAGTAGAAAGGGAGCAGATAAGACACATGGCACAGGTGTGAGAATGCAGGTGACCTCAGATTTGGATGGGTGATTTTTCTCCTCCACTCCCACAAAAGTCTCTCTAACACGGGTCTGAACCAGTGTCCTCTGGAGAGGAGACTTCCTACAGGCTGTCATCTTATCATATATTTCTAGAAGGGGTGTGATTTCTAATTCTGGTACATGGAATGTAATGACAAGCAGACCTGCCTGCTTAGGTCCAGTCTTGGGGGATCTGTGTGATCTCAAGAACATCCTTCTTAAGTTCTTACAATTGTTTTTCTGCCTTCTATTACAAGGATGTTATTACGAACAGTGTACCAGGGCATGGATGTCAAGATATTTTTGTCTGGGGATTTTCACTGCTGTTATTCACCAAACACTGGGAATACTGGAATTTTTTTCAGGAAACTTTTTTAAAGTGCTACTCAATTCTGAGGAGTAGCCTGCTGTTTGCTTGTGAAATGTTTTAGAAACATGTTTTTTCAGGAATGTTCTGCTGCAAGTTTAATGCCTGTTAACATAACATGCAATTTGTAAAGCTTGAACTGTCTGGTGGTTTAGCTAAGTTTCTTGTTCTTGCTTTTTTCTATTGAATGTATTATTAAATTGCTGGGAAAAATACTTGGATTAGGAGTTAAGGCCTCTTGCATCCTGAGAAATGCTAAAAGCTGCAGAGCACGGCTCCTCTTGGGGTGGTGATGAGGGGAAGGGCATTTATTGCTTCAGACTATTGGAGTGTAGGGGGAAGTTTTCCTGTACTGCTTGCAGACTGTGGAGTTTCTCAAGGGCAGGGAACCGAAGGTCGGCACTGAATATCCTGTCACTGTTCTGGGAGTTACTTACTGTCAGGAAGATGGCAAATTGCTTTTATTTGTGACTTTATGCTTACTCAGATCTTCTTATTCTTTAAATTGCATAATATGTTGCTTTTACTGAAGTCTTTCAGCGGAGCCTTTCTTGGTGTCATGTTGTACGAAGAGATGCTAAGTTACTAACTTCTTGTTGTTTTCTTTCAGATTGCTGATCTGCAACTGCATAAACTGGATGAATTGGACTGTTTGATCCAGGGCCTGCTTTACGTTGATTCTGTTGGTTTCAATGGCCAACCAGAGTGCTATTATTTTGAAAATCCCACGGATCCTGAACAGTGCCAGAAAAAGCCTTACTGCCTTGATAATCCATATCCTATGTTGCTGGTTAACATAGGCTCAGGGGTCAGCATCCTAGCTGTGTATTCTAAGGATAACTATAAAAGAGTCACAGGGTCCAGGTAAATTTTATCCTATGTATTGTGATCATGTCTTTTTTTTTTTTTTTTTTTAAATAAAAGCCCCTCAGTAGGAAGACTGGAAATAGCCCAGGATTCCTTCTGAGCAGAGGCTGTGCAACCAAAATTACTGATCCATTCTACTGGGAGCTGCTTTTGTCTCCTCTTGGTGTTCTTGCTCCCTGTCTCTTACTGTGAATTATGCAACAGGTCTGTTCCAAAAAATGAATCTGATGAATCTGTCCCCTCCTTTGTTCCCTCAGAACAACCAGAGCAGTAAAGTAAGAATTTTTGGGCTAAGCAGAGACCTTTTGCTTGATCATTAGGATACATATCCAGAATATAGAAAATCTTTGTTAGAATTACCTGGTACTGCTATTGGCAAAGAAATTTTGAGGTTTCTTTTCCTTCAATTCTTATGCTTAGTATTTGGACCATGCTGGTAAATAAAACAATATCAGAGTGCAGAGTGTAAAGACACACGCGTGTGTGTGTTCTTACTTTGTGCTCAGCATAATTTCAGCCTGGGTCAGCTAAGACTCTGAAACGGTTTGTGAGGTACAAACTGAGCTGAGTTGGAATGGTCTGTTGCATGTACTCAGTAAGATTTAGATGAGAGCTCTGTTTTGGCAGCTGGGAATTCAACAGGGTTGATGCCGAGCACCCCATGCCATTTTGCCTCAAAGCGGTCTGAGGCATGTTTAAATTGAGGGGCATAAATGTAGCTGCTGCGGCCCTAGAGAGCATCTGTAGTTGGAGTTGGGTTCATCCAGACTAGTTGTAAAAGTACTGATTAAACCTATCCCCCTTGTACATGCAAATGATGTTAAAATGATTCATTTTAGAAACCCTAGGGGGGAGGAAAAAAAAAAAAAAGACTTAGACTCACTTTACACTGAAAAAAAGAATCATTGGAAAACAACATAACATATGCCCTTCTGAAAACAGCAACCAAAACAAAACAACTCTTTGGATTTGCTAGTACCTTCCAAAGCTGCATTTTTCTTCAGCCCCTGGTATATACTAATGAAATATCACCTGTATTCTGCACATGAGTGTGTATTTGTCCTCTATTGCCTTAACTAAAGTACATCTTTGTCCCAGCTGTAGGCAAAAACTGTTTTTCTGTGTACAGCACAAATGAACACAAGCTGAAGCTGAGAGGCCTCAATTTTCTGCAGTTTTGGGTTTTTTTTTTTTAAGCATAGCCTTTCATTATCTGTAGGCATGCTTCCAATCCTTCCTATTACAAGAGGACAATCATAATTTCAGTGAGTTGTTGACTTGATGATAAAACTAACATTGTTTGTAGCTGATGTGCAGAGCTTTCTGCTTCTTGGCAAATATATCATGTTGCTACTAGAAGTGTTCTGAAAAATGCTCCTAATAGTCTAGCAACACTGACTGAGTGGTGATGTTCCTAGGTAGCCCCTGTGGGTTTTTTTTGTGGAGTGCAAATGAATCATTTGACATTTGTTGGTCCTCTTTGTTTTTGCAGTGGCTGCAATCAGTGTGACTGCAGTTAGTGCAAATTAACTTTCTCACAGGTGATAAGAGTGAGGAAGGATGTAGAGGTGATAGGGAAGTTCAGCACAGCTGTTGTTCTCAGCCCAGGTGATTGCAGATAAAGGTTTTTGAGCCTGTTGAACTGATGCTTTTCAGATGCACTTAGCCTGTGTAGCTTTTTATTAGTTAAATAAGTCTAATCTGTTGAGACTAAAGAGTATAAAGTAGAATTTTAATTGAAATTAGTTATCAATTGGTATGGAATGCTTGCTACTAAACATATATAATCCTTAATATTGTACTGGAGCTTGTTGCGGGTTTCAGGTAAACTGATTGTTCCTTGGTTCCTTTTAGAAGGAACCAACCAAACTGCTTCCCACTGTTGACTTAGGGGGGTGTGGTCTGTTGTGGCTGCTTATCTCTGCAGAGATGCTTAATTTGAGTTGCTGGTAGTTCTTTTATCCCTGACTCAAGTCATCTGCTTGCTGTGTATTCCTACCCACAGAAAACTTGGTACAAAGAGCAGACTGGTGAGTGGGATTATACCATATTCTTAGCTTTCCTTTTATCTAGTGTGACTTTTTTTTTTCTTTGTAGATATTAGGGACTTAGGAATACCACATTTAAAGCCATACTAGTGTTAAATAGAAACTCCATATAGGGTGTCTCTGCTTTTCCAGTGTAGGAGTTGAGTTGCAAAGTCATAATTGGTAGCTGTGTAGAATGTGTTTAAGAACAGGGATCTGAACAGCTGTGGAAGAAGCCACTTGAAGCTGCTGGTTTCACAGAGTTGTGCTTTTCAGTCTTGGAGGTGGAACGTTCCTGGGCCTGTGCTGTTTGCTGACTGGCTGCGAGACGTTTGAGGAAGCACTAGAAATGGCTGCAAAAGGAGACAGCACCAATGTGGATAAGCTGGTGAAAGATATTTATGGAGGAGATTATGAGCGATTTGGCCTTCAAGGATCTGCTGTAGCCTCAAGGTACTTATGGTTGTTTTTCAAGCGTTCCAGTGAAATTAATATTAACTGTGCATGCTGAACTAAGTGCCTAATCCTTGGACTGTGTACCATGTCCATGTGGAAGTTTCATCCTTGTTTATCAGATAGCTTGTGTTTAGGATCTCTCACCTACTTTCTGCCTTTTTTTTTAACAGGTATAAGCAATGCTTAGTATAGCTTGCTTCCATTTAAATTACAATTACTTTAGCAGAGGTGTCTTTGCTCATTATTTTGTCCTTACAGTGAGATCCCTTCTAATGTGTTCCTCTCTTTGCTCCAAGTCGATGAATATGAAATCCAAGCAAAACTTGGATTATTGAAATAATAAAACTTCTAAGGGCATTTAACACTTCTAAATACTTCATATTAAAAGGAATGATCTTCCTCACACAGCTTTGGCCATATGATGAGTAAAGAAAAGAGAGATTCCATCAGTAAAGAGGACTTGGCCAGAGCTACTTTGGTCACCATCACCAACAACATAGGTTCTATTGCTCGCATGTGTGCATTGAATGAGGTAAGATGGCATATTTACTACAAGCTTAAAACCTTTAGAAACAACACAATAGATCATCAACATAAAAAATGTTAATTGTTGGTATAGGGATTATGTGACTGGCTTTGGTAAAGATGTGTATATTTAATGCTGGGTCCTAACTCTAGTGATTTTGTGTTGTGTACGCTCTGCTACGAAGGGTAAAATGCACACCTCAAAGGTAGGGAAGGCAGGAGAGAGCCCTGTTGCTAAGCTCTCCTTGAGCACTCGATGCCTTCTGGTGTCCAGTTGCTCTCAAGCTGTAAGACCTGGACATTAAGGCCTTTGTAATCCAAGCCAATAATACTATTAATCATCTCTGTTATCTAGTTGTTAACGGATCTTATTTTTCCATGAGAGATTTAAAAGCAAAAAAAAAAAAAAAAAAAAAAAAAAAACTCACCCTTTTGCTTGGTCTATTCTTTTTATAGCCTGATGAATTAGAATTGTCTAGACTTTCATATGTGTGAGATCCACTTTATTGGGTCGGAGATGAGACAAATCAAGTTCTGTATCCCATTTCAACATTCTCGCAGATGCTTGTTGTGCTTGTTTGTTGCACTCTCTTCCTTAAGCATGAGAACTGTGGATGGCTTGTTCCATTAACACACCTTTTTGGCTTCCAGTAGTAAAAAAATCAAGGGACTTTTGATCTGGAAGTTGTGTCGTTCAATATGTATGGTGATGAATCTCTTTAATCTACAAACTTTGGTAACTTTTTTTTAAGCACCACAAAATTCTGTGGTGAGATGAACTGTTGTCACTGTCAAAAAGGTGGGGAGGAAAAAAAAAAAATCCTCTGGTACCTGATGACTCTTTTGAGTGCAATATAATATTTTGCTTTATGAGAAATAGTAAATCACTTATCACTAATCCCTTTTTGTGGATATCTTTTAAATTTTACATTTGCAGCCTTTTGCCACATCTCCCTTTGTTTTTTTCAAGACAAAATGAACTGTTACTTGTCTCCCTCTCCTATGGAAGATGGTCTCTATTCTGCCCTTCCATATGGTCCCTTCAATCTTTTTATAGTTCTAATTTTAAGACAAAAAGATCAGATCTTCATGCTGTATTCATAATGTGCTGGTGCCATGAATTCATGTAGTGGCATATTGATGAATTCTGTGTTACTTGAGCCTTCAACAGTTTTTTGTATTTGATTTTTGTCTTTGACACTGAAAATGGAGGGTGGCGAGTTGTTTGTTGTTTTTGTTTTTTGGTTTGTTTGTTTGTTTGTTTTGAGAAACCTTCTACAGTCCCTCCACACTCCTTCCTGAGTGGTCATGGCTAATTTAGAGGCCATTGCTGTGTCTGGATACTGGTTAGGATGTCTCTCCCTCTGCCCTCTTTCCGCTGTCTTGTAATCTAGACTTCACCTGCCATTTTATTACTTAGGCACTCAGTATTATAGGACTCTTTGGCATTGTTTTGCTATTATTTTTTAATTTTGACTCTCCTCAACAACTTTGTGCATTGATAAACGTCATCACTGTGCTGCTAATCCCTCTTTCTACAGCACTTTTTAAGTAGTTGAGCATTACACATCTCGGCATGTGTCCCTATAAAATGCCACTGATAAACATCCCTTCATTTGTGAGAAGTGGCTATGTACTTTTTTTTTGTTTTGTTTTTTGGCAGCTTGACTTTTTCAGTCATGATGATTCTTTCCATGTTCTCTTTGCTTTCAGCTTCTTTACAGTGTTGCCTTGTGGCATGGAGTTCAAGCAGCATTGTACAGGGCTATCAAAGCATGGAGAGTTTCAGCAGGGAGCCACATGTGATACATTCAGAGGAGGAAATGAGCCTCTAATGTAACTTTAATGCTTTTGTGTCCTTATGAAAAAGCTTAACCTTTTTGTTTTGTGGGCAGGCTCATTTAAAAACTGGACATGATCCATAGAATTTTGTGGAAGAATGTGGTTTGATATTCTGAGTACATTCACTCATCAGTCAAAGTGAGAATATGGTTTCTGTAGCTTCAGAGGGAGATGGGGGCCAATGTTGTTGTTTTGTTTTTGGTTTTATGTATTATTGAAAATATTTCAAACATGATATTTCACTGTAAGGCCTCAGTGAGGCAAAGCTACTCATTTCTAGTGATTCAGCTAATCTCCATATAGCTTGCACTCATTAAAAAGCAATGCTGCTGTTCCACTTAATTTAGACAAATTTTATTTGGGAGATTTAGCCATGACTCTTCACCAGGCTTGATGATTAAAATGCCCAAAAAAGGGGGATTTGGATGCTTAAACAGCTGTTGAATGTGATATAACTTTTTTATGGAGTATTATGTATGTTAGGTTAGGATTATGGTGAAGCTCACGTTAGGTTCTTGGACAAAATCAATTTATATGTTCTGAAATATAAGTTTTGATAACTTTTTTGAATGATTGCAGCTTTAATATTGTGTTGAAAATGACTTGCATATGTTCAGGAAAAGACTGAGGCTGGGGAATAAATGAAATATTCTGTCTACAAAACTTCAAAGCTAAGCTTGCTTGCACGAAGTTGGCAATAGGGTAGAAAAATTCCATAGTCTGGAACCATTTGGCTACACATCATTTGAAACGTTTTTTCTGTCCTAGGCACAATAGACTACATAAAGGAAACCAATATCTCTGGCTTGTAATTTTCATAAAGGCAGTGTGTAAGTTCCATCTGCACAAGGATTTTTGCAAAAATGTATACAGTCTTTCTCATTGCATCATTTATGCAGATTTCACTCTCCAATGAAATGGCACAAGGATATGTAAACTTGAGCTTTTCTACTGCCAGATAGATGAACAATTTAACAAAACACGCACATGCACAAAAGTGCATGTTTTCTAGGATGTTGTAATTCTGTTAGCTTAAGTATGCCTTTCACCACAAACCCTTCATCAGTTTAAGACTTCCGCCTTTCAGCTTGGAATATTTCAGCTGTGAAAAATCTAAAAAGAAAATTGGCAGGGCTGTTTTTGAAGAGCTAAAAGTGTCATCTTTTTTTTTTCAATCTAATGAAAAATGCTAAAGCTGTTTTCTGTCTCTATTTTGGTAATTTTACATCTTTAACTTTTTTAATGTAAGGAAGAAATGCTGGAAAACACAATTGCTATGGATTTTGCATGTTGATATACGCAAGCAGATGGGGTTACGAGCTCTAGGTTTAGCATACTTCGTAGTTCTGCTTAATGATAAGTGTTGCTTACTTTCTGATACGAATAGCTTAGCATGTGCATTAAGCAAAAACTTTTTGGGAAAACACAATTCAAAGTCTAACTCGATTTGCTGATTCTGCATTACAGAAAAATAACTAGATGTGGGTTTTGTCTCCTCTTTGTCAGAAATAACTTACAGAGCCAAAATCTGCTTTCAGAAGATGCCAAGTGCTCTTAGCCTTGTTTGGCGGCAGCATTTTGAAGTTTCAAAAGTCCTTATTTCCAACCTTATAAACTCCCATACATCCTCATTCTGATAATGTGAATGCATGCTGACGTAGCTGCAGTCTAAGTACAAAGCTGGCTCTAAACTGGAATTATTTAAAAGTTTTTGTTTTGCTGTGTTTTTTTTCTGAGAAGGACAATCAAATATCTAACTCTAAAGTTGTTAGGTACTAAATTAAATATTGTATCTGGGTATCAGCACTTTCCAGTTCTGAGTATTCAGGTGAGGATATTCTGTGTAGTATGTAAAATACATAGTGGTGGATGCTTAAAAGCTGCAGTCTGCCAAAGTAATGGCTACAGAGCCAAGTATTAGACTTCATAGATCTGGATGACTCTAGTGAGGTAATGCTAAGTAATTGTAGTGTCTAGGCAGGTTTTTGCTAGTGTTTTTCAGCTGAGGATGCTTGAAAATGTTTCTAGGATTTCCTCCAAAAAGCCTTTTAAAAGCTTATGCATCCAGGGTTTGGCTGATCATTCTAGTGCATTTTCAGCACACATCAGAACTTGTGCAGTACGTGATATGGTAACACTGGTTCCAAGGGCGAGTGTGTCTATCTCTTCTTGCCTTGTGGACCACGCTGGGATTGGTGAAAGTTATGGGCACTGTAAAAGTATTGAATTTCTTGGTAACAGGCAGTCATGTGCCCAAAGGCTCTCGCTGATGGTGTAGCTCTGCTGTTCAAAAGATATTTAAATTTCTATACAAAAACTGGACTCAAGTTAACTTGGGGGAGGCAGGGAAGGGAACAATACATATAAAGTATCATGTTGGCCACATTTTTTATTTTTTTAAATGGGACCAATGTGCGGGTAATAGGTAGTGAAAGAAGCTGTCTCCAAGGTAACTTTTCTCATATTCCTCAGAAGTTCTCCACGAGGATTCAATGACCATCTTGATGCCCAGGAGTTTGCTTCATTAAACAAGCAGGATTAATAGGTCCCTTTCAGTGCAACCAAATCATACACAGATAAATTGAAGAAAGAATCATAATACTGCACATTACCTGGGCTCATACCTGGCGCTCACTCTGACCTTGGGGAAGAAACACCCTTTTCCTGTTGCTAGATCTTTTTGGCAGTCAGTAGCTAGAATTCTTGAGGGCTTTTATTTTGGATAATTGAAATGTAACCCAAAATTCCTGGTTTGATTTTTAATGGAGCCTGAAGCACATGTTAAGAATCTAATATATGTTGGTCTGCTTTTCAATTTTACAGAACATCGACAAGGTGGTATTTGTTGGAAACTTTCTCAGAATTAATATGGTTTCTATGAAGGTGCTAGCATATGCTATGGATTATTGGTCCAAGGGTCAGCTGAAAGCTCTGTTTTTGGAACATGAGGTAAGGAAATAGATGTTAAACATACCTTTACTGGGGGGTAGAAATTCATTGGCATCACCATGAAGAGAAGCGCAAACTGAATTCTCTGTAAATATCACTTAATTATAAGTTAATTTGAAAATATCCGATGTTAACTCTCTTTGACTACTACTAATTTTGCAGTATTTATTGTTAGACATTGTACATCTGTTGCTTCTGCTTCCTCACCCCCCTTGCGGTCCTGGGCCTCTGTGGATACAGAAGGAAATAGAGGGCAGTTTTGTTAAGTGCAGCCATGAGGTGATGGTTAGGTAAGGGAGGCTGCCCTCCCTTGGTGCAGCGTCCTCATCGTGGTTCTGTAATGTCTTTTTGACCGACTAGGAGAAAGGTCTAATACTCATTTTGGTGTAATGTTCTTCCATGTGCGTAAGCAAGATAAAATTAAATCATAATTCAGATAAGGAAATTATTGGTATAAGGTGTCATATCTTGCAGGAAATGTGCTTTTAATTGCTTTTCCAGAACTGGAGGTCATGTTTGTGTTTGTGGGGTTTTTTTTGTTTGTTTTGAGTTTCATTGGATTTGTTTTGTCTTTGTCTTGCTTATAGGGTTATTTTGGAGCTGTTGGGGCTCTTCTAGAGTTGCTTAAAATGACAGATGATCAGTGATACAGCGGATCAGAGATCACTACTGCAGATGCTGCTGGATGAGGGTGAAAGGATGGAAATGAAGCCATTATGGTAGTTCTACCTGCTGGATTTGTAAATAATTTAAAATTCTTTTAGCTGATCTTTAACTTCCGGGTTTTGAGCTTCTACTTCAGAATTCATACTGGGAATAACAAGATTTTTTTCTGTACGCTGTTTTTTAAGGGGAAATATGTGCAACATGGCCAAACATACAGATTTTATGGGTTTATTTTGGAAGGTGGATACAGTTTAATGTAGGACCTGTACTATGAGGCATCTGCTTTTCTTCTGGGGTTTACTGATTAGTGTGGTAATTTTAACTTCATTTAGTAATCACTCTAGGAGATTTTTTATCTTATATTTTCATGACGTTTCATGATTTGTTCTTGGTTTCAAATGAAACTACAAAGCTGATGCATTTTACTGTGAAAACTAATTATTGATTTGTTGGGTTTACCTTCATTAGATGAGACACCTCTCTTCCTCCTATCTGCCACCTTATTCCCCCCCTCCCCCCCCCCAAAAAAAAAAAAAAAAGAAAGAAAAGAGAAATAAGATCGCAAGCTTTCATGACTGGGGGCTTCTTCTGAGAAGGTGGCAAGAAAACCTGAGGAGGGGGGCATTTGACTTTAAGAACAGGAACAGGCGACTAACTGCTTTTGTGGAATTAATTTTCCTTTACATTATTGAAAACTAAACAAGTTGGAATCTAAAACATTAATTCTTGGGTCAACACTAAAATAAAATCCGGTTTCTGTTGAAAAATCTCTGCTCTGTATAAAGAGTTCTGTAGTACAGATGTTGTTTATGATACATGCTTGGTGTTAGATGACAAAGGGAGATTGCTTCTTATTTGAAGACTTTTCTGTACTCTGCAATTTTTAACTTCATCTTAATCAAAAGCAACTGAAAAGTGCATTGTTAAAGTCCTGGTCTCTAAAATCAGAAAAAACACAGTAACACATTTTCTGTTTTTAAGCTAATGTTAATTGACTCTGCTGTCCAGGGCACTGTGGTTTGAGTATTTATTCCAATATAACATTTTCAACTTTCTTGGTTTGTGGACCTCTATTTTTCAAGATGAATCAAGACTCATTGGAAATCTGTATGCTTAGGTTGCTTCATTATAGCATGTATGAACTTGCTGTTCTTAGACACCTCAAAAGCTCACAAATGAGAGGCTGAAAACCAATCTGTATGTGATTCTGTCTTGCAAACTTGTATGTGATGTCATGTAATGTTAAGGGCTCATCAGAGGAACAGTATAAAATTCACACATGTATAGTTCAATATATTTTTTTGAAGCGTGATGATTGCATTTCTGGATTAGTCATTAATTTCCATATCTCCCAAATGTTGAAATAAATTCATATTAACCAAAGTGTTAATTTGTCTGACAAATAAAAACCACTACCATTTTGAAGGTTTTAATGCATCTGTGGAATTCATTTCTTGAAATTGTGGAATACATAACACTATTTTGTGACACTTCTGCTGTTTGACATGTTATTTCTATGATCATTCATTGGTACTTGACTTGTTTACCCTTTCTTACGTTGCCTTGGTCTTTGAGGCTTTTTTACCTGTTAAATATTGACTTGTTCATAGATGATAAACAACTACAACACGAGAATAACAACATGCTGTAGTTACTGTCATGGAGCATTAGGCTTGAGGTAAATGGGGATGATTCTTCTCATTGCCTATAATTTTTCATCAACAGGATGAAATTTTTATTAAGCTTATTTGTTAAGCTCTACCTGCAAGTAAACAATGGGTAGGCTTCCTCGAATATTTAGAGGAAACAAAACTGTGTATATACAATGTCATATGTATAGCTATTTCAGTTTTCAGAAATGCTAGAGAGTGATCTGTGGCCTTTGAGGTGTGATCTTTGATCAAAGAATCTTCCAGTGACACTGACTCAGGACAAGGTAATTCTGGACTTCTAGCAGTATGTGGAAAAATACTTGTAAGTGTTATTTCCCTTTGGAAAAGAAATAGGTTTTGGTTTCCCTTTTTTTAATCTACTAGACAAGAATTGTACACCCGTAAGTTGATTTGGTGCACAGTTTATTGTTCCTCTGGGAAGCTCTAATACTAAATAGCACATGGAGCATTATGCAACTTAGCTGTGTGTGTGACTGCAAAATACAAGCAAAATGCTAACGTTCTTGTAGAGGGATAAGCTTGAAAAGTGAGTGCACTTCAACGGTTGTTATTAAAGAAAATTATTTTAGCTGGATATATGAATTGCTGGCTTGCTCTTGCCTTTTTCTTTCCCCAGGAACTGAAGGCAGATTTATTAGTGGCTGCTCTTGTACAATGGACTGTGATCTTCCCTTACAGTAAGTGAAGCAGGGGAGAATATGCAGGCACTGGAGCAGGCAGAAGGATGAGACGTGGAAGTCCTCCCCACCACCACCTGCTGATGCTAATCTGGGACTGGCTTGTTCAATCTGGTGGTTTGCTATAATCCTTGGTAGGAATACTCCTCTTTAGGAAAGAGGGACTGGCTTTCTGTAGCACTTCATACAGCTTTGCTGGAATATCAAGTTGATGTCAGGATGTAGGCGCTACTTACTAACTCCCTTCCTTTTGTCCACGAATTTAATCTGGCCTATTTTAATGTGCTCTGATCTTGCCTAGTAGAAGTCAGATGAACATCATCACCACCTTCTGTGCTTTGAGCCAGAATGGTGTGAGGTGGAGTTTTCTTAAGATAACTGTTGTGTTAAGTGTCATGTATGGCCATGTGCAGAAAGTAAGGAAGATAGTGCTGATTGTGTAGATCATGCTTAAAAAAATCTTGGAGTCATCACCTTCTATGAATGATTGGTATTTTGTAAGAAAACTCTTTCTTTGTAATCAGTACTTTTTAATGCATGCACCATTGTTGTATATCAAAGGAAGAAATGAACGTGCAGAATTTTTGCACACTGTCTTTGATATTAATGTTTTAACCAGATTTAGGGATCTTAGAAGTAATTGCGCTTCTGATGATAAACAGTAGAGGGAAGAATAACACCATTGATATAAATGTGCTCTAGTAGAGTGATGGTGCTTCCTAGCTAGAAGCTTTCTTCCTCAGAGCAAGGTTGCACCTTTTCCTCCTTGGTTTCTTCCTGAAGGGAATTTGCTGTGGAATTTCTATCACTTGGATATTCTGGTCCAGATGTTTAAATACCAGCTTTTAAACTTATGTGAAGGAAGAATACAGTGTTGAGCAGAGAAATTTGAAATAACACTTTGTGGACCAGAAGGTTTTTGTCCAAAAAAAAAAAAAAAAAGCTAAGAAGCCATTCAGGAAAATACATAAATAGACTATGCAAGATGCATAAATCAGTCTGTGTGGTAAAAGAAGGAAAGCACAACTGTGGTTGCCCAAACATTGACTGTAGAAAAAATTCTAGGGACTGTAAGGTAAGTTAAAACAACTGTGATTAGGAGAAACAAAGTGAAACTTTAGAAAGTCTGAACTTCAGAACTGTGATGTTAATTTGAAATGGTTAATGTCAGTTGTTGAAAGAATGGGAAAAAATGCTTTATAATATGTACCACAGAAATGCACTTTTGGTTGGGAAAAATGGTAGTAAACAATGTATAGGCAGGTAAGTTCAGAGAAATGGCTAAGTAGGAGAAATCAATAGTCTGGTATAAGAAGAAAATTGTTATAAGTAAAACCCTTTCCTGAAGGAGGAAAGCTTGTTGGAACAATAGTTCTTTGTTGCATTGAAACCTAGTCTACTTCCCCAGCAGCACCATCTTGTGAATCTGCTAGTACTGTAATTCTGATGTTTGTTTTTTTTCTACAATCCCAGCTTTTGTTTTGCTCCCATATATCTTCATGATTATGATAATGCACAACTGATAGTGTGTGATTGATTTATAGCACTATTGCAACTCTTTTTTATTTTCCTCCTCCATAGAGGAGTGTTTTAGAGCATTGCTGTTGTGGATTTTTCAGTTATGTTTCTTATCCAGTTACTCTCAACAGGCTTTTGGCTGGGAGGTTTCTCTGCCTCATTTCCTCTGCAGAGATACCAGCAGGGCCTAAAAGCAATTCAGGATGTTTATTCTGTTACCTAAGGGGACCAGAACAATTTAGGCTTTTCTGTAACTGGTGTAGACTGAAATTCAGAGCAACCTAAGCTCTTTTGAACCACAACAGAATAGTTACATGTAGAGATACCTAGATTGGAGAAAATTTGTGTTGAGAGTGGGAAGGGGGCAGAAGAGGACTTAACTGAGGAAGAAAAGCAGTGAGTTTGAGATTGTTTAACATGGTTTCTAAAGTACTTGTTTGAATATAATTTTATGAGATTTCTTATCAAGACAGGCTATTTTAATCATCTAGCTTCTCTTAAATGTGTTAAGTAAATACTAGCATAAGCTGAAGCAGAGTGGGATTTCTTGCTTTCAATTCTGATGGCTTCCACCAAGTTCCACTTCTTTTGGACTCCAAAGTTCTTTTTGAAACACATCCCATTCCCCTCACCCCTTCCTCCTCAAAAGCCTTTTTTTTTTCTTTTTTAAAGAACTTGGATAAATTTTCATGTATATATATATATATATGTGTGTGTGTGTATATACACACACATATATATATATATGTGTATATATAACGGGGTCAAAGTTGCTAAAGCTGGTGGAAGAGAGAGAGATGACAAAGATGCAGTACTTAATGTGTTGGATTTGATGGAGAACAAGGGTATGGAATACTTGGGGGAAGTACAAGAATCTGACTTTTGCAGGGCAAGTAGTATGTTTGTCGTGCACTGCAACCTCAGCAAAGTTGTCCTAGTGTTTCAGTGTTATCAGCACTTATGTTCCCATTAGACTGTCACAAGATACTTGCAAGTGATCTTTGGCAGGACACTGCTGAATTTTAGAGATGGGAAAACCGTATGGGGTTGAATTAGAGACAAAACAAACACACATGATTGTTTCCAGTTGCATGAGTTCATCTATTGGGATCTGCTTTTCAAAGTACAAGATGTCTTTGAATCTGGCTTAAAATGAGGTGCAGGCCATGAAGGAGGCCACAGTCTGCTTTGCGCCTTGCAGCTCCTCAGCACCTGGGAGGTGGAAGACGTCTACGCTGTGGAACATATTGGAAAATAAACACTTGATTAAGTATAAAAACTGAATCTGATTTGTTTTGTTTATATATAACTGGAATTGATTGTGAATTAATTGTAGCATGAAAATGGGGATTGTTTTGAAGGTGGTAAACACCTGACTGTGACTGTATCTGGGGGTCCTACAACCCCTGTTCCCTCACCCACAGAGTCTCCCTGAGAAATGAGGTGGTCCCAGCTGTGAAGGGGGGAGACCCCGGGTGCATGGACCTGCGAGCGCCCTGAGGTGAGATACGCTGCTCCCGAAGCAAGAGGAGCCTCTGGTAGGTGAGAAGATGGAGGCGAGTAAGGAGAGGTTCAGTGCTTCACAAGGAAGCTGGTGATCCTTGGAGAGGAGAGGGGAGGATGCGGGGATGGGAGGGGAGGACAGGGGGCTCTAGCCCCCGCTCAGGAGGACGGGGAAGATGCTGTGAATCATCCCTCGAGGTGCCTCGCTGTGCCTAGGGCCGGGTGTGCTTCCCGCGCAGGCGGCGGCCTGTTCGCAGTACCCGAGGGAGGCGGCAGGGGATGTGCTGGCCCCACGCAGTCTGCGTGTGCAGAGCCGTTGTAGCGCCGTGGCAGGAGCGCGCTCCTGCCGGCCGTTAGCGATGGGCCGTGTTGGGCGCAGCGGGGGCGAGCCGCAGGTTGCAGCGAGGGGCTGTGCCCCTGCGCCCGGCCTGGCGCGCGGGAGCCCCAGGCCGCCCCTGAGCAGCAGGGTGATGCGGCCAGGCCCCGGAGCACGGGAGTTAAAGGTGGGATCCAAAGCGGGATAAACGGCCTGCGATGGCGTTACGTCGCGCGGAAACAGAGCAGCTCTCGCTCCCTGTTCTTAAAGTGTCTTTGCTTGCTTTGTTTCCACAGCTGTGAGGGCTCAGGAAACTTCCTGGCTCTTCAGTCTCTTTCCAAGTTGGTCACTGTTTTGCAGCACTGTTTTGACCCATTTCTCTTCAAAATTTCAAAGCGTAAAGCAAATCTGGACTTCTGAGCCCCAAAGAGAAGAGAAGCTCCTCTCTAACCAGGCGCTGTGTCCCAAAGCAGCCTTGTGAGTACGCGAGGGAAGCCAAGTTCAGCTGAACCCCCCGTAGCGCCTGCGCGCGCGGGATGCAGCACTTGCTCCCAGAAGGTGGGAGTGCCGCTTTTCCCAAGCGTTGCGGGTTTGAATTCCTGAGTGAGAGGAACTTTTCCCTGCGAGGGAGAACCGTAGTATCTTTGCACTGAAAGTTTCAAGCAACGAGGCTTAGAGGAGGACAGAGCAGCTCACCAAGAGCAAACGCGTGCTCAGTAACACCCAAGACTGCCGCAACGGATACAACAGCGCTTCAGCAACAGGACGGTGTGTGTTCCCACTGGTATGTTGTGACTTGCCTTTTGTTTTTATGCGCGTGCTGTTAGTCACTGCCCAAACCCAGAAAGCTAGTCTCAGCTTGTAGGAGCTTGCAATGCAAGTGTTAGACCAGGTAAGAGAGCTACGTGTGCCAGAAGGGATGGGGAAGTTAATGCCTCAGGCCAGTAAGAAAAACGTGCCGATCAAAATACTGCTATCTACAAGCTTTTGGAAGAGTTCCCATAGGTGGGGGATTGTGTTTG